>CM041779.1:306316851-306359524 GCA_023374045.1 Limonium bicolor
ACAAATTATTATGAAGGGTAGGATAAAAAAGTCAATAGTTCATGATCTTTATAACTTATTGAGGAGTGTGAAAAATTATCTGCTGGTGGTATAGGTGTGCTCAAGGTGAAAACAAAATATAGAGTTTCGGGGTATGATCTAAGGTACTTCAATGTTTCTTTTGTGTGACTCTGAGAACTTTTACCATGGCCAACTTCTCTCAAGAATGGGCATTGAGAAGAAAACAAAAGGAAAAATAGATTTATGCATTTGTTTCACTTTTGCATAAGAGATGAGAAAATATAGGCATCACGCCTTTGTATTCAAGAACACTCAACTCTCTTTTGTTGGTTACCATGGTGTCTCGAAAGTCCCTTATTTTTTTTATTCTTCTTCTTTTTTTAACAGAGAAATACCCCTTAGCAATCCCTAAGAGAGAAGACAGAAAGAAACCCTGAGCAATAAAATCCAACCAATTTGCAGATTATTTGGTCACACCGCATATAAAAATGCTCCTCAAAAGTAATCAAATGTAAAATTTTTAAAAATTTGTACCCTTTATCCCACAATTCATAATAGTATTTGTTTTTAAAGAGACAACCTACATTAGCAGGGTACATAATTCAATTTTTGAACAAATGCGAGGTAAGCAGAAGATAAGCAGAGAGACTTAACAATTTAAGCATAAATGTCCTGAAAAGGCTCTTCCCCCACACTTAAGCTTAAGCAATGCCCTCATTGCGTAGATGAACTAAAATTAATAAGGGCATGCAAGTAAGGAAAGTGTACTCCCCAGATTTCGTAGAGTGTGTAGAGCTCCCCCACACTTGAGTGTTGCTGTGGAATGTCATAATTGAACCTGTAAAGAATATTCTACACAGCGAGAAGAACTCAAGTGAAGCCTGCATTTTATATAACAAATAAAAGGGAAATATAGTACAAAAAAAAAACAACATTTAAATTAAAGGAAAGATAAAAGATAGATAGTGGGTTGCCTCCCACCAAGCTGCCCGGGTTTAACGTCTCTAGCTAGACGTATTTGACCAAGCTTTAGGTTGGAGAAGAGTTTGAGGGCGTGGTATCTGAACTGCTGGCGTTAGGAAGTTTGTACATTTTTGTAAACTTATGAGAGGTGTTGTCTGTTGTTCCTTTGGGGTGGAAGCTTCCTCGTATTCCTGTATGAAAGAAATTTCGAACATAGCATTATTATTTTCAAGAATTCCGACATACCTTTTTAAACGTGATCCATTGACCTTGAAGTTTTCTCCTTTTTGATTCTGGAGTTCGTAAACACCAAAAGGAGTGGTTCAACAACTTGGAATGGGCCAGTCCAGTGAGACTTGAGTTTTCCAGGAAATAGTCTCAATCTGGAATTATAAAGCAGCACTCCGTCGCCAACCTGAAAGTCGCGTTTGTGGATCATCTGGTCATGAAGTTTCTTGGTGCGGTCCTTGTATATCGTCGCACTTCGGTATGCCTGATCTCTTAACTCCTCGAGTTCAGAGAGTTGAAACTTCCGCTTTTCTCCTGCGGCTTCTAAATCGAAGTTTAGGGCCTTGAGTGCCCAATACGCCTTATGTCCAGCTCGACTGGCAGATGACATGATTTCCCATAAACAAGCTTAAAAGGAGACATCCCGATGGGAGTCTTGAATGCAGTGCGGTAAGCCCAAAGCGCATCATCTAGCTTAAGTGCCCAATCCTTTCGTGATGAGTTAACCGTCTTCTGGAGATCCATTTTAACTCACGGTTGAAACTTCTGCTTGGCCGTTTGTCTGGGGGATAAGGTAGCTACCTTGTGACGTACCCCGTACTTAACCATAAGTGCTTCGAATAAACGGTTGCAGAAGTGAGATCCCCATCACTGATAATAACTCTGGCACGCCGAAACGGGTAAAGATGTGCTTTTTGAGGAACCTGGTTACTGTCTTTGCATCGGCATGATGACAGGTATAGCTTCTACCCACTTCGACACGTAATCAACTGCCACTAGAACATATTGGTGGCCCTGCGAGGAAGGGAACGGTCCCATAAATCAATGCCCCAACAATCAAAGAGCTCCACTTCTAGTATCCCCTGTTGTGGCATCTCATGTCTCCTGGATGTGTTACCCATTTTCTGACAATTATCACATTGTTTGCAGAATTGGTACACATCTTTATGAAGGGTCGGCCAATAAAAACCTGAGGCCAGGATCTTAGCAGCGGTCCTTGTGGGTCCATGGTGACCTCCGGCTTCCCGTGAGTGACAAAAATGTATGACGCGAACCTCTTCTTCCGGGAGACATCGTCGAATCAACCCATCAGCACTAACTCGGAACAAGTACGGGTCCTCCCAGAAATAATGCCTTGAGTCAGAAAGAAATTTCTTCTTCTGGGAGTAGGAAGATCATAGGGTACTGTTCCAGAGACTAAATAATTGGCCAGGTCCGTACCATGGCTCCTGTACTTTGGTGATGGAGAAGACAGTCTCTCGGGGAAGAATTCGTTGATGGCACACTATCCGTAGGAGTCCAACCTAGAGATGGTCAGCGACGACATTCAGTTTTCCGCTCTTATCTTTGACTTCGATGTCAAACTCTTGAAGTAGAAGAATCCAGCGCAATAAGCGAGGCTTGGCTTGTTTTGTAAATAAGTATTTGAGAGCGGAGTGGTCTGTATGCACGATGACTTTGCTTCCCCACAAGTACGATCTGAACTTATCGAGGGAGAAAACTATAGCCAGAAGTTCTTTTTCGGTGGTCGTATAGTTTTTCTGGGCGTCGTTTAGTGTTCTGCTAGCATAAGCGATCACTCTCAAGATTTTCTCTTTTTTCTGGCATAGAGCTGCCCCCACGGCGTAGTCACTTGCGTCACACATGATCTCAAAAGGAGAACCAATCAGGTGGTATGACACAGGTGCTGACACCAATTTTTGTGTTATAGTTTGGAAAGCAGCTGAACACCTTTCATCAAAATGAAACGGGGCATCTTTCTGTAGCAGGTCGGTCAATGGTTTGCTGATTTTGGAGAAGTCCTGAATAAACCGCCGATAAAATCCTGCATGCCCTAGAAACGCTCGTATATCTCGAACTGTAGTTGGTGCTGGTAACTTCTCGATAACCTCTACCTTGGCTTTATCCACCTCTATTCCTTTAGCTGATATTTTATGTCCAAGGACGATCCCGTCCTTGACCATAAAATGACACTTCTCCCAGTTTAAAACGAGATTCGTATCCTCACACCGTCTTAGGATCAAATCAAGTTGTGCCAAGCATTTGTCGAAACTAGAGCCATAGACTGAGAAGTCGTCCATAAGACTTCTATGCTCTGCTCGATGAAGTCAGCAAATATTGCTTGCATACATCTCTGGAAGGTAGCAGGGGCGTTGCATAGACCGAAAGGCATTCGTCGGTATGCAAAGGTACCGTAAGGACAAGTGAAGGTTGTCTTGTCCTGGTCCTCAGGTGCGATTGGTATTTGAAAATAACCCGAGAACCCATCTAGAAAACAGTAGTACTCTTGCCCTGCTAGTCGTTCCAACATCTGGTCGATAAAGGGGAGAGGGAAATGATCCTTCCTGGTTGCCAAGTTCAAACGCCGATAGTCAATACACATGCGCCATCCTGTGATCTTTCTTTGAGGGATAGTCTCTCCCTTTTCATTAATAACAGCTTCGATGCCCCCCTTCTTAGGGACAACTTGAACAGGACTGACCCATGGACTGTCAGAAATTGGATAAATGATGTCTGCGTCAAGGAGTTTCAGAACCTCCTTTCGAACTACCTCCTTGAGGTTAGGGTTTAGCCGGCGTGAGGTTGCCTGATAGGTTTGAAGTTTTCCTCCATGTAAATATGGTGCGTGCAATAGGAGGGATCAATTCCTTTGATATCAGCGATAGTCCACCCGATTGCTGTCTTGTGCTTCTTTAGTACCTCGAGTAACCGTTTCCTCCCCGGAATTCAGAGAAGAGGAAATAATGACAGGCAAATGGTCATTTTCAGCTAGGAAAGCATACTTGAGGTTAGAGGGTATTTCTTTAAGCTCGAGTTCAGGTGGTTGTTCCACTGATGGAATTGATTTTTGAGGTTTTCTGTCGAGTTCTTCGATTGGTGGTCGGAACGCTTGATAACCAGCCCTTCCTTTCTCTACGTACGCCAGCATGGCGTTAACTTCTGGATCCTCCACTTTTCTTCTAGAGAAGTAAATAATACTTGCTCTAGGGTTCAGTTTCAGCTTCCTGGATGGAAGATGGAAATACGTGTCCTCATCTGTAGCAAAATCGCCTTCCTCCTCCTCGTCATCTGTGAATCCCACCGTCTTAGCATGAGGAGAAAAGTTTGAGCTTTTCTTCATCATTTTCTGCATGTCGAATTCAATCGTCTCATCTCGTACCGAAGAGTGATTTTTCCATCATGGACGTCAATGATGGCTTTGGCGGTACTCAGAAACGGTCGACCTAGAATCAGGGGAACCTCGACATCGTCATCCATTTCTAGAATGACGAAATCAGCTGGAAAGATGAAGCGAGACACTCCAACTACCAGATCCCGGACTATGCCCATGGGCTTGATCTCTGATCTGTCTGCTAGTTGGAGTTTGAAAGGAACCGGTTGCATTTCTCCTCCTTTAACTTTCAAGAAGGTGGCATGGCATGATATTAATGCTGGCTCCTAGGTCGCATAGACCACTTCCACAGTCCACCCCCCTATAAACACGGGATCACGGGATTTCCCGGATCTGTTTGTTTGGGGGAAGTGCTCGAAGAAGGGCTGCAGAGCATCCTCTGTCAGGTGCACTGTCTCTTTTCCAGGTTTCTTTTTCTTTTTGTCAAGAGATCCTTTAGAAATTTGCGTAGTTAGGCATCTCTTGCAAAGCATCGATCAGGTATGTCGAGGTCAGTTTCTTGAAAATACTCAAGAATTGGAGAACTGCTCATCAGATGTTTCTTTTTCATTCTGTTTGGAACGGGAGTTCACTGTTTTTATGAGTGGAAGTTGGGATGTCGATTGCAACTCGAGGTGGAGGTGGAGTAACAGGAGTAGGAATTGGGATTTATGAGGGAGGTAAAGTTGGTTTGGTGGTTTCATCAACATTGATATAGGAATCTTCAAGATTTTCTTTTTCTTTTCCTTTGCTGGTGGCAAGTTCCCTTCCACTCCTTAAAGACTGCACACAAGTTTGTTGATTGTAATGTGCCATCGTCTATAAGGACTGAATTTGCTTGTTCCTTTGGATTGGGATTAGTCTGTGAAGGGAATTGACCAGGTGGTCTTTGTTGAGTAAGTAACTGTTGGATTTGAGATTGCAAGGCTTTTTGGTCTTTGCGCAGAGCTGCGACCTCTTCTTGCGTATCTCTGGACTTACCCATCATCGCCTTAAACATCTCTCTGCATCTGAGACATATCAGACTCAGGATTCGAAGGAGGTGGAGCTGGTCGGCTCGATGAAGCTTCATTGCCATAAGGCTGTTGTTGATATTGCCTTGGGCCTCCTTGGAAATTGGACTGAGGTCTGTAATTTTGGGATGTTTGTAGGGTATGTGGGTTTTGGATATTTCCGGTGTTTGAGTAGCTAAGATTGGATTGCATGTTACGTTGCCATGGTTGTCTGTATCCTGAATTGTTGGTGATGTAGTTTGCTTCCTCCTCCGCTGCTTTCATTCTTGTAGTTGGGGGCATTGTTCATAGTCATGAGGCCCGCCATTGCGTACAAGAATTTTGGAGATGGTTGGATTGAGGAGCATAGCCTGGAGGGGTAGTAGGTGGTCGGGAAATCATCGACTTAGCTTGCTGAGGGAAGGAATTCATAGCCATCTGCTCAACCACTTTTGTAGAGTACTGACTTTTGTTGCCTGCTGAGCATTGCTTTCCATGAGTTGCTCATGGCTTCTCATGATTGGTCGAACTTGTTATCACTTTCCCCAACATGATATAATCCTGGAGTACCGCTCCTTGATCCACCGGAGGCCCAGTCTCTATTTCCTCACAGAGAGATTCCATGCTGTTCAGAAATTGTGCTCCCGGCTTTTTCAGAATGTCAGCCCCTAACGAAGATAACACCATTGTTCTGCACGGACCGATCAAGCCCTTGTAAAACAATTGTGATACTTGTTCCTTCGTCAGACCGTGGTGAGGACAAGTGAGTAGTAGACCTTTGAAACGGTCCCAAGTTTCACAAATATTCTCCGACCCTGGTTGCTTGAAATTATAAATTTCAGCAATCATCTCCAAAGTTCGGCTCGGAGGTAGGAATTTGTCGTAGAACTTGGTGGCCATGTCGTCCCAGGTACCAATGGTACTCGGTGTTAGGCTATGATACCACTTGCTCGCGTTTCCCGTCAGGCTGTGTGGGAATAACGACAATCTTGCATATTGAAGTACTGCGTCGGTTGCAGTAAGACTATTGGCATGTTGCAAGAATTTGTAACATGTAACAGGGCTTCGTCTGGACTGGTGCCATCAAACATGCCCAACTCCTTCACACATCGAATCTGATGATATGGCTTCAGCTTCTGCCACTCATCGTATTCGGATGGGCTGAGGTGAGGAAGGATGATAGCAGGCTGTTGTCCTTGGTTAGACGGCCTGTTGATATTTCGAACCGTTGCTGGTGTAGCTGCCATGTTAGCTTCCGGGTCAGAATCTATCACTGTGGTGGTATTTCGTTGAGTTCGTCTCTGCCTGAGATTGCGCAGAAAGGTTCTCTCGATTTCTGGATGTAACCAACCGTGTGATTATTAATTTTTCTGGGTAGCTGTGTGACCTGGTAAAAGGCATTCACCACTCAAAACAGAGAAAAGAACTGGTTATACGTTAGAATAATAAAAATGTTAGGAATTAGTAGACAGAAATTTAAAGTTAGTAGTTAGAGACAATGGAAAGAAATGACAATGGAACGAAATGACAATGGAACGAAATGACGGAAATTTAAGTTAGTAGTTAGAGACAATGGAACGAAATGACAATGGAACGAAATGACAGAAATAAATAACAATAATATTAACAAGTTAGTAGTCAGATGTCCAAGTCAGAGAAGTTAGATGTCCAATGTCCAAGTCAGATGTCCGAGGTTATATGTCCAAATTGGATTAACATTTTTTTTTTTTTACAGATTATTATAATATAACAGGTGAATTAACCGGGGCTTAGGGACTAGATTAAATCAAGTCCCCGGCAACGGCGCCATTTTGCAGAGTGGATTTATCGTGAGTTATTAGCACTGGTGAAATTGATAAAAGAGAAATTAATACTCAAAATATCCGTCGGGCTGCAAATTAAAACCCGGTCGCAGTAGTATAGAAGACAGAAGCGGCCGGGGTCAAACCGTGGGACTTATAGCGAGATAAAATAGTTCCTAAGCTTGTCACAAAAGGGGGGAAGTTAATTGACTTGTTTTAGAGAAAAATTAAAATAGCAGATTAAAAACTGAGTGCAGATGAATTAAATGGAACTCCGGGTTCAGGTTAATATGATTTAATTAATTGTGCTAACTCTACCGGTTTAATAAAATAGTTTGGCAAGATTCCTGTAATTTTCTTAAGGTCCGATGAAAACTCTTAAGAACTCGTTTACCTGTAATGCAAGGTCCGATGAAAACTCGAGCAAAAGCCTGTAAACGGCAGAGGAGTATGAGGCTTTATTCTTGCAACATGTATTAACTTAAACGATGAAAATAAGTTCTTACAGTTTTACGGCTTAATTAACCCGTCTGTTTCTAACCGATGAAATTAAAAACAGACTTAGTAAGGCTTTTTAATAAACCGATGAAATTTATTAAAAAGGGAGAGAAACAAAACTTTAATCGTAACAAACTGAATTTATTTTAACCGGTAGAAATATTACACAGCTAACAAACCATAATTAAAACCTTGCCCGGAGCAAATCCTCCTTAGCCAGACATATTAACTGGTAATAAATCTGACAGAGGTTGGACGTAATAACAGCACGGAGACGTGATTAGTGAATGGAGAAATGAGAGAGAAGAGTGACATGTACGTAGTTATTATAAGTGAAGTGGGTGAATTAGAGAGTTAATGGAGTGAAATGATATATGGGAGTGATTTACTGGAAGAGAATGAAATGAGGTGAGTGTGAGTGATTTTCTGGTTTTCTCCGTGCACTCGTACAAGGCTGTAGGGAATGGGTATTTATAGAAGAAATAAGAGGTAGTCTTCCGTAGATATTTGCAGTATTGCCATTGCATTGATTGAAGCATTGATTGCTTCATTTATTGCAGGGGACAGAGGCAAAATGCGTGAGGGATTTAAGGTAGGCGGTGGTCGGAGTAGATAGATAAGGCGCAGCAAGTTGGAGAAGACGACTGCGCGAGGAAGAAAAAGTCGGGCGCGTTGATTTTAGTCTTGACCGCCTCTTAATAGGCGGTTTCTTGTTGTTGTCCGCCCGTGGTTCCACCTCGCGGTGTGTGTGATCCGCCAGTTACGGGGCGGTTGCAGCCCAGTCTCGTCCGCCACTTAGTAGGCGGTTGCAGCCCGCCTCTTCTTGGCGGTTGCAACCCTTGACGTGGCTTATTCCTTCAAACTTTGACCGGCTCTAGATTCTTCGTTTGGAATCTGTTTTCTGAGCCGTTTGTGTCTACACGTTCGTCTCTCTCTCTCGTCTACTTCACTCCCGGCTTGGTTTTCCTCATGTTAAACCAATAATTTGTGAGATAAACAATAAAACATAAACTAGAGGAAAACTAACCGAAGTGGAGAAATGAGCAAGAAAGTGCTAATATTATATGAATTACACCTATAAAACATGCTCATTTGGACACTCATCAGTTATAAGTAATTATGATAACCTTGAGGGGGTAAATTGTAATTACCCAAAACCTCAAGGGGGCTGTCAGTAATTTTCTCTATTCTTTTTTACTTGTTTCCCTTGGTTTTGAAGCTGTTCTCAAGGCTTGTTTATGCCTGGTTTCAGTGCACGAAACAATGTTAAAACTGGTCTTTAAATCTAGTATGTACTCTCGGTAATACATGGAGGAATAAGGCATGGTTTCTACCTTATTTTGGAGCTGGTTTTCTAGGCTCTTCCACGCCTGTTTTCAGTGAGCAAGAGTGTATGTTAAAACTGGTGTTTAAACCAGCACATGTACCTGGTAATGCAAGGAGAAAGGAATGAAATTTCCTCTTACCGAGAGCTTGCTAAAGCAACGGGATTACGTGGGTCTGTTTCCTTCTCCAAGCTGCGCATTTCCTAAGGTTTCTACGTGAAGAGAAAAACAAGGAAGGAGCTCAGGGAAGCAGGAGAACTTAACGAAATGAAGAGGGTAGAATAGGCCAGTCTCATGGAGAGTCTCACCTTAGTATTACTAGTATAATACTTCTCTTTTCTTCTTTTGTTTTCAGGCGACAATCCCCCCCCCCCCACTTCACACATTAACTTAGCTCGTTTGCTGGGTAGAAAATGGAGATGGTGCTGCTCTGGTTTTGTTCGTGAAGAAGGCCGAGAAAGGTTAGAAAAGCTGGGGAAAAAACTATTACATGTACTAACCTGTGTAACCGTAGAACAAGGAGGAAAATAGAGGAGGTTTTACCTTACTGAAAGCGCGGTCACGCAAGGGTGTTTGCATGGCTGTTTGCACCTGGTTTTTGTGATAAGAATCAGGGTGTTAATCCACCATTGTTTCAGTGCAACCAACCGGTAGGAGGATGATCAAAGCAGTGAGAATGTCACGGTTTGCTCGGTTCTGGTTGATACGTAAGTCTGTGCGTTTTTTCCTCTGGTTTTTGGACGTGAAAACAAACAAGGAGAAGGAGCTTAGTAGAGTTGGTAATATTACCGGTAGATCAAGGAAGGAAGGCAATGGCATTCCCTCTGTTTTATTCGCAATGGAGCAAGGTTGAGCTGGAACTTACCTCTCTGTTTTTATATGTGAAAACGACAGGAAGAAGAGGCTCATAAAAAGACTGAGAACTCCCTCTGTTTGCACGTCAAAGTAGTGGTGAACAAGCGAGGAAACTCCCTCTGTTGTACGTGAAGAGAAGCAATGGAAGAGTTTAAAACTTCTCGCGTTTTGTTCGTGAATACTGGAGTAGGGAGGAAGCGATGGCATTTTCTTTTGGGTCGAAAAAGAATACTTACCTACTGCCAGTAGCAGCAGCCATGGAAGATGGTGACTCTCGGTTCGGACTCAGCAAGAAGGAGGAACTGGAGCTATCGCCATGGGTAGCAGCAAGGAAGGTGAGTCTCTCTCGATACTGGAGTAGCAAGGAAAAGCTAGGATGTTGCCTTACGGTTCTGGAGCACACAGAAGAAGAAAACCGGAACTGCTACTCCACGTTTTCCTGCAGCTGGGTGTTTGTCTCGGCTCTGTATTGAGCAGCAAGCATCGAGACTGGGAGATGCTCTCGGTTATGGAGCAGTATGGAGTGAGCTTCGATTTTTGTGGGATGAAGAAGAGTAGTATACCGAGAATAAGATGAAGAAATCGACTGAGAGTGGTAGTAGGTGTGGTCAAGGTGGGGAGTTCCCCAAACTGAAATGGTCCCTCCCCTTGCTGGCATTGTCGGCCAAGATAGGTAGAATTAGGTAGATTTGTTTTAGTGTTACTTACCACTTTATCGGTGATATTGTTATTTTTTGTAGATGTTGAGCACTGCTAACCGATGAGAATGACATACCATGCGGTAATGGTCAAGTTGAAAAGGTAAAGTATTAGTTTAGTATTATGTAAAAGTGTACCAATTTGCTTTATAGAGTAGCTTTGCTACTTGTAATAATTCGTTGCAGTTTATTACTGAATTCGAGCACAGATCAACCGGTTAAGGCTACGGGAATGGTACGAAAGGTCTCGGGTTCGAATCCCGTCTAGAGCATGTTTGCTCTTTTTTTTGTTTCATCCTTCTTTATGCTATTCCTTGTATATGTGCGACTGTATTAATATGTCACGTTTTTAGTTTTATATACATATATATAAGCGGTTGTTTTGTTATGTCACGTTATTAATTATACCTATATATGAATACGACTATTTTATTTGTCGTGTTTTAGCTATATGTATCTATGCTACTATATTGCCATGTCGCGTTTTTAGTTATACGTACAACGTTATAATATTATAATGTTATGTATATGTACAATATGTGTACGTGACCGTATTAATATGTAACGTCGTCATATTTTCAACACATGTATATGCTCGTCAAAATTTAATTGTCGTTCGTCACAAGTCGTTACATGTCATAATAATGTACCATTATTATTTAGGCCATAATTAATTGGTTATATGTCCAATCCATATTTAATTAAGTAGGGGTATTTCAGCGATAGTCATGGCAGTAGTAAGGCGGAAAACCGTGTGTGGTCGGTTCCCAGGATCTTCTAAGAGACTCAAGAGCACTTCCAATGAGATACAAGCGATGATCCCAACCTTCTACTATCAGGGAGCTTTGTTTCGTGCTATCACCGCGGTAATTGATTTTCCTGCTCCCCGCGGGAGTAGAGACTTGCTTTATATTGATGCAAAGATCGGTGACTATATCCCGGGGATGGCTATGATCAATACAGGTGCGACGAGTAGCCTGATCAATATGAAGGATGTGACGGCGATGAGCTTTGATATTCGGGAAAGCCAAGGATTCGCTAAGGCTGCGAATGGACAACCAATGCCTATTCGGGGCACGGTTAAGGTGCCATTCAAAGTGGATGATTGGAAAGGTGATGTGAGTTTTGACCTTCTTGAGATGTCGAACTTCCCCATGATCCTAGGAGCATCTTTTGTGAGAGCAACCAAGGCGATGCCAACCTTACATCTGAATGGTCTCATGATCATGAAGGAAGTGATGCCTTGCTTCATGAAGGGCATAAGACATTTGGATTTGGCAGCGTTGGATGTTGTAAAGGCTACACCTTTGCCAACTACAGTAGTTGACATGTAGGTGGACAAGAGATCAGAGGAACCATAAGCAAGTGAAGCCCTGGTTGATGGTCAATCAGACGGCTCCCAAGGATTCTTGTTGATTGTGGCTAGGCCACAAGAGGGGGAAGAGGTAGGAGAGGTTCCAGCAGTTATTAAAGATCTCATGAAGTCGTACCAAGATTTGATGCCATACGAGTTACCAAAGGCCTTACCTCCGAGACATGAGATAGATCACCGCATTGAGTTGGTTCCAGGGGCGCTACCTCTTGCCCAACCAGCCTTTCAATTGGAACCTATGGAGTTGAAGGAGTTGAGAAAGTAGTTAGATGGACTTCTAAGTGCTGGTCTCATTTGTCCTTCAAGGGAAACTTATGGAGCACCGGTTTTATTTCTACGGAAGCATGACGGTTCCTTGAGGCTGTGCATTGATTACAGGGCGTTGAATTGGGTGAATGTCAAGAAAAAGTATCATACTCCTCATCAGGGAGACTTGTTTGATAGGCTCGCCAAGGCCAGGATCTATACGAAGATGGACTTGAGGTCGGGCTATTTGCAAGTAAGGATAACAGAGGGAGATGAAGGCAAGACAACTTGTGTGACTCGGTATGGATCATATGAGTTTTTGCTAATGCCTTTTGGCTTGTGTAATGCTCCGACAACGTTCTATAACCTAATGAATGAGGTATTGCATGACTTCTGAGATGACCTTGTGGTAGTATATCTGGATGATATTGTTGTGTAAAACGCCAACCCTGAAGAGCATGTGTCGAGAGTCTTCGACAAGCTCAAGGAGTACAAGCTCTATGTCAAGAGGGAAAAATGTTCTTTTGCACAGAAGCGAATTCAGTTCCTTGGTCATGTGATAGAAACTGGTGCTATTGTTTGATTAATTATGTGCATATTGATGTCTATACTCAAATGGATTTTCAAAATGTACTTGACAAGATGTTCCGGTCTCACCAAACTCTATTCTTCTCTTGGTGAGTGGTGGTCTTACTTTCCAAGAGGCGGTCCTCATTATTTTTGGTGAGGCTGGATGCCTCTGGGAGTTGAATAATATTTTTTGTTATTGAGAGGTCTATCTCTACCTTGGCTCTAAATCTTCATATACCTACAACAGGGTTGATCTTTGACATGAGGTATGGCTGTTGTTTGCAACCCAAATTGAATCCTGAATGTGCGCAGCACAGATGGTATATGCTTGTTGCTCTTGATGTACGATGAAGTACACTCTACATGTGCTCATCTGAATAAGATCAAATAAGGCTATAGATTGTTTCTATACTTTGAGCCTATAGATGTTTCTAAGCTTGGAGGCTATAGATTGTCTCTATTGGTCCCTATTTAATTATTTTTAGAAAAAGGAAAGAATCTTGAAGTAGTTTCAGTATCATGCTTAAGTGTCACATTGTTGAAGAAAGATATTGTCCACACATTACTTCCGTCTTAGAAGATAAAACCGCTTATTGGTAAGTATATTTTGCTGAATACTAGAAAAGGTAATAATTATTTCCAGCTACTTGGAAGTCCACCAACTAGACACGAGCAGTTATGCAAGGAATTGTTAGCATTGAGATGCATATATTACCCACTAGTTTTTAACTGTCTAGATCTTGATATGTGGCTATGTGTCTGATATAATATCAGTTTTATATATGCTGTATGTGTGTATGTAATGATGTTTTTTTACATCTGCGTCCCGCTCTTGATCTGAGTTATTGTTTTATTTTTAAGATTGGCATTGGGGTTAGTCCTGCTTATTTGGGCTCAGTAATACATCGATGATTCCTGATCTGCATAGGATGAAATTTCAGTTATCGTGCTCAAGTGTCATATATACCGTAGGGTACTTGGAAATCACCAAATATATACATCCATACAAAGTACGTTGACTTTTATGTTTGTTTATTTTGAAGTCAACATTTATGCTGGAAAAGGTAAGTAAACAATTAATGATTCTTGATCTCTGGTGGGTTTGCACGCATTCCTGGGTTTCTGTGGCTGGGGTCCGGGTCACCACTGACTAGACGTGCTCAATTGTGTTAGTCTTTTTCTCACCAACTCCACCCACTTAACCTACTCCACCTACTCCACCCACTACACCTACTCCACCTACACCATCATAACCTTCACTTAATGCCTATAAATAGGCATGTAACAAGGCCATTTGAGATCATCCAACTCTTCATACAACAAGAAGAAGAGAGAGTTGAGAGCAATCTGCACTAAGTGCAAAGAGAGAAAATAGAGAAGAAAAATTATGAGATATTTTTCTAGTTCCTATTATCTATATGTTTCCACATTATTTGTGAGAGAGAGAACCCTCGGTATTAATCCGAAGAAGGTTATTACTTTGTAATCCCATTATCATTATAGTGGAAGGATTGGATCGGTGTTTCCGATCCCGAGGTTTTTACCCTTCACATTGGAGGGGTTTTCCTCGTTAAAAATATTGTGTGTCATCTCCATCTCGCACTCTATTTTTCCCAACAAACTGGTATCAGAGCCCAGACTCTCTTAGTATGCTCTGTGGTTGCAGCTAAGCTGATCTTCCACATCAGAAAAGAAAGTTTTGGTCGAGATTCCGCAAAACGAGATGGAGAAAGAAAACGTTGTTGCCCATGATGGAGATATGTTCAAACTAACGGCAGACAATTTCTCCTATTGGAAGCCCATGATGGAAGACCACTTGTACTGCAAAGATCTACATGAGCCGATCTTGAAGAAAGAGAAGACCGGAGCCAAAACTGATGAGGAGTGGAAACTACTAAACCGGAAGGCGGTGGCTCTCATCAGAAAATTCATCGACAGAAGTTTATTCGAGCATGTTTCTTCCTACACTAATGCTTATGAGTTATGGGAGAAACTTGAGACGATGATACAAAAGAAAACGCCACGTAATAAGGCTTTTCTGGTCAGACAACTAGTAAAGCTTGAATACAAAGATGGCCAAAGCATGATCGAGCATTTGAACAACTTCAAGGGCTCGTCAACAAGTTAGCGAAGGTGTCAATGACGATCGATGAAGAGCTGCAAGCATTATTACTTCTTAGTTCTCTTCCAGAGAGCTGGGATACCTTGGTGGTCACTCTCAGCAATTCAGCCCCTGAAGGTAAAATTACCTTGGACACGGTCACTGATAGCCTTCTCAATGAAGAGGCTAGGAGAAAAGAACGTGGTTTCGCCACAACACAGACTGAGGCGAACGTTGCTGAAAATCATGGAAAGAAACGAGCAACGGAATAAAAGGTCGCGGACATAAGGGCGATCGATTCAGGGGAGATCGAAGTCAAGAAGCCGATTCACATGTTATTATTGTGGAAAACCGGGCCCAAGAAATCCGAATGTCGTAAGTTCATTCGAGACCAGAAAGCAGGCAGTACCAATCAAGATCAAGTCGAACAAAGATCAACAACAGTTGTGGCTTCAAAGGATGATGGAGAGGTCTTCATCACCAAAATTGACGAGTCACTAAATTTAGCTCTTGGTGATTGTTCATGGGTCATTGACTCTGGAGCATCCTTTCATGTTTCCCCAAATCGAGATCTATTCTCAACTACCAAAGTAGTGACTTTGGAATTGTGAAGATGGGAAATGAAGGAAGAAGCAAGATCATTGGCAAAGGAGATGTCGAGATTGTAACAAACACAGGCTGCAAATTGATATTGAAGGATGTTAGACATGTCCCTGACATGCGTCTAAATCTTATGTCAGTCGGTAAACTTGACGATGCCGATATGACCAGCAACTTCGGAGGTGGAAAGTGGAAGCTTGCTATGGGAAACATGATATTTGCTCGCCACAAAAACAAGGCTCTCTTTACATAATGCATGGTAAACCGAGCAAGGGGGAATTAATGTAGCTCGTAGTGGTGCAGATTTGGAGTTATGGCACCGGCGACTCGGTCATATGGGTGAGAAGGGATTGCAAATCCTTGCCCGCAAGCAACTACTTTCCCAACGTTAAAGGTGAAACTCTGAAGCCATGCACCGACTGTTTGGCTGGAAAACAAATTATAGTTGCTTCCACACTTCCTACCGACCAAGTAGAAGAAGAAGCATATTGGAATTAGTGCGCACTGATGTTGCTCTATGACAGAGAAATCTTTGGGTGGTGCATTATATTTTGTCACCTTCATTGATGACCACTCAAGAAAAGTATGGTTCTTGTTGAGATCTAAGGACCAGGTACTTGATACCTTCAAGGAGTTTCATGCCAAAGTGGAGCGTGAGACCGGTAAAAGTTGAAGTGTGTTCGTGCCGACAACGGGGAGAATCTCGTGGTCCTTTTGACACTTTTTGTAGGAGCCTAGGTATTAGGCTTGTGAAGACACCACCAAAGACTCCACAATTGAATGGTTTAGCAGAGCGTATGAACCGAACTATTGTTGAAAGAGTTCGATGTATGTTGTCACATGCCAAACTGCCCAAGTACTTCTGGGTGAAGCAGTAAAGACAGCATAGACATCATTAACTGCTCACCATCCGTTCCATTGTCAGGAGATTCCAGAGGAGATATGGTCTGGGAAGAAGGTCAACTACAACACTTTCAAGGTGTTTGGGTGTCGAGCATATCGTCCCACATTCCAAGAGATGAACGCTCAAAGTTGGATGCAAAGACCAAGGAATGTATCTACCTTGGTTCACCAAAGGATGAGATGGGTTATCGGCTATGGGATCCTAAAGATAAGAAGATTGTCAGAAGTAGAGATGTAGTCTTCTTCGAAGATCAAACAACCAAGGATCGAGAGCAACCCATCAAAGCCACAAGCATCATATCCCCAACCAAGATCCTGTACCAGTAGTTCACAGCCATGATCAAGGTGCACTAGGAGATGTCAATGCCAACGATGATCAAGAGACTCCACCAGTAGAACATGATGTTGATGAAACTGAGCCAACACAAACCCATGAAGTACCTACCGAGCACGACCTTCATGAGGAGCCTCAGTTGAGACGATCCACCAGAGAGAGCGGTCTACCTCAAGATACCCATCTGATGAGTATGGTAACTACAGATGAAGGCGAGCCGGAATCTTTTGAGGAAGCAATTGCTGACGAGCATAATGCTAATTGGATGGAAGCCATGCAAGAGGAAATGCAATCCTTGCATGAGAATCAGACGTATGATCTGGTAGAGTTACCCAAAGACAGACGAACGTTGAAAAATAGATGGGTGTACCGCTTGAAACGGAAGATAACGGTTCAAAACCAAGATATAAAGCCAGGCTAGTTGTGAAAGGATTCAGCCAGAAGAAAGGAATAGACTTCGAGGAGATATTCTCTCAGTGGTAAAACATTCATCTATTCGAGTTGTACTCGGCCTAGCTGCTTGCTTGGACCTGGAGATTGAGCAGATGGGTGAAGACGGCGTTCCTTCATGGTGATTTAGAGGAAGAGATATACATGGATCAACCAGAAGGTTTGAAGTCCCTGGTAAAGAACATTTGGTATGCAAGCTTAACAGAGCCTTTATGGTTTGAAACAGCACCGAGACAGTGGTACAAAAAGTTTGAGTCTTTCATGATCAAACCAATTTCAAGAAGACAGTCACCGACCACTGTGTGTTTATGAAGAAATACTCAACTGGTGATTTCATCATTCTACTTCTTTATGTAGATGATATGCTCGTGATTGGCCCAGGATGCAACCAAAATTGCAGCCCTGAAGAAGGCTCTCAGTGGATCCTTTGCTATGAAAGATCTCGGACCAGCAAAGAAGATCCTAGGCATGACAATCACTCGAGAACGGTCAAAGAAGTTACTGTGGTTATCTCAAGAACAATATGTAGAGAAGGTTCTTGAAAGATTCAACATGGAAAATCAAAACCAGTAAGCACACCATTGGCTTCTCACTTCAAGTTAAGTTCAAGTCAGATCATCAGTAGGAGATGATGATATGGAGAAGGTGCCCTATTCATCAGCTGTGGAAGTCTCATGTATGCCATGGTGTGCACACGTCCTGATCTAGCTCATGCAGTCGGGTTGTTAGTCGGTTTCTATCTAATCCTGCCAAAGAGCATTGGAATGCGGTCAAGTGGATCTTTAGATATCTTCGAGGCACTACCAAGAGATGTTTGTGCTTCGGAAGAGGAGAACCTGTGTTAGAAGGTACACAGATGCAGATCTCGCCGGTGATGTTGACTCACGGAAGTCTACCTCAGGTTATCTGATTACCTTTGCAGGGGGAGCTGTCTCATGGCAGTCGAGACTTCAGAAATGTGTTGCTTTATCAACCACCGAGGCAGAGTATATTGCCGCTACAGAAGCGTGCAAAGAGATGTTATGGATGCAGGGTTTCATGCAAGAACTTGGCCATGAGCAAGAACGCTATGAGCTTCGATGTGATAACCAAAGCGCTATTCACCTAGCTAAGAATCCAAGTTATCATTCTCGGACAAAACATATTGATGTTCGATGTCATTGGATCCGTGATGTGATTGAGAAGAAGCTAGTCTATCTAGAGAAGGTTCACACCGATGATAACTGGTCAGACATGATGACCAAGGTCGTTCCGGTCACTAAGTTCGAAAGGTGTTGTGATGGAGCTGGAGTAGTAGTCCCGAGTTGTTCGAAGGGGGAGTTTTGTTAGTCTTTTTCTCACCAACTCCACCCACTTAACCTACTCCACCTACTCCACCCACTACACCTACTCCACCTACACCATCATAACCTTCACTTAATGCCTATAAATAGGCATTTAACAAGGCCATTTGAGATCATCCAACTCTTCATACAACAAGAAGAAGAGAGAGTTGAGAGCAATCTGCACTAAGTGCAAAGAGAAAATAGAGAAGAAAAATTAGGAGATATTTTTCTAGTTCCTATTATCTATATGTTTCCACATTATTTGTGAGAGAGAGAACCCTCGGTATTAATCCGAAGAAGGTTATTACTTTGTAATCCCATTATCATTATAGTGGAAGGATTGGATCGGTGTTTCCGATCCCGAGGTTTTTACCCTTCACATTGGAGGGGTTTTCCTCGTTAAAAATATTGTGTGTCATCTCCATCTCGCACTCTATTTTTCCCCAACAAATTGTTATATTGACTTTCACTATATTAGTTCTATACTAGTTTTATTAAGTAGTATTTGTTAGCCAAAATTAGGGTATATGATCTATCTCTCTCTCTCTATTTATATATATATATATATATAATATATATATATATAATATGGTATAGTAGTTTAACATGAACTCCTGACCAGTCTTCTCTAGTTTCTGCCAATATGGAAGTCCAATCCAGAACAGACTTTTTGCTTTCCCCTAGCATACATGATATAATATCCCTTGACAATTACTAGAATGCACCTTGAACAGTATATATATATATATATATATATATAATAATATATATTCTAGCTACATCCTCACAAGTTGACAAAATATGGGGGTACTTGCAGATTTCTTTCCACCAACTTCCACCTTGCATCGATTAGGTTGTTTTTGTGGATGTTCCTGGTTTTCACTGATTATGTGAAGGTTAATGCTTTAACCAGCATTATCAATGGCACCAACATCGTCAAACCAGGCTGCAAAAGCAAATGTGGTAATGTGGTCATTCCTTACCCATTTGGCCTTGGTGATCTATCTTGCTCTCTTAACCAAAACTACCATGTTGTCTGTAATACGACCTATGATCCTCCCCGACCCTTCTTAAGTGGATATGATCCAGGTAAGAGTATAGAGATCCTAAGTATCTCAGAAACCCAGTTTCGTATCCGCAACCAGGTGGCATATCAGTGTTACAACTCTACTGGAGGAATCGACTTTGGTCTCTCCGCTTTCGTGGTTATCTATGGATTTCCATCTGAATCTCCTTTCAGCTTCTCGCATGCTTCAAACAGGCTAACAACAATTGGATGCTCTGTCAACAGTCATATGTCCTTGTTGGCATCAGACATAATTGGCCCTGTTATTTGCAGTTCAAGTTGTCCAATCAAACAGATGGTGGTCAGGGGTCAATGCAAAGGTGCAGGCTGCTGCGAAGCAGCAATTATACATGGCACGAGGGTTGCCCTAATCTCCTTGAGTTATGATGATGACAAATCTGAATCTTGGCCTTATAGTGGTACTTGTGCCTATGCTTTCTTCGCTGAAGAGGATACATTCAACTTTGGGGGGATGCCGGATTTCACCGATCCGGATTTCATGAACAAGGTAATTGATCAGGTGCCTGTCGTCATCGACTGGGTAATAGGAAACAAGACATGCGAGGAAGCTCAAAAAGGAACAGATGA
Source organism: Limonium bicolor (assembly GCA_023374045.1). NCBI lineage: Eukaryota > Viridiplantae > Streptophyta > Magnoliopsida > Caryophyllales > Plumbaginaceae > Limonium > Limonium bicolor. The sequence continues at coordinate 306,336,919 of CM041779.1, forward strand.
CTCTTCCTATGCATGCCAAGCTAATGCTGTTTGCTCAAACTACAATATCAGTGCCATTGGAGGTTATACGTGCAGTTGTCTTCCTGGTTACAAGGGTAACCCTTATCTCTCTCCTGGGTGTTCAGGTAGGTAGTAGTGTGCTGTGATCTGACGGCTGCGTGTCAAAAGTTGATTTAATTGTTCTTCCCTTAAATCCATCCCTACTCTCCTGTTTAATTCGTCGTTCATATCATATGTATGAATGCAGACATAGACGAGTGTACCGGATTGAACAACTGTTCTCACACTTGTCGTAATCATCCTGGGAACTACTCTTGCTCATGCCCTTCAGGATATGTAGGAGATGGGTTGAAATATGGCACTCGTTGTACTTTGATAAGCCCTCAACTCTCCACCTTAAACTCTCAACTACTAATCTTCAAGTCAGCTTTCGTACGCACTTCCAATAGCTTCTTTCAATTCGTAAAGAACAATTTTGTTTATCCTCTCAGACCTTATTGATCTGAATACAAAATTATTGTTAACTAAAACTAGGTTATTTAAGACTAGACTAGATATTTTTCTTTCATTAATAAAGTTGATAGGTCTTCTCTATTTGGTTGACAAAGATTATAATCTAAGTGAAGATAAATTAGAGGTGGAAATAAAATGTCAGTGTGAGGACGTTTGATTATTTCATCAAATATTAACACTGTTTATTTATACTATTCAGTCCGGCTTTAGATACTTATATCTTTTCTAAATGTACTATATTATTATTATTGTTTTTGTTATTGTTCTATTTGGTATTACTATTATAATTATTGAAATGCTAACTAAGATTTTTAAACATTATATCTTTGTCACTTTGTATTACTCCCAAGTGATTGCCGTGATCTATTTATCCCCCCTCTGTTCGCTAGACATGAATATTCACTACTGAATTGCAGCTCATGATTAATCATTCACCTACTATGCATTGTGGTCGTTTCTTCGTTGGTTGTGCACGTTGATCATCCCCTAACACAACATTACTAATTTTGAACATTTTATATATATATTTTAGGAATAAGCTTGGGTTTCTTTATAGTTTTTGGTGTCCTATGGATGTATGTATTAAACACAAACTAAAACAAAGAAGCTAAAAGAGAACAACCCCGAGAAATGTGAGGTTTACTGCTCCAAGACTACTCTCGTCACCGAGTCTCTTCATGACAAGAAGAAGTTGAGGTATTCCCTAGGAAGAATTGATGGCAGCCACCAAAATTTCAACAAAGATCAAATTCTTGGACAAGGTGGCCACAGCATAGTCTACAAAGGACTGCTGCCAAACAATCAAGAGGTTTGCGATCAAGAAATCAAAGGTAGTGGATGAGTCTCGTATCAGAGAATTTGTCAACAAAATGGTGATTCTTGGGCAAGTTAACCAAAAACACGTGTTGAAAATTGTTGGATGTTCTTGGAGACTATGTTCCAATGCTTGTTTATGAAGTATCTTTCCAATGGCACTCTTTCAGTCATCCACTCTAACACCGGTGGACGTTCATGGCTAGATTGGAGCAACTGTATACGGATTGCATCATAGGTAAGCAGGTGCTCTTGCTCACTTGCATGCAGTTGTGTTAGCACCTGTTTTCATAAAGTTATCAATCTTCAAACATTTTAATAGATGATGTTACACAGCAAAGATATCTGATTTTTGGAGCATCAAGGTTATTGTTATCGGAACAAAACCAAGTCCCCATTGTCGTGCAAGAAACACTTGGGTATCTAGACCCTGAGTACTTTCATTCTGGCCATCTAACGGAGAAGAGCAACGTGTACAGTTTAGGAATTGTTTTGATTGAGATTCTCACTAGGAAAAAGCCAATTTCAGAAGAGCCAGATGTCATTGAAGGAACTTTATCTACCTACTTTGTTAAGTCAGTCCAATCAGGGAGACTGATGAACATCTTGATCCTTGGATAGTACAAGAGGCACCACCTCAAGAACTCTCTTCCATGGTTGAACTAATCTTGAAATGCCTCAGCTTCAAAGGGGAAGACAGACCAACAATGACCCAGATTTTTATTGAACTAGAAGCAATGAGAACCCATGTTCCATATGCATCAGAGCGGCAGATGCAATATTATGGGGACAATGGTCATAGTAAGTAATCACGAGATGGGGAAGGAGACTTGTACCCCCCTGCAGCCTAAGCCAACTGACCTCTATCCACTTATGGATAAGGTAACCCTCATCTACATATCTAGAGGATGAGAATTAACGACTAAGGGTTATTATCAAAGCTTTTACTTCATTCGTTTTGGTCATCTATTAAATCTAATTGTTGCAGGCTCATGTGATTATCATTTTGATGTAACAGTGTGGGAAAGTACTGTGTTTATTTTGTGAGTTTTAATTATGGAAGGGAAAATGTATTCTATAGAAACTACAGTATGGGAAAGTATTTTTTTATTATCAGGCTTCCAACATGAAGTTGAATGAGATGTCAATCATCAATCGTATGGTGGGTTGTTCCTTTTGTTTTAGAACACTACAAATCTGATTCTTACAGGCAAAACCATCGATATAAGTCGCCACGCACTTTATTATCAATTCATCGATACTCAAGTGCTTCTTAAGTAAGATATTGCAGTGACATTAACCCCTAACTTACGAAAGTACTAATATCCCCTAATATTGACAGAGTAATGATGCTTATACTAGTAGCGAGTACTGTCCTAATATTACTCCCCCTAAACTTCCTCAATAAGTTGAAGCTAGCCGTTCACTCACCGCCCCTCCTCTTACACCTAAACGGCTTTTTTTTTTTTTTGATAAACTTGTTCTCCCACATATTAACCTAGACAAACACAAGATTGATTAAAAGAGCTCAAGCCCTTTTAATCTGTAAGGTCCTCATCCATCTTACATGCAGTATAAATACTAAGGGGAACATTCTCCCCTATCCACCACTGATCCTTATCCAAAATGGGATATCCTAAATTACAAACAAGTCTTATAAGATAATTATCATAAGTGTCCACATTGCCACAAATAATGTTAGAGAAAGAGGTCATAATATTCCAAACTTTTGATACTTCCTGCCAAATAGAATTGTCCCATCTACCAGCTCCTCTGAGAACATTTTTGAAAGACTCGTTCGCTGAATCAAAGCAAATGTTATGGCTACCCACCGAGGAAGTAAGTTCCATAGCAATTCTTTTTGCTTTCATATCAGCTATTTGCACCTTTGTAGTGCTAGAAATTTTTCGATTGAAAGCAGCCATAGGTTTCCCTAGCTCATTGCGAATTAACCCTGCAATAATAAGATCCCCTCCATAATTTTTGTGCATACCAGTGCTGATGTTAGAGTAACCAGAGGGGGAAGGGGTCCACTGGACAGTAGCAATAGACATATTATCCTTCTTCATCACCTGAATGAAGGCTTCAGTAAAGGCTCTATTGTCTTCGACTATTCCCACCAAGAGAGCTCCCTATTATGTTTGACTTTATTCCTGGAAGCATAAATAACCCAAAGGTTATTAGCAATATAGGATAGTTTCTTAGCACTCCAGACATTGGCCATACGGTAGAACCAAACAATAAGGCCATCTGCATTACATGGGACACTATTGACATTAATCAGGTCCTTCCACGTATCAGACACTACACAACAATGAAAGAAACAGTGAGCTAGATTGTCCTTGGCCCCACAGAAAAAGCAGTTAGTCAATCCCCCAATACGCCTAGCAAGGTTGTCTTGGCACGGAATGATATTAAGCATGAACTTCCAGAGGTTGAGTTTCATCCTAGGACAACAAATGGAGGAGATGATTTTGTTACACACTCTGCTAGCAAAGTGAGATGGATTCGAAGTGCTCTCAGTAACCGACTCATTCAAAGGGCTATTGTAAGCCGATTTGACTGAGAAATTACTATCTTTTGAATGAATCCATATCCACTTGTCATTCCCAACATTTCCATCAGTCGAGGACGAGCTAAAATCAGCTACATGTTGAAATTTGGTACCATTCCTGAATAAGTCCAAAAAGAAGAGAGATTTCCAAATAGCACTCCCTTTATTACCTGGTTGAGAATCTTTGATGTTGGTATTAGGATAATAGATCTTTTACATGACTTGAGCCACCAAGGAATCAGGGAAGATTAACAATCTCCATAGCTGTTTGGCAAGAGCTTTGTTGAATTCTTCCACTTCTCTGAACCCTAAACCACCCTTTTGCACTGTGTCACAAACTTTGGACCATTTTATCCAATGAAGGGACTTTCTTTCCACTTTACCACTCCACCAAAAAGAAGAGAAGGCTGAATTAAGCTTGGATATGATACTCTTTGGGAGAGAGAAGAGGGACATGGTATAGTTAGGGATAGATTGAAGAACACTGGAAACCAAGATTGATCTAGCTGCTTGGGCCATAGGTTTCGACCGGTTAGAAATTTTTTTGTGAACTGAATCCAGGAGATAAGTAAAGAGATCATATTTCTTCCTACCAATTTTGAGGGGAAGGCCAAGATACTTTGAAAAGAAACGAACCTCTTGTACATTAATCATGTTGGCTAGATTGTTTTTTATTGTTGGGGATAGTTTTTTGCTAAAAACAAGCTCGGATTTGGCTAGGTTGATTTTGTGACCAGAGGCATGAAGGAATTTGGTTAGGGTCTGGTTCAAAAAGGACATATTTATGGTAGTGGCCATACCAAATAAAAGGATATCATCAGCAAAAGCTAGATGGGAGATAGAAGGGCACTGAGAGGTTAGTTTAATACCTTTGAAATTACCACATAGGTCAGCTTTGTTCAAGAAACTGAAAAGAGCTTCCTGAGCCAAAATAAATAAGAAAGGAGAAAGAGGATCCCCTTGTCTTATACCCCTGGATTGATCGAAAGACATACTTGGTTTACCATTAATGATGATCGAGCACCTAACAGAGCGAACACAATTCATAACTGGATTGGTCCAGTTCGGAGGGAACCCCATCGAAATGAGTACCTCGTGAAGGAAATACCACTCTAGCCTGTCATAAGCTTTGCTAAGATCCATCTTAAGAGCAAAAAAACCTCTCTTAGTAGCTTGGTTCTTCTCTAAGAAATTTTGCAACTCTCCTGCAAGGATAATATTATCCGTAATCAATCTACCCTTCACAAAACCATATTGGTTTTGGGAAATAATATGAGGTAAAATGTGCTGGATTCTGTTTGCTAATGTCTTGGATGCGATCTTATAGATGAAATTGCACAACGCAATCGGCCTGAATTTATCAATCTCTGTAGCTCCAATGATCTTAGGAATGAGAGTAATGAAGTAATCATTCAGAGAATCTGGAAGGGGCTGCCCTCTAAGAATGGGCATAACTGCATCAATAATCTGGTTGCCAATAATGTGCCAAAAGGTTTTGTAGAACTTCCCATTGAAGCCATCCAGTCCTGGGGCTTTATCTGATCCAAGTTTTTCACTGCTGAGAAAAATTTCATCCGCAATATACGGTCTATTAAGCTCTAAAATAAATCTGGATCAAGTTTATTACCCTCCACAACTGAGATAAAATCATTATCAGTCTGAAGCCGAGAAGAAGAAAACAAATCCTGAAAGTAATTTCTAGCGATTAGTTCACTATGTGCCATGGTATTGCTCACTAGATAGAGTCCTTAAGACCAAAGATTTCTTTAGATCTTCTAATAGAAGAGGCTCTCGCATGAAAGTAACCAGTGTTTGTCTTGTCCCTTCCTTGATCCAACAATCTCTATCTTTGCTTCCACCCACCATATTTCTTCACGAAAGCGAGGATCTCAATTCCCAATTAGTAATCCTTTCTGTTATTGATAGCTCCCAGAGAGTTGTTACTACAAAGAATTAATCCAAGTTCTTTCTTCTTGAGATGATCTTCCACTTAATCTTAGATATAGACCAGCCCTTCCAATCACTAAAGCTTCCTAGCACATTGTTTGAGAATATAGTGATGTCCAAGTCTTGAGTGTCCCACACTTTCTTAACAATCTCAGCACATTTATCATCCAAGCACCAGTCGTTCTCAAATCTGAAAATTCTTGCCGGAATTTTGTGGTTTCCAAAGAATCTGGTAAGCAGAGGACATTGATCAGAATCTTCTCGAGTCAGGTGCTCCACTGAAATATTAGGAAAGAGCGCCAAACCAGAAGTGGAGCATAAGACCCTATCAAGTCTACTATGGGAATTAAACTCCCCTTCTCGACAGTTGGTATATGTTGAGCTTTCTCCAAAGAAACCAATATCATGAAGATCACATTCCGCAAGAACATTCCTGAAGGGGGACATGTGGACCTCCTGCCTAATTCTACCACCTATCTTTTCCGAAGCATATAGGATCTGATTGAAATCACCTGCTATCACCCAAGGGAGATACACTTGTTTACTGAGCAAGAGGAGGAGTTTCCAAGATAAATATTTCAGCTTCCAATTGGCCCATCCATAGAAGCCTGTAAATATGAACTGCAGATCACCAGGGAACATAAAAACTGCAGACATATGATGATCGGATTGAGAAATCATAGAACACCCTATGAAATTCTTCCACATGAGACATAGCCCACCACTTCTACCTCTACTAGCCACGGCTAAACCAACATAATGAGGAAACTTGTCAAAGAACTGATCCATATCTTTTAGCGATTTATGAGTTTCACTAAAGAATATGACATCAGGTTTGTGTTTTGTAATCAGACTTTTAACCCAAGAAACTGCCTTGGGATGTCCTAATCCCCTACAATTCAGCGTCAAGCAGCTCATAACGAGAAACAGAACAGACACAACACGATCACAGAGTGCCAACACTGAGAGAATCAGACCACTGGTAAACAGAAAAAAAAAAAAAACTACCACTGGAAGAAAAACCCCAAAAAACCAGCTACGAACTGAAGAGATCTCACTGATAGCTTAATAAACAGACCCAAATTTGCTCACCATCCAAGCCGCACCACGCAGAACAAATTGAGTAGAAAAAGTTCCACACAATTCTCCCTGAACCTTATATCTTAAGCTTTCAGGTTGAAATTACTTTTACCATTCAGACAGAGGACACCGAAGAAAACAGCGGGGACCAATAAACGAGGAAGAGGACAAAAGATTCATCCACTCACCATCACCAGCTGCGCTTCCTATTCTTCGAGCGAGAGATATTACCTGATATACTGGATGTTGAATTATATATGCTGTGCTGAAATCCAATATGATCTGTTCACAAAAGGAAAACCCAAACTGGATATACTACGTCACTGCTGAAGCTGCCGCCGTCGACTACTCTTCACTGAAGATAGAGGAAGAAAGCAAAAAACTCAGCAGATGGAAAACTCTCCAACAGTCTCCACCGATTTACACCAAACCCCTGATAGATGAAGACACTCTTCAACGCAAGAGTCTTAACGAGCTCCACAGACCCAATATATCAGAAATTGATATATAAAACACGCTGAATCAGCCGTGATACAGGAGAAAATTTCACCTCCTAAATCGCCTCTAAGAGAGCAATAAACTTACTGTAGCATTTCTAGGTCTTCCCCCGTGAAAAACAGTTTTTCCCCTTTTATTATTTGTTGGTCATAAAGACTGATGCAGAAGTATATGATTTTGAGCCAGGCAAGGGTGTCTCACCTCCCACAGCATCACTAGATGTTTCAGATCTCCCGCACAGCATCTGATGAAAAACTGGAGCGATTGGACTTATACCTGGTCTGAAAGCAAGTGGCCAATTAAATGGTCAAAGATTCATCTACATTTAGCCAAAGATCAGTAGAAGGAAGCCACTGCATTTAGCCAAAGAAAATAATGAAGAGAAGATATACTGAGATTTTATTTGCATAGAAAAAACTTGGGAAACTCAAATCTTAGAATGAGGTCGAAAAGTTAGATGATGTACAGAATCTTTAGTTCTAACCTTTGCATTAACTTGCAGTACAGGTAGCACTTGATCGGGCATAATTTACTAGACACCAACCAATAACCCTGCAAAGACCTATTCAAGCCAGAAACACCCATGTACCTGAAGGAAGACACAGTAGGTAATAATTTGAACGGAAAGCTTGCACAATTCAAGATTTAAACAATGCACAGTCCTAATGACCTATACAAATAAACTGTGAATGAACCCCAAACAATGGGAATGGTAGTGCAGGATAGACACCGCTTTCAGAAAAGTCAAACTACACTAGTCACCAGAAGAAAAGCCATATTATAATTTGTTTCACTGTTTGCCACAAACTTGCATTAAAAGAAAATTTATGCATCATTCACCTCCGGTAGAGAAAAAAAGTCATATATTTTGACCCTCAACTCACAATGTATGGTTCTAACTCTATTTTGATTAATGATTCAACATATTCCTGCTTAGATCAAAGAAAATAAATAAAGGCCTCGATCTTCAGAATATATATAAAAACCATATATAAAATATATGTATGGCAAACTACAGATTTGCTTTCCTGATGGATATTAATGTTATATCAGCTTCAACATTCAAAAAACAACTTTGATATAATCGCATCGAATTTCACATGGATACGATTAATATAGAGCTCGAACAGGAAGATGTACTATTGCAGATAATATGGGTGGATACAGTCAAATTCCGAATCAATAAAAGAGCCGAACAGCATATGTAGAAACAAATTTGATTTTGGCAATACTGAGCAGAACGCCACATCACTGATAAAGCCACTCACAATGGCTTAGAATCAAGTCAAACGAGAGAAGAATGAAAATAAATTGTTGCATAGGTAATGACAAAACAGAAATGGAAGCAAACAATGGCATTATCAAAATAAACTGACATATTAATAATCCTAAGTTTATTGTCATGCACAATATACTAAATAACACCAAGAAACAAAAGAGCGCATTGCTGCATGATACAGGGCAATTGCTGTGAAGAGATCACCAATAGATATGAGAAGGCTAACAACGAAGATGAACTTCAAGAACTCTTTGGGTCCCCAAATGGGCTCAAGTAGCTTTCCAACAAAAAGCAGGCCAATTGTGCTAACAATAGAATTTATGAAAGGTATTAAAATAAACTGAAAAGTGATATTCAAAATCAATGTGAGGGATAAAAAGTGCATAGTCCATATATCGTCTGCTCAATATAACCAGCTGTAATGAGATTCCACGCAAAAGAAATTGTCCTGCCAGTCAACATACATGAAGTAGTTAGCTGCCAGCAATAGAATGATTAGGAATTACAGGCTACATACCGATATCAATAAACCGGCAATGATGTATGTCTAGCTTCCAAAACAATCTTGCTGCTCACTGAACTTCTCCCTGTATTGAGTGGCATACACAATCCTACAAGACAAAGATGAAGCACAGTTAGATGAAATCTAAATGATAGCTAAAGCCAAGCAACCGGTTGATCAAAACATACAGTTATGTAGACAGTTACCCAGAACTTAAACCTAAATTTTAAATGCAGTCTACACAAATAATAAGTTAGAAATATTTTGTAGAAACATATGCACACCAACTTTAAACTTCATGAGAAATATACTCACGTCCCAAATTATGGTCTGCCCATCATATTCAGCACCTCTGGCTTTTATGATGGCTGAATAGATAAACATCTGAATATCTTCAAAATATAACACAAGATATAATAAACAACAAAAAAGTGCCTTCTAATATTTCTAGTAGTCTATTACTTATTCAATGCGCCTTTTCAAAGAATGGCTCCACAACAAGAGTACAGTTCTTAAAAGAACAAAAAGAAACATGATTCTTATTAGATCTCTACTCGATCACCCCCAAGATGACCAGCACAATGCTAGAATATAGAACAACAGAGAGAACAAAAACAATCCCAAAGCATCTTCGGAACTCAGACTGATGGGCAGAGAAACAAGGCCATAAACAAAACCTTAAATCTGTTAGAGACAAGAGCTATGGAAGACAAAATAAGCCACACAACAAGAGGATGGGTATGTTCCCACTTCCCAGAGGGTCACTGTTTCATTCACTTCTTTCTTAATACAACTGAGAAAACATTCTCATACAAAACCCCATACCCTATTGAGTTACCCCTTGTTCTACTACATGTAGGCTCACACCAATCCCTAGAGGGATTCTAGCAGGTTGCTTTTTCAGCTCAGCAACTTACAAGGTAACTCCTCTATATCCTACAAGCTAACTTCTATACTTCTTAAAACCTCCACATTATTCAAATGAGAAAAAAAAAAAGAAAGATCTAGTTATTGAGTTTCATTCCGAGCAACCAGATCCTAGCTCCTGTCATTTTCATCAAGTTGCTGGAAATGAAACTCACTAACTGGATGTTTCTTTTTTCATTTGAATAGTGTAGAGATTTTATTGACCGACTCTTAATCTTTCAGTCAATCATCACCACCATCTAGGTCGAGGAAACTCCATCCCACGCTTCTTGGCAGTCTCTAAGATATCTATATCTTCATCAATATTCATATCCTTGCGGCTTTTGCTTGCTAGTATAGCAAGTACTTCCATAACACTCTTCTTCACTTGTGCAGGATCATCACTCACTTTGCCAGTCCTCACACCACTGATTCCCTGGTTAACATCAGAATCAACATCAGCAGGAAATACCAATCCCTTGTCGTTCAAAGAAGGCTCTTCTCCTTCACCTTTCTCCTGGTAGCTCCTATCACCACTACCCAAGCAAGCTGCTTGAACGGCAACCCGTTTCCCCTTCTGTGGAGAAATAAAGCTCAACGGAATCACTTTCTTTGCCTTCCCACCAGAATCGAGCCTCGTGTAAACGGGCACATTTGGAGTCGACAAGCCAGAACCATTGTCAGCAACCTTTGCCTTCTTCCGAGGCGGTTCAGCAGAAATCTTTTTCGCAGGCGTATTTCCTCTTTTGTTATCTTTAACTAGCTGGATTTTGACCCCGCAAACATTAGCCACAAGGACCTTTCCGCTAGAGCCTACCTCCACTATCTTGCTAGTCTTCTTCGTCGAAAACCCTAATTTGGAATTTCTCTCAATACCAATACTACAGTCGCTCTTAATTCCACCCAAACCACGGCTATCAGCATCATCAGCCACGGTTTCTTCTCTCTCTCGATTATTGGCATTCAAGTGATTGGCATTACTGATATTCGGTCGTTGAAGTAGCGGTTCTTCGGAGCTGGAGGTGCCAGCTTCCTCAGGGGGTACTAAATTCTTCCACCTGGGAATTTCCCTCGGGGTTTGAGTTTTGTGTTGTTGGTACGGAGCAGATGATAATGCCAGGGATATCAGGTGTGGGGCAATGGGTCAGAGGACTGAGGAGAAGACTGGGAGTCTGGAAAATCATCTTGTCGGGCAAGGGCGTTAGTCATCTTCTGGGGAGGATGAGTGGTTGCAGAGGTTGTCAAATGAACCGTCCATGGCTGGAATCGCACTGTATTTGGAAAAATGTTTATTTATTATACCGAAACTTAAAATAGCAATTTCTACCTACTTGATCACACCGAATAATGCTGTCACATGTAGTCAAAGATACACATGTCTTTTTTTTTTTGAACATTCATAGTTCTAACAATTTAAATTCCAGCAGTCGGTTGGATCTCTAATTCTAAAAATTTTGTTTTGTTCCTTTTAATTTTTTTAGTATATTTCATGAGATATTTATAGCATAAAAATGTGGTCTCTGTTTGGGTCATATGTTAGTCACAAGCTCTTCTCTAATAACATATTGTAAACAGTTAAAACAAAAAAATCTACAAATATTCTCAAGCGAAAAGATTCTATACCTACCTAAATGACTATTTAGGGTGCTTTTCTTTTAAAGGGAAAATTTATACTATATCACTTAAAAGTTTGTCAATTCACAAATTACCATAGTTTTTTAAAAAGATTTTTAATACTACAAAAGATAATTTTAATTCATCAGATATCAAAAATTATTTTCCTTAAACATTGTAAGACCATAATACTCATACATGTTAACAAACATAATTCTCATCATACCACATCAATGTTTTTAATTGATAAAATACCACAAAACTTAATAAAAAAATAAATACAAATATATAATTCTAATTTGAAAACATAAAGAAAATAAAGATATATAAGATATTAATTATAAGCTACAAATCTAGTAAAAATATACAAAAATAAAGAGAATAAAATTTTTATGTGAAAAATATTCTTCATGTTTTAAGTAAAAACGAAAGAGCCCATAATATATTATAGGGACAAGGAGAGAGCGAGGAAAACGAGAAAGGGTAGTATATTATGTAGAATTTTCAAATTATACTTAATGTCAATAAAAATAACAATATTACAAAATATGTAACATTTTCATTCTGTTACAGTAATATAGCTATTTGTATATATATTAAGTAAAATTTTACTAAAATATAAAAATTAATGCATTATTTGGATGTTAGAAGTTCACTTGAAATATGCAATAAAATTATAAAAATAAAAATCATTTTATTTACTATTTTATATATATTTAATTAACTTTGCAACTTCAATATAATATATTAGAATATATTATATTTTATATTTTCAAAATGGAATTATATATATTTTTATACGGTTTTAGCTAATATATCAATAAACTAAAATTTTATTATTATTTTATAAGATATATTTTAGTGGTATTTATGAATTAAAAAATAATGAAAGGAATGTTTAAATGTTTAAGCTAGATGAATTAAATGATTTTGTTATATCTAATTTTTTTAGAAGGAAACTAATAATTTATGAAATGACAGAGACATTCTTCCTTCTCTCAACAGGGAAAAACCTTAATTTTCCAACCTCTTTTCTTTCTTCTGCTAGCTGTGTTCTTCTGCTAGCTGTGTTCTCAAAATCCACACTCTCTAGCCCTGAACAACTTATCAGCTGGATACACAATGAGCGTTTAAATAGCTCCAGACATGCCACTATGATGAAAACGTCTCGTCATAGTCAATTGGCAGCCTTCGGTAATAATATGGCCCTTAGTTTTAGATAATCTGAACATGATCATCGTCATAGTTACGTTTGGGATGGGCCTTTGGTTTATCCAGTTTGCATTAGTGCTTCTACTTCTAGTTCTGGATGTCCAAAGATTAGTGTTGAAGGATGTGAAGACGAAGTCAGTCGACAATTTTACTAAGAAATATTTCTGAATTACCCTTGGCCTTAAGAACAAACCAATAAGCGGTATTTACATTAAGTCAGTAGACAAATGTTCTATTGTTCTTTCTGGGGTAATCATTAAAGATCTTTTACACTAGCTCTCACAGTAGCCCTTTAACTAGATTATGTAATTAGTATGACCAAGTCCATAGTGCCACAAAGATGTATTACCCAATCCTCATGCTGTGAGATTTCCATTGTTGCCTAATGACACAGCCTTTCGAACTGAACAAGTCAAGATTTTCAGAAATACAAAACTTAAAGATGCAAAACAAAACGTATGTTGAGTTAGGGGTTTGATAACCCATTTGATAACAGATATATTGTGAAACTGTCACATAAGAGGAATCCCATGTGGTAAAAAGTATATACACAACTGAAGACAAAAGCATCCATTTGGTAATTTTACAGATCTCACACCAGCTTGTCTGTCTCTATTGCTTATTACAAGTAGCAAAAACACACCAAATATCCTATAACAAACGTTTTGCAACTGATTTCATTGATTTGACAAACAACAAACGAAGCCTTTGTTTAGGTATTGGATTTGTCAGTAACGCTGCTCACTAGTACACATATTATCATGCGATACTAGGCTGTGGATTCCATGGCAATGGCTTGGCACTCTGTAAGCATCGGCACTAGTTTTCCTTCTCCATGCGCCTTCATAACCGCTGCACACCCAAAAAACAGACAAAGATGGAAATCAACAACCAAGAGTCTAAGCCATTGCTATATTAGCAGAGGAGCAGGAAAGAAACTTACAATCGCAGCCACCGATATGCTTGCCGCCGATGAAAACGTTAGGTACAGTTCTTTGACCAGTCCACTGCAGTAAAGCTGCTTGTATTTCACTTCCATCTTCTACAATCATTATAAACTTCATTATCAACTACCATTTCTTTTGTTTTTGGGAGTACTAACAATAACAAACAACTACAAATTCAATCAGAGCTGCCATGCCATAATACTAAGTATGTTACAGACAGATTCACTTACTCTCTTCATCCAATTCCACTGCCTGGTAACGAGCACCTAACTCGTTAAACAGCTTCTTCACACGATCACAATAGGGGCAGTAAGTTTTGCTGCATTTCAGTGAGACCAGACAGAAAAATCAAAATCTATCAGCAACTAATTCACAAAACTCAACTTTATGTTTTCAATCGAAAAGCACACGCTAATAATTACAAAACTTCTTCATCTTCCGATCATAAAGTAGATTATACTTAGTTCAAGAAAAAACAATATGTATACAGTTTACTAAAACCGATTCCAAAAGTTTCAACTCGAATTGCTACCGACTGTATCCAAATACAACGAATCTGCTCTAAGGTTAAACATAGCTCGAATCGATACGGATTTGGAAATTGAAATGAAAATCAACCAGAGAGAGCGTAAGGTTAAATGGAGGAATCTGGTTTTAGTGAACCTGAAAACGACGAGCGGTGATGCGGAAACGATCTGCTTTGCTTTCTCTAATGCCATATCTATTTGTTCTTGACTCGGTTTCCCTAAACTCAGCACCGAACCCATCGATCGCCCTCGCTTATATAATCGTCTGAAAGGGAAGACAAAGTGGAATACTGCGCCGGTGTTCTCGAGATTTTATATAGACGTGTTGGGTGATAGCTCCTGCCTCGTGTTTTCATCTAGTCAAGATTGGTGGGTGGCATGACGCCATCAACCCCCATTTTATATAAACAAAACGAATCAACCGCGTGGCAGTCCAGGGGTTTTGATGAATGGTTAACTTTATTGTTGGCTAGTCCAATTTGATAATTATAATTAGTTTATTTAAAATTGGTTATCGGTACAGTCAATTATCAGTTTCGATATGATTTTACTTATGGTTAAACAAAATAATGTAAATTTATAATTTTTTGGTTATAATTAGAACAAATCGTTCGATTAATCAAATTTTCAGTTTTAAGTTTCCTTTCTGATGTCAATTTGACGGTTCCGATTTCCGTCAACACCCCTAGTAACAGTTACCGTGGTTGTATTATATTGTTTTGTAAATTTCTTGTTCCATTTAGCGATGATGATTATATTGTAATACAAAATACTAATTACTGTAGTATAAAATTATTGTAAATCACATTAATTATGTAAACATGTAATAAAGTATCCGTGTAACTTTTTTCAAACTGATATCCGATAGTGATTTATATAAAGAAGTTTATAGTTGATGAATAGCGAATTTCCTAACTGCGGTACAATTTTTTTCACCAAAACTATCCGTAATATGATGGAATGCGGTGGGGTGGCTTTTTTCTTGAAAAAAATGATAATCAACATCCCAAAATAGTATTAATAGTAATTTTGGGAACAGTTTTCTTACAATTAAGTTACATAACATATTGCTTGACCATATTTGAGTCAAAATTATTATAGCAGCTCGGCCCACCTTTCTAACCTAAATTGTAATGGGTAAATTCAAGTTCCAACAGTGTTTGGATTTCTGTAATGAAACCATTGTGGATAGATTGGAGGAAGTGGAGAATCTTGAACCATACAAAACCAACAAAATGGTCATGGATGCATATGGTTATTGTGATCTTCGATACGAAGGTACATACTACTTCCGGCATTCCCATGTATAGTAATAGAACACCACTATAAAAGTGTATCATGTGGCGATCATGGTCCCCATTTCATTGCTCATCCACTTATTTGAAGGTGTTGGGCCATCTCCAATGAAATTGTATCTCCCTCAGCATCTGTTGTATCTTGTCTGGTTGGGCATGGTTTGATAGGATATTTTACTAACTATGTAAGCTTCATTTCAGTTGGCATCGCCCTTACGGACTTGTTTCCACCGATATTGGTTCATATTCAGGTAATCAGCTACTACCCTGAATCCATAATTTCCATCTGCAAGGACATCAATATATCCGATATACTGAAATAGGTTGGGCTGGAAGCCCCCTATGTACGAAAATGTATCCACAGACATGAAGCGTCCAAGAGCTGATCATCCTATGTTAAAGGATCTTCTAGTGGATGGTGCTTCTTAGGGATTGGCTCACGTGTTCGGTTACACTCCCAGGCCAAAGGTTTCCCGTCGGTTGGTCTGGACGTCCCTAGAGGTCTACCAATCCCTAGTTGCTCTAGAGGTTCTCCTAAGTCGCATGACATATCTAGATGAATGAAAGTGTGGATGTAACCATATCATCTCGCCATCAGTGTCGTCTGATTGTGCCACCTCGGTAGCAGTAGCTTTCCACCTAATTTGCTATGTTTCTTTGTAGTCCGACATTTGTGTTGTCGGTTCATTATTCTTCCAGCTCAGAGTGTAACAGAAATGATGTACATCTCTCTTGGAACACATGATACCATTATCCAACATGTTATTTAGCCTACATGGTATTCTGTGGGAGGTCATCTCATCACACCCACATAGTGAGCTATTTGTTCCAATGTATTCCCCCTACCAAGCTCCTTGACTATTTCATCCAAGCATAAGACACTAACTTTCCTGATTAGATCAACAATTGGAACCCTCATATGCTCCTTTTTGCTTTTCGTCCGTGCACACTCAACGTCCTTCTTCAACTTCCTCACTTGAGTGTTGACATGGTCGTTTTTTTTTTGGAAGATGACATCCAAAGTGTTTCTAGCACTCTTCAGTCTAGCCTTCAGAGCAGAGTTGGTGCTTTTAACCCTGTCACATGTTTAAGTAATGCAGACGTTATATCGTGAGTGATTAAACTGGTGTAAAATGAAAGGAAAGAAATTAAAAACTCAAAATAAA
Source organism: Limonium bicolor (assembly GCA_023374045.1). Taxonomy (NCBI): domain Eukaryota; kingdom Viridiplantae; phylum Streptophyta; class Magnoliopsida; order Caryophyllales; family Plumbaginaceae; genus Limonium; species Limonium bicolor. The sequence continues at coordinate 306,353,772 of CM041779.1, forward strand.
CGTCGGGCTGCAAACAAATCCCGGTCGTAGTAGTATAGTGAAAATGTAAGCGACCGGATGTCGAACCGTGGGACTAATATACATATAATAGTACCTAAGCGTGTCACAAAAAGGGGGATTAATTGACTTGTATTATAAATAAAAAGGAAAGATAAAATAAACTAAGTTAATAAATTAAACGGGACTCTGGTTCAGGTTAATATAATATCTGCTTAATTATGCTATCTCTACTGGTTTAATATAATTGTTTGGCAAAATTCCTCTTATTATCTTAAGGACTAAATCATAGCCTCAAAAGAACTCGTTTACCTGAAAATGCAAGGTTCTAATCAAGGTTCAAGCACAATACGTGTAAACGGACGGTTTAGATATGAGAAATTATTTATGCATCTGAAAATACTAACTTATTAAATCATAATAAGCTTTCTCCAAATTTACGGCTTAATTAACCTGTCTATTTATCACCTGGTCTGATCAAAATAGACTTAGTAAAGCAATTTAATAAACTCATGACATTTATTAAAAAGGTGCGAGATAACCTTTAAAACGCAACAAACTATATTTGAATTAAACCAGTAAAAATATTGCATAATTAATACAAACACATAATAACCATTCCCAGAGTATAAATATTCTAGCCTAACATATTAAATAGATAAACAGAAACAAGAGTAGTAGAAATCATCTGTAGTCACTCCTGTATTCGTTCTGCTATTTTGTATACGTAGGACTAGAGGTGAATATGGTGGAAAGTGAAATAAAAATGGAGAAGACGGAGGAGAGAATGGGATGAACGTGAGGTTTGTGGTGAAATGGAGCGATGGGTCGTGGATGGATTTATGGGTGGTGGATTTTGTATCGTTGTTTGAAGTAGCAGTGGTATTTTATAGAGGAGAGGAAAAAGAAGAACGACTGCGACAGATAGAGGTGGAAGAGCATTGATTGCTCAGGGGACAGAACGCAAAGAGTAGATAGATAAGTTGCAGGTCGACGGGCGAAGTCGACGAGCGAAGTCGACGAGCGAAAAAAACTGTTTTGCGTTCGATTTTAGTCGCGTCCGCCTCTTGCGTCCGCCTTAATTCTCACGCGGACGTGACTGTCGACCTCGCCTTGTCCGCCGGTCACTTGTCTGTCCGCGCGGCCGTCCGCCCGGCCACTCACTCACGTCCGCCCAGCCGTCCGCCCAGTTCTCACGCGGACGTCTCTGTCGACCGCGCCTCTGTCCGCCTAGACTCAACGCGGACGTCATGTGGTCGTGACTTATTTTCTTCTATAAACTTTGACCGGCTCTAGATTCTTCGTTTGGACTCCGTTTTCTGAGCCGTTTGCGTCTATGCATTTGTCTTTTCGTCTACTCTACTCCCAGCTTGGTTTTCCTCATATTTAAACAATAAATTTGTGAGATAACAATAAAACATAAACTAGAGGAAAAACTAACCGAAGTGGAGAAATGAGCAAGAAAAGTGCTAATATAATATATGAAATACACCTATAAATCATGCTCATTTGGACACTTATCAAGTAAACATGTTAGTTCTATATCAAGGGTTATACAATCTTACAAGTTATCAGACTATTACTCGTACCTGTCTGCCGCCGTGTTCCCGAAGTGCGTCGCATTCTTAACCCATGCCTACTGCCACATATGTGATAAAGCGTGGATAGCTTTTGTATGTATCCTTGAATACTTGTAGTTGGTCATTGTACTCCTCTCTTGTGTTTGAGGACACTATTGAATTCCATATTCTGACCACAATTTCCGCTATGCCTCTATGCCTCATATACTTCTTCGCCTTCCCGTGGATGTTCCTACTAATGTGCCACCGACATAGAAGATGGCGTGATTTTGGAAATACCTCTTGCAAGACATTCAGCAACGTCAAACATCTATCGGTGATGAATGTTGAGATATTACTAGGAGCAAGAAACAACTTTAAGTTTTGAAGATCCTACATGTACGTGTCGGACGATTCAGTTACAAGAAAGGCGAAGACGATGCTAAAGTTCTTCCCAACGCTTGTCACGCCGATGAACAAAACAGAGGCATTTTGAGGATGTTTGTCTTGTAAGTCCCATCTCTTTCTATGACATACAAAAATGTGTGTAACAGTTCACTTGAGATAGGATGTGCAAAGAATACAGAACCAAGTCTTGTTGTATCATCTAACATGTTAAAGATAACCAAAATCATGCTATATCAAGTTAACATTACACCAAAAAATATCTATTATATGTATATGAAACAACAAAAGTTATCTTACTTGGTTTTTGTCGTGTAATCATAGTAGTACTTGCTTCCCACTAGATTAGCCAACACAGTTTGCACCATAGAACGACCATTTCTCTTGTCGAGCTTTGTTTTTGTATCCTGCTGTAGACATCTTTTCTAGTTGCTGACGTGTCAAGGTTAATTGTGGTAAGCTTTGAATAAATAACAAAAGGTGGCACACTAACTCGGTTTCTCTGATCAATGATCAACATCTCCTCTTTGGTCAGACACATGCCTACAAAATGCCCCTTTGTCCACTCAGCAAGGTCGTGGTTATGCCATCCATTGTGCACAACTATCATACACCCAGAGTGTGTGTAATATCCTTTTATTCTAAAAGGGCAACCACATCTTTTTAATCCAGATGCCCTGCGTTGAACGATGTTACTAGCTTGTTCTTGCATACGTTGTTTCCCATACCTCTCGCACGTAATATGGAAATCTACACTTGTTTGGGGACTTTGAATTATGGTGTAGACGTGGTTGGGATGGCCTACACTGTCTACCCAAGCTTTGAAAGCTTTTTCTATCAGTAAATGTTTGTTCTGCGTAAAATAAAAGACGTGTATCGACCACAAGTGGTCAGTTATAAATCTGCTGGATGAAGTCGTCCATCTCTGCATGTCGACCTTTAACTCCATCGTCAAAATCATCCCAGCTTGGTGTCGCAGGTGAAATACCACAAACCTTAATTACATTAATTAATCACGGATTAATTAAATGAAAGGTTTTAATCAAGGGATAACTAAGTATAATGAACCTTAATTCATTAAGGTATTTTATCACCTCTAAACATACATATATAAACAAGTATGTATAGTCCTAAATGGGTACCGAACCCCACATGAAATAATGGACTAAATAGGGATATTTATAAGGAGGAAACAACTCCTAAAGTGAATGTAACATATAATACATTAATACATGATGAGATCACAAATCATGTGATAAAATTATGTGTATACTTATATAATTACAATAAATAGTAAGTATACCAAGCACTTAAAAACACAAGGTATACACCTTAGGACAAGGTAACAACACATGTTACAACCTAACACATAAAAACAAGTCCAAAATGTACAACACTGAAGTCATAATATTAAGTCAAAAAATTTCAAAATCTCCCCACAAAAAGAATGGTGGCCGATTTTGTGTAAGGGAAAGGACACCCAAAAGTGCTTTATGCTATTGAAAAAGAAGCTTTCTAGATCTCAAAGTCTACTCTCCTTGGGAACTACAACATACTTAATTACTTACTCTCTTTCACACCCATTCCCTTCTCTTTTTCCCATGCCCATGACAGCAGCCCCCTCCCTTCTCTTTTAGCCAGTGTAAGTCTCTTCTCCCTCCTTCATCTTCTTTCTTCGAGCTCCATCGAAGGACATAAGTGTTCTTGCTCTTAAACATTGATTTTTGCTTCAAATCTTCTCCTTTCTTCATCAAAGACTAAGTATTCTTCTTATCCTCTTGGTAAAGCCAAAAAATGCTGTGGAAATGGCTGTAAAACCGTGAGCAAGCAGCAAGCAGTGGCCAAGTTAAGTTCAACAACTCAAAAGGTAAAAATATGCTCTAAGGTTCTAAGCTTCCTTTCTTCCATTGTGACTTCCAAAAATATATTTCTTTGAGATAATTTCTCCTCTCTTTACATGCAAAAACAAGAGATCCTCCAAGCCCTAATGATGGCTGAAAATACAAGGGTATTCTGCCTAAGGCAAAGTCTTGAAAATAAGCTCTTTTTGTGCTTAAATCACCTTTTACTCATGGATCTACCAAGGACCTAACTTTGTTCATATATTCCTAGTGTTGAATTATTTTTGAAGAGGAAAATCAGCAAGTTTGACTCTCTAAGGTAAAAATAACTCTTAAAGCTCCATTTTGTGCTTTAAGCTTCTAGCTTTATTTCAAGAGCATATAAGCTTTTAACTTTTTGAACTTTCTTCTTACTTGTGAAATATCCAAACATTTGAGTCCTTAAACCCCTCCCCCCCAAACTTGGTTGGAAAACAAAGGGAAGTGGAGAAATCAACCTTAAAGAGGGTAAAATTGAAATACCCCAAATCTAAATAATATTATTTAATCATTATTTATTGGAATATAATCCAAATATAAATCATTCATGTACGCATGCAAACCCATGCATGAAAACGTTACGTAAAAAACAGTCGTTTCACCATAACGCTAAAACGCCTTAGAAGCATATGGTCAAACATGACCTTGTATGACCCTCTAATATTCAAACTAAATGGTCATACAATTATTATATGAATATACAAATATATTCCCTAAGCTATATTCAGTCAAATACGCAAAATGCTCGGGAGTGCTCACACCGCTCCTTAAAGCACGAAAGGTCCGGAGGAGTGCCGAGGTGGCACGAACTCCTATAAAATTAATTCCTAGAGTTCCTAACATCATTATTTATCATTCTAAAGAGAACCCACGAAGTGGTTTCTCAAAATTCAGCAGAAACCAAAGGAGGATTTCTTAGCGCTCCTTTTTGGCCCGGGAGTGTCCCGATGGCCCGTAAATTATGTCACGGGTTGATATAACCCCATATAACTCAATGTAACATCTTAGTATATGTTTATTTACTATAATAAGTGTTTACAAACACTTGTAACTCATAAGAATAATTGGTTTCCCAAAATTTCCTTAGAGCACAAAAAACACACCTTCGGGTGTCACGAAAATGCATTTTACGCAATTACCTTGTAGTTTTTGACATGCCACGAATTGGTAATCTTAAATAGGGTTAAAATGAACTTCTAAATAAGTTGGTGTGACTAGTCAACAAGGTGCTCTATAGGGGCCGATTTTAAGGGCAAAAACTAGTATAAAAATTGCATTAAAAGTTTATAAAAAGCATAGAACATGGTGACTCACCTTCCCATGTGTTATATTACTTAATGTCTAAGTATGTAGGTCTCATTTGACCAGCAAACTGTCGAAGTTAGGCCATGGAATAAGGCCATGTGAGCTAGAACAAAAACAAATGAGAAAAAGTAAAAAGTGGATCTAGAATTCACTTTTCTAGATTCCTTCTTTTCCATGTGACCTAACATGCTTGTCCTTGGCTCTTCAATGTCAATTAAGACACCCCATTTGACCCTTGAATTCGTGACTCTACAAGGGAGGAAGAAGACAAGCCTAACTTAGAAAAATCAAAAGAATAACTTACCTAAATTACCTTGTCTTCTAGCTCACAATCATCTTCTTTCCAACTCTTGCCTTGTCACACACCACTGTCCGAAATTATGCAGAGAACATGGGCATTTATTGAGCCAATAAACCATGTAATAAACTAAGGAAAAAGTATAGTCATTTGACATTAAAAATTAACAAACAAAAATCAAATTCTAAGGCACTCTCTTAGCTTATACGTAAGTTTAGTGTCATTTCCCCTCTTGCATCCACACCTACGAATTTGGTAAGCTCTCTCCTCTCTCTTCTAAGCTTCATCTTCTTCCTTTGAAGCTTAAGT
>CM041779.1:306360024-306794019 GCA_023374045.1 Limonium bicolor
TGACCATTATCCCCTTCGTCAGGCTTAATAACATCGAACGCACTCTGACCATGCCATCGGATTATGTCTTGGAAATCTTTTGTAAAACCGCGGCGGATCAGATGTTCCTTAATTGTTTCAACGCCGCGATATCTCAGATTGTTTTGGCAGTCGATACACGGACAAAATATGTATCCCTTGTCTGTAGGTTTCAGATTGTTCGCCAACACCGTGCATAACTTATCAACTCCTTCTAAAAACTTGTCGTCCAAATTTCCGCTGTAAATCCACGAACGTTCCATCTCCTTCTAGCTATTTATATGAAGGCGGCCATTTCATACCGTCACCCGTGGCAGAGTCTTTACACTTTTGTATCTTATCAACCTAAATCCATCCATGAGTATTAAATCCCACCGGTGAACGTGTTTTTAATATGTAATTATTGAAAATTTCGGCAGCATCTCCCTACAGTTCTTCAAATGGACGATATTAGATATTAATCAATAATATATGCATTCGAAGAACAATAAAGAGATACTGCTGAAATAATCAATAAAGTACATATTAAAAGCACATTCACACCCTAGGTGTGAGATTTAACAATCATGGACAGTCCCGACAGGGACTGCCAAAGATATACCTCTATTAGGTATATCTTGGGAGAATAACTATATTTGGTTGTTTGTCAAATACTGTATGTATATATGTAAATCTTACCTCTGGTAGACGATTAGCAGAAGCAAAGACAGTTGACGTCGGAAGTCAAAATAAAGTCGTAGTCCTGATGCATAAAGGAAAAACGACAACATTAGAATTCATCGAAAAATCAAGGTTAAAATGCTAGCTAAACCGTGGAAAAAATTCGACAGCATCTCCCTTATATTTCTGACGTTTCCCAATCAGTTTTATCAACGTCAAATTTGCATGCACCATCAAAATTACTTATACACTAATTTTATATTTATCTAGAAGAAAGGTAAGTTGTATTAACGGTAAAGAAATATTACAAGTACAAGAAATCAACTGCAACAAGAATCTGCAAACAAGAATCACAACTTCGAATCTGCTAGAGATATATCTACCAGACCAAAGGCTCTCAACTAGTTTTATATTTGAAAACTACACTACTATGTATTAATTGTAATACTAAATGCTAAGAATAAGTAAATACAGCAGTTTACAGTTTGGTTTGCAAAATTACCGTTACTGCACCGAAGTGGGCAAGTAGTGCAGAAATCAGCCCACGAACTAGGTTGCAATTAACTGTGAATCTGGGCACAAATATATGAACAAGGTTAGAAAATTTGCCATTTCACTCTCGGGATTCGACCGAAACGAGGTTAGAACTAGCAATCGACATACATATGAACAAAGTTAGAAAAAAACAACAATTGATCGACCGCGCGCATACCCAGTACACGATAGAGACGTCGACGGTGACGACCAGTGTACGTAGATGGGTGGTGACCGGCGGCGATGGGAGTGACAAAGGTGGTGGGAGCGACGGCGGCGATGGCCGTTACTAAGGTGACGGGAGAGAGGAGGCGATTTCAGTGAGGAAGATAGCGCGAAAGAGAAGAAGAGTTACTGTGAGTACAGTGTGAGATTAAACGGGCAAATATTTAAAAGGACTTTAGATTACGGTTTACATGTAAACCGTAATCTAAAGTCACACTTTAAATGACGGTTCCTAAAGAACCGTAATCTAAAGTGTAACGAAATTAAAAAAATAGCGCGAAAATTATTGGCATATGCTGGGTTTCGAACTCAAGATCGATGGTGTTGACTCATGTAACCACGACCATTGTGTCATGAGTCTTAGTCGATCAAACATAGGTAACACATTAATATAAAGTTTTTTTAATCTAAAATACACTGGTAAAACGTCATTAACTGTAATTTAGATTACGCACGAGTCGAAAAAATCAAATAATACGGGAAATATTTGGCGTCAGGTCAAAACGACGTCGTTGACCATCAGTCGGAGGTAGGCGCGCCTTTTTTAGGTCGGACTTTAGCTGACGGTTATTAGTAAAACCGTAATCTTAAGTCCATTGACCGTAAAGCGCGCGTCAACACGGGACTTTAGATTACGGTTTCACTAATAACCGTCATCTAAAGTTCGTCCTAAAAAAGGCGCGCCAACCTCCGATCGATTATTGATTACGGTTAATTCAATAAACGTCGTTAATTAATTCCGGCCTTCCTATTAATCACAGTGTCTATTAAAGCCGTGATTAAACCACCATCATTAAGGCTCGCGTTCCACCAGTGGCGGGTGGAGGCCCTCCTGAGACCCGACCCGTGGGCGTTGCTGAGACGGTAGCTGCTGTCTTTGCACAGCTGGCCCAGATGAGAGGCATCCAGATTGGAGCGCCACCTATAGTCCCACCCCCACCCGTACCGAGAGAGCCAAACTGGCTGAAGAGCATCGCCGACACGCGAGTTTCAACATATGACGGAGTAGCTGACCCCACCGTCCTAGAGAGGTATATCATTGAGCACGAGAAGGCTTTTGACGCCATTCATGTGCCTGCTGAGCACCAGGTCAGGATAGCAGCCTTTCATCTGAGGGACGCCGCCAGTACTTAGTGGAGGTCCGTGAAGGCGCATTATACTGCTATAGAGGGTTTCAGTTGGGCGGGTTACGTGGAGTTGCTGAGGGAGAAGTATTATCCTGCTCACTTGAAGCAGAGGAAAAGGGACGAGTTCGAGACGCTGTGGTAGGGTAGTCTGACAGTGGATCAGTACTACTCCTTGTTCATTGGGCTGTTTCCCAGGAGTTGTCTATTCTGACACCGTGAAGGTGGAGAAGTTCAAAAGTGGGCTGTGTTATGCAATCAAGGCAGCCATGGGTGCTGCTCTATACCCTACGATCCAGGTAAATTAGTTAACAATTTATACATGGTAACTCAGTTTGATTTATTACAAGTTTCAGGGAACTCATTGATGCATTATAGGAGTGCTATGATGCTGCTTCTCAGACTGAGCTGTTGGTGAACAGTCGGGATGACAACCAGGGCAGAAGTGTAAGGCCCCTGAGAAGGAGGCTGAGGTTGTGGCTCGAGGCGGAGGCAGCAAGGGCGGGAAGTAAGAACCGCTTTTAAGTTATTAATTACTTTACTTGATTGCCTGCTTTTTACCTGCAATTCCTAACTCTTTGACGATAACATGAAGAAAAAGTTCTCCTAGAAGGAGAAGAAAAGGAGCAGGCCAGCGAGAAGGCCAAGGAGAAGGTTCCGATGCTGGTCGGGCCTACTTTATATGATGTCCAGCCTCTCAGATATGCACCCCCAAGGGTAAGCGATCTAACCTCGTGAATGAGTTGTGAATCACAATGTCCATTACCATCATTGTATTAATCCGATTGTTGTGTGATAATAGGTTCTGCACCCCGCGCCACTTCCATTGCAAGCGTTGTGGTAAAGACCACCCGGGTGTTGACTACGTCGGGCAAGCGATGGACTGCCACCACTGTGGGAGGAAAGGCCATAGGTCGTTCGAGTGCTTTGTGAATCCCGAGAGCCGAGCGTACCGCCAGTCGAAGGGAACTCAGAGCACATCAGCTGGAGGAGTTGGAGCTCGAGGTGGCCAGAAGGGGTCGGCGCCCACAGCCAGAAGGGGCAGCAGTAGACCCAGAAGACGACTCTACTGGGCAACCACACGCTGAATGCAGCGGGAGCTTCAGGCGCTGGTACTAGTACCCAGCACTGTGAAGGTTAGCTTTTAAAACCTTAAACCATTGTATGAGAGCATGACTAAGTGTTAAATGCTTTCCTTTAGCATGAATGCGTGTTTTAATTACCGCTTTAGACAAACAACTTACCTAGAAAACCTTTTACCTCTTAGGAGACTTCGATATCTTATATCCCATACTCACAAGACTGAGATCACCTAGACCCGTGGAAGAAAGACGGGAGTACCCTGGCGAGTTGTGTCATGTGGTCAGATCGGCATGATACTTCTCAAAGAGTTCCTAGACTTAGATGAACAAATCTCCATAATAGATGAGTGTAGAGCTTTGGGTAAGGGTTTGGGAGGATTTTATACCCCTGTATTTAGTAGTGGTTCTAAGATGAAACTGCACATGATGTGCTTAGGGAAGGATTGGGATCCGCTAGCTAGGGTTTACCGAGAGGTGAGGATGGTAGATGGCATATCAACCTAGGATACCTAAGAGTTTCCTAACCTTGGTGAGAAAAGCAATGGATATTGCTCAAGACTGCGAGACTTACCCTTTACCACATGACACCCGATGTTTGCATCATCAACTACTACGAGCAGGGAGGAAAGCTTAGGATGCACCAAGACCGTGATGAGACGACCGAGTCCATCACCCAGGGCAGGGAATACCGGTTGTGTCATTCTCCATTGGCGATGATGTTGAGTTCATCTATGGAGACCAGAAGAGGATGGATCTAGCAAGCAAGATCGTCCTCAAGTCTGGGGATGTGTTAGTATTTGGTGGAGAATCAAGGCTAGTATATCATGGGATTAAGAGCATTAAGCTCAATACCGCCCCACCAGCTCTAGTGAATGAGACCTACATCCACCCGGCCGTTTAAATTTAACTTTCAGACAGTACTAATGTATTTTGGTAGCTAATGGTTAACCTTGTTGAATACCAATTGGATAAATTAAATAAGAGTTTATGTACCTTCCAGTATATGTGTTCCGTTTGTTAATACCGTTAATTTATAACTCCAGGCCACGAAAATGAGAAGGAGGGTACCTTATGCATCTTAGATATGACGCAAGCCAAGAAGTCCGGTAATGTCATCACAGGTATGACAATTAACAACCGACAATAAATAAGTGGTGTTTATTCCAACTCGATGCTAATACGAGAAGTAATCTCAGGTACCTTTCCTGTCAATGGTGTTAGTGCTTCCATATTGTTCGACTCCGGGGCTTCGCATTCGTTTATATCCTCTGCATTCACGAAGAAGCTGGGGGCAGCCCCCGAACAGCTCTCTGACTTTTCAGTTGCTCTTCCTTCTAAGGAGAGAGTTTGTTGCACTAGACAGTACACGGGACTAGAGATCAGCATTATGACTGAGACCTTCCCCATCGACCTGATCGAGTTCAAAAATTTGGGCTTCGACATTATAGTGGGTATGGACTAGCTGCAGAAGCATAAGGGCCGCCTACATTGTGCAGAGCATCAACTACTGCTGAAGGGCCGGGCGACAAGACAGTGTCATACCGCAGTGTGAAGAGAGAGCTGACTATCAAGATCGTGTCAGCGTATCCCTGATGAAGGATGTTAGGAAGGGCAGACCGGCCTTCCTCTGTTATGTTCAGGACACGAGACAAAGCGATGAGATGGACTCAGACATTCCAGTCGTGGTAGACTTCCCCGACTTGTTTCCTGATGAGCTGCCAGACATGCCACCTGTGCGTGAGGTTGAGTTCGCCGTCGACTTGTTGCCCGGTACAGGCCCTATTGCTAAGGTGCCCTACCGTATGGCGCCGGCTGAGATGAGGGAGCTGAAGCTACAGCTTGAGGACCTTCTTGACAAGAGATTCATATGACCTAGTGTTTCTCCTTGGGGTGCTCCAGTACTGTACGTCAAGAAGAAGGACGGCAATATGCGACTCTGCATCGACTACCGCAAGCTTAATGCGGTCACGGTCAAGAACAAGTACCCGTTACCAAGGATCGACGACTTGTTTGACCAGCTGAAGGAGCCAGTGTATTCTCGAAGATAGATCTCATCTGACTACCATCTGTTATACCCAAAATTTTGACCCCCTGGTTAAGGTCTACGAGGTTGTGAGAGCCATCTTCATCAAACAGTAAGAGTCTCCGGCCCGATCGGCGTGTTCCAGGGCCTGAGGAGCAGCTTCGTCATTGTCAGGGGCGTTTTCGTAATTTTTAAGGCTTCTGAGTTCTCCTATAGGCTTTCTCTCTCCTCCAAAGGGTGCCCAAATCAGCTCGGAATGCTTTGATATTTTAACCCATGATAGAGGATGACATTTTAAGCATAACGGCGTTGGAATTTTGATTTTTCGAATTTCCAATAATTTTCTAGCAATTTCTGACTGAATCTGACGAGAAATTCAATTTAAAAATGCTCCAGCATTTAAAAAATTCGTTTCCACCTCAGAAAATTCATAATATCCATTCTTGACATGTGGTTAAAATTTCATAGCAAATTCCTTTGGGAAGTTGCTTAGTTAAAATATCGAAAAATCTTACTTTTACTAGATTCTCTTATCTTTAAGGAAGTCTATATAAGGGATAGGTTTCTGGATAAAATCAGAACCTCACATGCTGAAGAACCCTAGAGAGTCAGAAAACACGGCCTCCTCTCCTCTCTCACGTTTTCCAACACCCGGCCACCCAAATCGTACTGAAAATCCCCCGAAATCACCATCTAAACACGTTTTCCAATCCCCAAAGCACCAATAATCATCAAAACCTCACAAAAACACCTCAAAACGTGAAGAACAGCAAGAACAACCAACAACCAGAAGCTTGGGTCGAAATCCTCTCGGGTCTGCCATCAACGGAGCACTCGACGAGTCCCGGTGTGAAGAAACGTTGTGAATCCGAAGGCAAAACAGGTAGAAACTCTTCTCCTGATTCACCACGGTATTATCTGTCTTGCCTCAAAATTTGGGCTCAAACTAACCTTCGTAGCTTCTGTATTGCTGTTTATTAAGCCTCTGTCAATAACTTGTTTGCTAAGTTTCGTGCTTAATTCGAATTCAAATTGAAAACTTTCAATCACTAACGACTTGTAAATCTTTCAGGCTACACACCCATAAAATTTGAGCTCAAAACACCCTCGGGAACCTTCTGAAAACCCCTGTCCGTGGGTGGTCCGTGACCTCGGACCTATGGTCCGGGACCTCGGACGCGTTGTCCGAGACCACGGACACCCACGGACGGCGGCGGGATTTTAAAAATTCAAAACTTAGGTTTTTCTAACGATGTCCGGGCCCACGGACAGCCTGTCCGTGGCCCCGGACTTTGCAAATTTTTGTTTTCCTTCAATTTCGACTTTTCTGCATATTTAGGTTAACTGGGGTCCGTGGTCTCGGACTTTTGGTCCGTGGCTACGGACGTAAGCAAAATTTGACCTAATTCTGCCTCCGAAACCCTAGTTTAGGTAGCTTTCAATTTCACTTTAATTTTCTGTCAAAAAACGCTAAAAACACAAAAAAAACAGAAGCTTGCGCACTTAGGTTAAAACGACTCGTAATAAGCCGTAAATAAACTAAGTAGAGGAAAAACGACTCTTGAGGGTAATGAAAGTAATTGAACCCTAAATAAGTCGAATACCAAGCCCCCGAACCAGAACTTTTCCTTTCCTAATTTATCCTAGGTTAAAATTAGGTGGCGACTCATAATAGGTTCCAGTGAGCTAGCTTAGGTTTTAATAATTATTGTTATATGACATAGTTATTAATCTTAGGTTATAAGTGGACCTAAAACCCGGTTAGATCCTAATCAATTTAATCAACATAGGATAGGGTTTAAAATCGAGGCTCACAGACTGGCGACTCTGCTGGGGACAAACTTCTTAATATTAACTTGTTTAATTTTAAGAAAGAGGGCTTAACTCGAAAATGTTTATGGCTTTTATTACATTGTTTGTTTACCTTTGTGCGCAATTTAAATTCCCTGCACCTCTGCATCATATGAGAGCGAGGGTCCACACAAACCGATTTCACCCCGGGACCCATCTGGGGTCCCCTGTCAGGGACTCACACCTTTTAGGTGATGTGAATAAGCGGGGGAAAAGAGGAGGATGTCGTCTAACCACATCCCCTTAATACCTGGGCCTTAGCCCCAAGCGTTTTCCTGACAGTGCCCTTACCTAGCCCATTGTTTGGTCAGTCAAAGACCCGACCGTAGACGCACACCTTTAGGTGATGTGAAAAGAGTGGGGAAGCCCAAAGAGAATAGCGCGCAAGCCCTATTCCTTTGTGGTGACCTGGGCCCATGCCCCAAGCATCTCTCCGGATCGATCCATACCCGAATTGGATAAGCGTCAAGTGAGGACATGTTGAACTTGCGTGGGCTTTGTCTGCTTGTATGATCGGCCCACTACCCCCTAGGAACTGATAGGAACTTTTCCTATATCAACTCAGCCCATCCCGAACTTACGGTTTTATTGTTGGCGGCCCCAAAGGCCCTGTTTGGTTTGAATGAATGAATTGTTTGTTCGGGCTTCGGCCCAAAAGTTTAGACTTAGGTGATTTCTCTCTTTCGGCCCAATTCGAATTATCAATTTAGTTCTTGGCCCAGGAAAAACAAATCCACCTAAAGCAGTTCATGAAAATCCGTCGGGCCTTTCCATTTCAAGGATTCTAGTCTAGGAAGACTTTCCACTTGGGCTTTGGCCCAAAATCCTAGATATAGGTACCATCTTTTAGGCCCAATCAGAATTACTCGGCCCAAATTCCAATTCACATCTAGGACATGGTTTAAAAATCATTTCGGCCCATGCGCCCTATTTCTAGCCCAAACACATTCTAGCGATCAGGTACCAAATTCTCAAAACATTCCGGGTAGTACCACACTCACAACTCATTTCATCTGGGCCCACAGGCCAATTCATAGTTTTGGCCCACGGATTTCACTTTCATTCCAGAATTTCGGCCCATAGCATAAAACATTTGAATTCAAGATAGTTTGTATAATTCATTCCAGCTTCTGGCCTTAGGGCCCCAACAAGAACGTCAAACGAATCTTAGGCTTCAAGATTTCTCCCTCAGCCCAGTGGCCCATCCATAGTCCATGAGGCTTCCTTCGGCCTGTTTGCTTCGCTACCAGATTAAGCGCATTCAGGCCCGTACATCCATTCTAGTGAAGAAGTCCCTCTGGCCCATATGTCTTACTTCAACCCCAAATCATTTTGGCCCAAGAGCCACATTCCCAAATCATTCCGACCCAAGTGCCACCTTCCCAAGCACATTCTGGCCCAAGCGCCACATCCTCAAACACTTTTTGGCCCAAGCGCCACGCTTTCAAATACTTTCTGGCCCAAGTGCCACATATTCTAAACATTCCGGCCCAAGTGCCACAGTCTCGCAACATGTTCTGGCCCCAGTGCCGCATCCTCATTCCGGCCCGAGTGCCTATCCACATCCATAAAAATCATCCAGGCCCGAGTGCCTAATCCACATTCATGAAACCGTTTCAACCCATGCACCTCACATCCAGGCCCAAGTGTCTCATGCGTCATTCATAGGCATTCCTAGGAGCCTACTAAGAGTCCAAGAAGAAGACGATCACAGTCATCTTAGCGACATCCCAGCGGTCAAGAGCTCGAGTCTTCAGCATGCCGACTTCAGACGGTTCAGCAGGATTTCGATTCAACAGAAATTTTAGGGTTCCTATGCATTCTACTGCATAACCTGCCATAACACTCATCTTTCAAATGCACCTCTCATGTTTTTCAAAGAATGATCGTTTTCAAACCACTAATAAGAAGCATCGATCTTGTTAAATCATCTTCCCCCTCATGTTCGCAAATGGATGACTTTTTCAAGTCTAAATGATAACACAAAAAAGAGAGAAGGTTTTGTTGAAAATGGTTCATGAATTAATTATCTCCCGACAATGGAATACAAAGACTTGTATTTTGTTTCTGAAGTTTTGAGCATGCCTTACCAAACCCCACAGCTTATCCCAAAACATCCAAATAACCCCCAAAGAGGTTCAAGGTCCACATCTATTGAATTGTTGTCACAAACCCCAAAATCAATACTAGGGGCAATCTAAGTTTAAGTTCGTCATCATTTATCTTTTGTTTAAATGTGCGAACGAGTTTCGGAGTGAAAATCTCACGAGAATGTCTTGAGCGGAAAAACCATGAGCGAACGAGCGTGTCATTTTTACACGACTCCGGTGAGACCACATTCAAAGGTGAGGTAAACGGCGTAACTCCGACCGAAGGAGATAATTTGTAGATTTACACTTAGACCTGCGAAAAGTAACAAAGAAAGGATACACAACTATTAGGGATGACGAAGCACCTAGGTACATCACCACACATCCAAAAGCTTGTGAACCCTGACATCACACCCTAGGCACCCCCGCTGAGCTTTTGATATATGACCTCTTTTACAACACTTCAAACTCCACAGAATAGGCCAGCCAATGATGAATACCCGACCCGGTGACCAAAGGATGCAAGGAGCCCGACTTCCGAACAGCAACTTCACAAGTCCAAAGAAGCAGAACTGCTACCAGCGTGACGGAGTGATCCGCAAATGGCCCCAAAGTGGCACAGGATCCAAATGAGCTAACATCAAAAACAGCTCTCAAAGTTCAAAACCGGGAAACACAAGAACCCCGAAGGAAAAGAGATTCAAAGAAAGGCAAACCTGGAAAGCCTCGAAGTAATCCAAAATCAGAAGAAAGAGAGGAGGTGCAAGGAACAATTCAAAGGTCCAAAATTCCAAGCTCACAAGCGAAGTCATCACGAAGTAGCCAAACGACTTCAAGACAAAAAAAGCAAGTCCGGGAGAAGGTGCAAGTTGCAGCTTTGGTCACCCTTATAGCTCCACATATCCTAAACATTCCTCCGTCGTCCTGTTGTCATTCATCACACCCCATAGCCACATTATAAGCTTTAAAGACTTCCGACTTGATAGTTGTGTGTCCAATTACGTGAAAGTAACAGATCGAATGCGTAAATTCATCAAATATCGAATTCAATGGTCTAGAAGTTGTGACCGTAGGTGAGGAACGAGTGCAAACGCCAAACACGCCGAGTGTAGGTTAGGAAGCACCACATAAAAACATAAGCCTTGACCCTGTGAGGACGAGACTCGTTTGCACGTTTAATAAAAGAAAATACTGGGGGCAATCGATCGTTCCGATCGATTGCCATGAACTCTAGCTCAGATTGTCTTAAGGGAAAATACTGGGGGCAATTGTTGGTTCCAACAATTGCTATGACAACACCAATTGGAACCCAGAGCTCAAACATCACCACCACCATTCCACCGCAGGCACATATAAGCCCTTACCTCCACGTCAAACACCTCAGGCCCACATAAGCCCTTACCTCCACACCATCACTACACAGGCCCACAAAAGCCCTTACTTGCACATCAAACACCACAGGCCCACATAAGCCCTTACTTTCACACCATACACCACACAAAGCCCAAACCGCTACACAGGCCCACATAAGTCCTTACCTTTACATCATACACCATACCCCCACCGATGGCATGTTCATCTCCTAGGAGATAAATTACAAGTCTGAAATCTATGGTCAGGAAATGATAATTTCACTTTCCTTTTCAGTAAACAGAATTTTCTTCAAACACTGCCACGTTTGGCACCTCTTTCAACAAATTTCTTGTCTTGAACAACTTTCCTCTAAACACTTCGGTTTCATAAACCTCATCATGGCCACATTTGGCACACTTTCTAGAAATGTCTTGCTTTGGACAATTTTTGATCCTTAACATTGCCATGTTTGGCACATTTTCCAACGGTTTCTTGTTTTGGACAAATTTCCTACATACACCTTGATCGTATTTTGACATGCACATCCTCATTGCCACGTTTGGCACTTTCATAATCAACTTTCATCATGACCATTGCATCTATTCGTATGAGACTCCTCGTCACAATTCAGAGATACAGATTCTCGCCCCGAAGATACAGATTCTTCAGAGATACAGATTCTCGCCCCGAAGATACAGATTCTTCAGAGATATAGATTCTCGCCCCGAAGATACAGATTCTTCAGAGATACAGATTCTCGCCCTGAAGATACAGATTCTTCAGAGATACAGATTCTCGCCCGATCAGAGATACAGATTCTCAGCCGAAGGTTCAGATCCACCAGAATAGATGAACTCAACCTCAGGCTCGTCATAAACCCAGTTTCCTACCATTCCACTTGGGCACCCATAGGTCCTACCCTACATCCGTCAATTTAGGCACACATCACATCGATCTCATTACGTCTCTTTTCCAGGTTCCCGACACCTTATAATGCTCGGTGTATCCCATTCAATCTCAGGTTCCCGACACCTTATAATGCTCGGCGTATTCCAGGTTCCCGACACCTTATAATGCTCGGCGTATTCCAGGTTCCCGACACCTTATAATGCTCGGCGTATTCCGTTCAACTTATGGTTCCCGACACCTTATAATGCTCGGCGTAATCCATTCAGTCTCAGGTTCCCGACACCTTATAATGCTCGGCGTATTTCATTCACTTTCAGGTTCCCGACACCTTATAATGCTCGGCGTATTCCAGGTTCCCGACACCTTATAATGCTCGGCGTATTTCATTCACTTTCAGGTTCCCGACACCTTATAATGCTCGGCGTATTCCGGTTCCCGACACCTTATAATGCTCGGTGTATTCCATTCACTTTCAGGTTCCCCGACACCTTAGAATGCTCAGCGTACTTCATTCCTTTATAGGTAGTCAACGCCTTAGAATCGCTTGACATTACTTCATCTTTTAGGTTGTCAACGCCTTAGAATCTCTTGACATTACTTCATCTTTAGGTAGTCAACGCCTTAGAATAGCTTGACATTGTATCATCCTTATAGGTAGTCGGCACCTTAGAATAGTCTGACATTACCTCATTATTACCTCTAGGTAGTCAGCGCCTTAGAAAAGCTCGACAATGCTTTGTAGCTTAGGTAGTCAGCGCCTCCGAATTGCTGGGCATCGTTAACCCGGTTTCACACAACGTGGAGGATTCTGTGGAGTCCAAAATTTTAGGGCACCACTCAAGCATCAACCAGACTTTTCACATTCGTTACAAAGTCCAGTTGACGGGGGGCAATCTGTTATACCCAAAATTTTGACCCCCTGGTTAAGGTCTACGAGGTTGTGAGAGCCATCTTCATCAAACAGTAAGAGTCTCCGGCCCGATCGGCGTGTTCCAGGGCCTGAGGAGCAGCTTCGTCATTGTCAGGGGCGTTTCGTAATTTTTAAGGCTTCTGAGTTCTCCTATAGGCTTTCTCTCTCCTCCAAAGGGTGCCCAAATCAGCTCGGAATGCTTTGATATTTTAACCCATGATAGAGGATGACATTTTAAGCATAACGGCGTTGGAATTTTGATTTTTCGAATTTCCAATAATTTTCTAGCAATTTCTGACTGAATCTGACGAGAAATTCAATTTAAAAATGCTCTAGCATTTAAAAAATTCGTTTCCACCTCAGAAAATTCATAATATCCATTCTTGACATGTGGTTAAAATTTCATAGCAAAATTCCTTTGGGAAGTTGCTTAGTTAAATATCGAAAAATCTTACTTTTACTAGATTCTCTTTATCTTTAAGGAAGTCTATATAAGGGGATAGGTTTTTGGATAAAATCAGAACCTCACATGCTGAAGAACCCTAGAGAGTCAGAAAACACGGCCTCCTCTCTCTCTCTCACGTTTTCCAACACCCGGCCACCCAAATCATACTGAAAATCCCCCGAAATCACCATCTAAAACGTTTTCCAATCCCCAAAGCACCAATAATCATCAAAACCTCACAAAACACCTCTAAAACGTGAAGAACAGCAAGAACAACCAACAACCAGAAGCTTGGGTCGAAATCCTCTCGGGTCTGCCATCAACGGAGCACTCGACGAGTCCCGGTGTGAAGAAACGTTGTGAATCCGAAGGCAAAACAGGTAGAAACTCCACTTCCCTGATTCACCACGGTATTATCTGTCTTGCCTCAAAATTTGGGCTCAAACTAACCTTCGTAGGCTTCTGTATTGCTGTTTATTTAAGCCTCTGTCAGATAACTTGTTTGCTAAGTTTCGTGCTTAATTCGAATTCAAATTGAAAACTTTCAATCACTAACGTCTTGTACATCTTTCAGGCTACACACCCATAAAATTTGAGCTCAAAACACCCTCGGGAACCTTCTGAAAACCCCTGTCCGTGGGTGGTCCGTGACCTCGGACCTATGGTCCGGGACCTCGGACGCGTTGTCCGAGACCACGGACACCCACGGACGGCGGCGGGATTTTAAAAATTCAAAATTTAGGTTTTTCTAATAATGTCCGGGCCCACGGACATCCTGTCCGTGGCCCCGGACCTTGCAAATTTTTGTTTTCCTTTAATTTCGACTTTTTGTATATTTAGGTTAACTGGGGTCCGTGGTCTCGGACGTTTGGTCCGTGGCTACGGACGTAAGCAAATTTGACCTAATTCTGCCTCCGAAACCCTAGCTTAGGTAGCTTTTAATTTCACTTTAATTCTCTGTCAAAAATGTTAAAAACAAAAAAAAAACAGAAGCTCGCGCACTTAGGTTAAAACAACTCGTAATAAGCCGTAAATAAACTAAGTAGAGGAAAAACGACCTAGGAGGGGTAATGAAAGTAATTGAACCCTAAATAAGTCGAATATCAAGCCCCCGAACCCGAACTCTCCTTTCCTAATTTAATCTAGGTCAAAATTAGGTGGCGACTCATAATAGGTTCCAGTGAGCTAGCTTAGGTTTTAATAATTATTGTTATGTGACATAGTTATTAATCTTAGGTTATAAGTGGACCTAAAACCCGTTTAGATCCTAATCAACTTTATTCAACATAGGATAGGGTTTAAAATCGAGGCTCACACCATCAGATCAGGATTGCAGAGGGGGATGTGGAGAAGACAGCTTTCAGAACTCAGTATGGGCACTACGAGTTCACCGTTATGCCATTCGGGTCATCGAATGAGCCAGCTATCTTCATGGACATGATGAACCATCTCTTCAGAGAGCAGCTTGATAGTTCAGTTATGGTCTTCATCGATGATATCCTAGTCTATTCTAAGACCCAGGAGGAGCATGAGTTACACTTGAGGCAGGTTTTGAGTATCATGAGAGGAACCAGCTGTATGCCAAACTTTCGCAGTGTGAGTTTGATTGGACAGCGTGTCATTCCTTGGACACATTATATCAGCGAGTGGGATATCTGTAGACCCTGCCAAGATTGAGGCAGTGAGAGTTGGCCGAGGCCGAAGACGGTAACAGACGTCCGCAGCTTTATGGGTTTGGCCGGTTACTATCGAAGGTTCGTGAAGGACTTCTCCAAGGTGGCCAAACCGATGACGAATCTCATGAAGATGGAGTACCAGTTCTTATGGTCTGCCGAGTGCGAGCAGTCCTTTCAGACGCTGAAGGATCTTCTGACGTCGGCGCCCGTCCTTATTATCCCTGAGGGCACCAATGGGTTTAAGGTATATTGTGATGCCTCTGGAACCGGTCTAGGTTTGTGCTTATGCAGCACGGGAAGGTTGTTGCCTACGCATCCCGACAGCTGAAGAAGCACGAGGTGAACTACCCCACACACGATCTTGAGTTGGGCGCAATAGTCTTCGTTTGAAGATCTAGCGACACTATCTTTATGGTGTGACAGTCACCGTCTACTCTGATCACCAGAGTTTACAGCATCTCTTCACTCAGAAGGAGCTGAACATGCGACAAAGAAGATGGGTCGAGATCCTGAAGGACTACGACATAGACCTGAGATACAAGGAGGGCAAGGCAAATGTTGTAGCCGACGCCCTGAGCCGCCAAGCACACTCTTGCTTACTCTATTGGCGGGTAGTCTGGTTGATGAGATACGAGCTGCACAGGAGAGCGATCAGTATATGCAGAGATCAGGAAAAAGATGGCAGAGGGTTATTTTGAGAGTCAGAAGTACGACTTCGAACAGCACGACGACGGCATGATTCAATGAATGGGCGGTTATGTATTCCAGAGTCTTCTCCTGACCTAAAGCAGAAGATACTCCGGGAGGCTCATTGCTCGTCCTTATCCGTCCACCCGGTTCTTCGAAGATGTACAAGGACTTGAAGGTCCATTTCTGGTGGAGCGGGATGAAGAAGGACATAGCCGACTACATGACTAGGTGCTTGACCTGTCAGAAGGTTAAGTTTGAGCACAGGAGACCGGCGGATTAGTGCAGTCCATGCCTATTCCTTGCTAGAAGTCGAGGACATCTCGATGGATTTTGTTGTCGGTCTTCCACCGAATAAGGGAGGACTGAACAAATTTTGCTCATTGTAGATTGTCTTACGAAGGTGGCGAAGTTTGTCACTATGAAGGATACCTGGAAGGTCCCGAAGTTGGCGGACTTGTTCCAGAAGGAGGTGATCCGGCACCATGGTGTGCCAAAGACCATTGTGTCCGACAAGGACACTCGATTTTTGTCCAGATTCTGGGGTCAGGTTCAGGAAGCCTTGGGTACGAAGCTGAAGCTCAATACGGCATTTCATCCCTAAACCGACGGTCAGAGTGAGAGGACCATCCAGACACTCGAGACATGCTGAGAGCATATGCCTTGGATTTTCAAGGGAGCTGGTTGGAGTGTCTACATCTGATAGAGTTTGCCTACAACAACAGCTACCACTCCTCGATCCAGATGCCACCGTTCCCGGCACTATACGGTAAACTGTGTAGGACTCCTTTATGCTGGGATGAGGCCAGCGAGACTACGCTTATAGGACCTGAGTACCTAGAGCAGATCAAGGAGGATGTCCTACAGATTCGTAGGAACATGAAGGCAGCCCAGGACCGGCAGAAATCATATACATACACCAGGAGGAGAGACATTGATTTTACTACCGATGACATGGTATTCCTCAGAGTGTCACCCATGAAGGGGATCTTCCGGTTTGGGCAGAAGGGCAAGCTGAGCCCGGAGTATGTTGGGCCTTATGCGATTAGGGAGCGAGTGGGCCCGTTAGCCTACAGGCTGGATTTTCTAGCAGAACTCGGGAGGGTGCACGACGTCTTTCACGTTTCACAGTTGAAGAGGTATGTGCCCCATCCATCGCACGTTCTACAGCCAGAGACTTTAGAGTTAGACCCCGCTCTACTATATGAAGAAGTACCACTCCGCATCCTCAATACGAAGACGAGGCAGACTAAGAACAAGACCGTTAGCATAGTCAAGGTTCTCTGGTCGAACCATGAGGTGGAGGAGGCTACATGAGAGTTAGAAGACTCCATGAGAGCGAAGTATCCAGCACTCTTCGAGTAGTGGCTGTGATACTTGTACGGGTTCGTGTTCAAACCCTTTTTATGAGGGGTAGAGGCCACTTGGCTTGCGCATATGTTATGCATTAGGTCTTGTTTTTGTGGTGTGTTTTTGGTGGTATACTGCATCATACATGTTTGTTTAGTTGGTTGTATGTTTGATACATGGTATGTATGTGCCTTAGTGCACCTGGTTGAAATATATATAGTACCTTTGAGTACTTCTGTTGGTAAGTCAGATGTACACTTTGTTTAGTGTGTATGAATGTTATTGATGATGTATCAATTATGATACATATAAACTAGGTCTAAACCTAGTGGGATGTACTCCCTAGCGATGGTCTTTCTGTGATTACTTAGTGGAACTGGTTTTTAGGTGAACTGATTATGAATAAGGACTTCGGGACGAAGCCTTTTTAAGAGGGGTAGATTGAAATACCCCTAACCTTAAAAACTTAAATAAATGATCTATTAATGATCTAAGAAGATTAATAATCATATTAATACCATTGGGGAACAATCTAAGATCTCAACAAGGCAAAAACATGCCTTAAGATTGGTAAAGCCAAAAATGTGCTTTAAGACACCATAGAGATTGTATGACCTCAATTAGGATCCAAAGTGAATTCCTAAGTATTATAATTAAGTAATGAACACTATAAAACTATTCTCAAAGGAAATCAAGCTCAAAAACATGTTCTAACACAAATTGTGCTTTAAAACTCCTTAAAGCACGTTTTTGAGAAAAGTGACTTTCTAAGTGGGTTTGAGTGGTGTTAGGGTCTGGATTATACCTTGATATACTAATGTACTATAATTTACCACATTAAGGTCTAATTCCAAGATTTTCAAAAAAATCACAAATATGGCATTCATTTATGAATAGTAACCGAAATAGTGCATTTTAACTAATGTTGACCAAGCCAAGTTAATGGTCAAGACTTGACCCATCCTTATCTACATGGAGGCGGCAGATTAAAAGAAGAGGAAGACTAACATCAGCCTTTAACCAAAATATCTTGCCAATTTGGTGAATCATCATTTTACTATTCTATTAAATACTTTTCATTCCTTAAAACACAAAATCTTCCTTTCTCCTTCCTCTTGTCCCATTCCAGACGAGTACCTAGCTCATCCAGAACCTCTCAAGCTGTGTTCTTGAGTAATCAAGGGAAATCTAACTCATTCCCACCTATGATAATGGTTTTAAGTCATATTTTAGCTCTTTTTCTTCATCTCTTCATTACCTACACATGGAGATAATAATCTATCACTATCCATGGCTCAATCTCAGTATTTTCAACCTTGATTATAGGTAATTCTTGGCTGAAGCAACCATAGGGACAAAGGTGGTCAAAATTTCCATTATAAGGTAAAAACATACCTTAAGGATTTCCTTTCTCCATCTGGTTTTCTTTGCATGATTTCCATGAGTTTATACACTCATTATCTTCCTATTATCATGTTGTTTCAGTGCGTTAACCCTTGGAGCAAGAGTGGCCAAAAACAAGAGAAAAATTCATACTTTAAGGCATTTTGCCAAGGTAAAACCTATTACCATAGCACCTTGCTTCAATTTTAAGGTAATATTTGCCTTAAATCTTACTTTAATTGTTCCTTATGGTTTACTCATGCTTGGAGTATAACCATATCTTATTTTGGTGTCCAAAACATGTTAAAGTGCTGAGATGATTTTTCCTCCAAGCTGCCGTGAGAGTTTTAGAGCATTTAGGCACTTAAATCAAGGTATAAATACCTTAACCTTATATTATATGATTTCTAAGTTCATATATTATATGTGCCGAGAGTGGAGTATGTTAAATGGTTATTTTTAACCTAAGTATGACCAGAAATGACTTAGATAAATTCAGCTAGTCATTTAAGTGATTTAATTAACATAATGGTCAAATTATTGACATTATGTGGAACATTTAGTAATATTGGAAGAATTGGAGTAAGGCCGAGAGTTTATATGAATTTTTAAGCTATTTATGTGTAATTTTCTGTTATAAAGTAAAGTTGTAATAAGGCCATGTCATTAGGCCATTTTAATTTAAGTTTAAAAGCTTATTTAATTTAATTTATGCTTATAGCATTAAAGTTGGGGTCAAACGGTAATTACTAGTAATATATGAAGCCGTGGGCATAAATAAAAGGAATTTAGGGTTTTAAATGAAATAAAAAAATTATAACATTTTATAAATTTTTGTGTCAAAATTGTAAAAATAAGAAAGTTTGGGGTATAATAGTAATTACCGAGAGTTTGGGCTCAAAATGGGATTTAGAAGTCAAGGTTGACTATGTAGGAGACTTTGACCAAATTTAGAAATTTATGGAATTAAAATACTACCTTATGTTAAGTTAGTTATTAAATTGTAAAAGATTTTTAAGTATTGGGGTGAAATGGTGATTTCCGAAACTTAAGGGTACCAAATGGGGTTTAGAACAGACCTGGGTTATTAGGAATTTTTAGGAATTTATTTGGTTAAATTTGGAGTTAGTATGAATTATCTAAGTATAATATATGCTATTTAATATCATTGTTACATATGGGTAACATAGGGGTAAAACTATAAATACTGAAAGTTTTATAACCTTTTGGTAGTTTGGTAATTTTTGGAAATATATATATATATGAGGTTTTATTAAGATATATGTATAATATATATAGTTTTAATGACATTAGGAAACTATATGTTATAAAATGGGGCGGTTTGGTAAATTTAGAAAGTTGAGTGGTGAGAATTAAATTGGAACAGACCCTAGGGTCTGTTCGGCAATTATAAGGATTTATAACCATAGGTTATAATTATATTAAGGTTTAAAGATTATAATATAAGGTATATTATAAGTGTAACAATATAATAATACTTGGGGTGATTATGTAAATTCCTGAAGTATAGTGAAATTAAATAAAAGCCGACAATAAATATGTCTGTTTGGTATTTTGTAACATTTTATAACTATAGGTTATAAATGTTTTAATGACATAAATGTCATAATATATTTATAACTATAATATAACATTATTAAATAATGTGGTGGATTTTGTAAATATTAAAGAACATGAGTGTTGTTTGGTAAATGGGTATTTAGAATAAGAATTTATAATATGGTTTTAATGTTATAAGGTTGTAACATTTATAATATAAAAATATTCATTAAAAGAGAATGAATATATTATAAAGACTTACCATATATAAATGGTCCCATAATACATATATATAAATAAATATATGTTATGGAGTGAGAAATACAATGTGGTTCAATAACCATAATATCATAATTAAAATGATATAGAAAAGAAGAAAAGAATTACAAACATTAGTTAAGAAAATTCTAATGTTATGTTGTACATGAAATAATAAGGAGTTAAATAATTTAAAGTATTTTTAAATATGAATTATAAACATTACACTTGGAAAAACTAACCTTAGGAAAAATAAATACTAAGGTGAGATGTATAATATATGATTAAAATTATACATGCAATATAGTGACAAACTATACAATATACAAGTGTAAATTAAATTACATGCGATACCAAACATTTAAAGTTAAGTATATTAATATACGAGACGCAACCACGCATGTAGTATAGCGTTTTCCAATCCCGAGTTAAACCAAAAACCCGACAAACGTTGTTAGTAAAAAAACGGGGAATGAACGGGAGGGATTAGTGACGGTACGGGGTACCGTAGAGTAATGTTGTTATACGGGATGCTAATCGTAGTGTTACGTATTATTAGACTGTTAGAGACATCATGGGGGAGCATCGGATCTATCTGATTCATACTCCACGGTTTTACAATCTCGGTGCACGGTATGTTGTTACGTGTCTCTGATTGTCTCTGAGGGCTTCCTCAGTTCAGACTTCTGTGAATTCTGTGATAAGATTGATTGTCTGAATGTGTGAATAAATATGCATGAACTATATATTTAAGCTGCTTATTATTTACTATTTTGCGATAACAGCATCGGTCGTATATAGGACCTATATATAAAACGAACTAGCGGCTATGGTGCTATCTTATATGTAATATAAGGAACGTCAGAAAAATGTTGTATCACTAGGTAATAAAGATATACTCCCTCCGTCCCATTCACTTTGTCCCCTTACTATTTGAGCTTGTCGTTTGACTTCAATATTTAACATGTAAAATAATATATTTTTATAAATTTTCTTTTTATAACAGAATCTTTATGTGAAAAACTATATATTGTAAAAATTATTTTTTAAAATTATTTTATCTTATATATTTAATATTGAAGTGGAAAAGCGTGCCAAAAAGCAAATGAGACACTTATGACGGGACGGGGGTAGTATACATTATCTGAGACTTAATACGGAGCATTGGCCTTTTCTAACGCCGCTCTCGTATCTAACACTGGATACCGAATTTACATACTCCGGATTGGACTAACGACCTTAGTCTGCTGTGTTAGAAAGATTGGTAATGCGATGTGCTGGTATAGATGAAACAAAGCCAAGAGAATGTGGCTCTTGGTGCGCGCTGTGATCAAAAATGATACTAGGATGACCGCGTACGGGTCCGCAAGTATCAAGAAATTTCCCGCGAACTAGAATGGTTCGTTGGTCGGAGACTCTACCGCTGGAGTGGCTACTGCCGGGGTGACCCGCCATAACATATGGGTAATTTAGAGACACGCGTTTA
This sequence comes from Limonium bicolor, assembly GCA_023374045.1. Classification (NCBI taxonomy): domain Eukaryota; kingdom Viridiplantae; phylum Streptophyta; class Magnoliopsida; order Caryophyllales; family Plumbaginaceae; genus Limonium; species Limonium bicolor. Next base: position 306,381,649 of record CM041779.1, read on the forward strand.
ATGAGACGTTGTCACTAGTATAACTGACAATTATAACAGCTGTTAGCTCGTATATTGGCGAACAATATTGGACTTTTATGCCAAGGACGGGACTTAATACTCGTATTATTCTCGTTGTTTGCCTTGTTATTCATTGGTATGTTTGGTGGTTTATATTATGTGTGTTAATGGTGTGTTTATTGTATGGTTATTACTGTAATGTTTTACAGTTTAAATAATTAAAACGGTAGTTATTGCATGTAACGAATCTCATGCTCTTGGCCAATTAATGTGAGGGGTTTGAGGAGGCATGACGGGGCATGTGATGAAAATAACTCAGCAGGGCCTGATCCTTACCACAACCATGTTTATTTTCAGGAGACTAGCTGGGTGTCGATGGGGCGTGACGGTTGTTAGCGACTTTGGCTAGACTGGTACGGACTGAGATGTGGTTATTTTGGACTTGGGTTTTGTGAACCGAGGTGTATATTTGGTTAGACGCTCACGTGTACGGATTTATGTATAAGACGGACTTATATTGTATATATTTTTAGTTTTATTTAAGCACTACTATCTATCTCTTGTGGTCACTGCGGGAATACGTTTCATATGTTGATTATCATGTAACGCGTTATCACTCGTATGGGCGAGTGATGACGGTGACACCATTAGAACGACAGTCTGTTATTTACCGCTGCGATTTAATAATTAAGTACGATGTTTATACGACAGTTAGGAGCCGAATTAGTAGGGGTGTTAGACTAGACCAAAGCCCAAGGGAATACAATAAGCACTAATTAAACTCTTAAACCCTTGGAATAACTCTAGAATACAATGGAAGTGCTTAAAGCACAAAAATTAGGGCATTTACCTTTTCTCCAGAATAGATTTTGGTCATGATTCAAAGGGGAGTTCCAAACACCTTCTTGAAGCTTGGATAAATGCTCATACAAAAGAAGAAACAACTCATCTCGAGAAGCCAAAATCGGCTAGATAAGGGAATGGAGGAAAGATGAGTTTATTTGAGTTTTTCTTACCTTAAATGAAAGAGGAGGTACTCTAGCTCCAGAAAATCCATTTTTCTCTTCAAATGGTGCTCTACCCATGGAGGTCAACTTCCACCTTTAGATATTTTGAAAAGAAGGAAGAAAGCTCTTGATGAGACTAACAAGAATATGCATTTTGTTTTCCATTTGGAGATTTGGTGTAGCTTGGGCAAGCAAGAGAAGCATGGGAAGCCATGGGAGGGCTTCAAAAATCGCCAGCAAAGGGAGGGGGAGGGAGGAGCCGGCTGGAGAAGGATGAATAGGAGAGAGAGGAGGGAAATGGAAGAGAGAGAGGGGAAAAAGCAATTTGTACTTTTCCACTTTTCACTTTTGTCTTTTCTAACTAATAGAGAGCTAATTCGCTTAGAGAGGTGATGAGTCACCATTAATAAAACCGCCCCCTTAATATTTAAGCTGGGGGGCATTTTTGTCTTTTCACAAGAAACGCTCCTAAATTACACTATTCATCAACCGGGCCCGTTTTCTGGATTTTCTCGTTTATTTAATTTTAATGGTTCTTAGACCTTAATTAAGGTTTAATTATAGTTATATGATCAACTATAATTTTTACAAGTCCATTAAACTGCTTAAAGTCACGTTTCAGGGTTTTCTCGAAAAACATGCTTTAGGACTTCATTTGCGTTTTTACCCCATTATATGGATCCGTTTTCTTTGGGAATCGTTCCCACATGTTCTTAGTGTATAACGAAGTCCTAGGAATCCATCTTGTACCCTAGTCGAGGTCATATACCTCCTATGGTTGTGTAACGCATGTTTTTACGTTTTGTGCCTTTTACGCGTTTTCTCTTTTCTTTTGGTTTTACTTTCTTCACCAAAGTTCTTTAGGCATCATTAGGGCTCTAAGTATCATATTAGAATAATTTAATCACCATATTTAAGTCCGGGGTATTTCAAAACCTGCAGTTCATCTCTTGTAACTGACGATCAATAGATCTAAAATGTGAACTCCATCTAGTATCTCCCGGTCTTTGCAAAAACTTGATCTGATTTGCCCCCTTTCCACTTTCAAGCTCTCCAAGTTTAGCTAGATCGGAAATTTTAGCGAGTTGAGCAGCTTGTAGCTCATCATTACGCTTGCAAGAAGAGCCATTGACATTCACAATAAAGTTTAAGTTCATAAAAAAAACTATGCACCTCATTCACATCCTTAGACGCAACAACTAAATCCAATTGCAACTGATGGGCAAAGCAATGCACATAATAATCATAAGGGCATTCCCTTAAAAACAAGGCCTGTAACCCACTCCATTCTCCACGCATATTACTAGCTCCATCATACCCTTGACCACGAATGTTCTGAATATCAAGTTTATGATAAACAAGAAGATATCTCTTGCTTCAAAGTTGACGCAATTGTATCTTTCACGTGAATCAAATCCAAAAATCTCTCTTTCACATATCCATGACGATCAACAAACCTAATAACAATAGCCATTTGTTCTTTTTTTTATTCATCTCGAGCCTCATCCACTATCAAACAAAACTTTACACTACCAATTTCATCACAAATGGCTTCTTGCACACTCATAGATAAAACCCATGAAATTTCCTTTTGAACATCTGGTGATGTATATTTTGCATTTTGAGGAGCATTACCCAACACAACATCACTAATGTCTTTGTTGTACGATGCTAAAAGTTTAAGCAATTCAAATTGAATCAGATTTCTCATCATGTCCCCAAATGCACATGCCTGAAATGTAAGCCACTTAACAACTTCAACTGAAGTTTTCAAGCGCAATCTATTACTTGTAATCTGCTGGGGGTTTGTTTTGTGTATAACATTCTCAATGTGACAAGGCTGATTCTTGAAATATTCATAGCATCTTACTGAATAATTATGTGCTGAGCTAGAAGATGTACCTACATGGTTGACAAAAGCACAACCCTTGCCCTTGTTCACCTTCTTCCAACTGTTGAAGCCTTTGAAAATAAATGTGTCGGATCCACTTCGCCCCATGGGCTTCATGCCGAAGAGATAATAGGGAAGACAAAACATAACATCTTTTGCCTCTGAATACTCTAACACAAAAAAAACTTTTAAACCAAGTTGCCTGAAACCTTTGTCTTTAACCAACATACCACTGAAAGGGTAAAGTTTCTGAAGCTGATAAGGTCCAAGTTTCATATATGCCCGTTTGATATCAACACGTTGACCTATTGGATACTCCGCAATTGGGGGTCGTAACCTGGTTCACGAATTAAGTAGTCCATGTTGAGCATCCCTGACTCTAGCATATTAACTTTATCAAGTCAAGGAGATTTCAAAGAAGGTTCTTCATCATGAGAAGGATTGTTAATAAACTAGGAGCTTCTACTAGCTCATCACTATGTTGCGATGGCTCAACAACGCTACTATTTCCCCCTGATTTGAAAAATGAATCTATTGTTCTTACTTTGACCATATCCAATCTGGAAATCATATAAAAAAATATAAAGTTAGTTAGGTAGTCCATCATATTGAAAATTGAAGCATGTTGAGCAAGTATTTCAAATAAGGCAGTCAATCCTTGGTTGAAATATTAAGGTTTAAATTTTAACTAATTAAGAAATGTGTCTCCAATTACAATAGATATTTCTCATGAAAAATACACCAAATAAAGGATAAAAATTGTTATAAATTTTAACTACTTAATTATATGAAGTTTGCACACATCCTATTTTGTTCTCTAGACAACTATTGATTCAAGTGAGTAGTAATCACGTTTCGAAGCAAAACAATATGCTACAGATTAGAGAACTTATACTACAATTAAATTTTCTATTTTTTATGAGTTTAGTTTTTTTACTCAGAGTGCATCAATATAACCATTACCATATTAAAAGAATAGATAAACAGAAAAAAAGATGAAGACGACCAATATTTTGGAAAACTGGAAACTATTCTTTCCTCCTTTGTTAAAAAAATAAAGAAGAAAACTTACCTTTCTCCTCTGATGAAGAAGAAAAAATTTTCTGTTCGTAACCCAGACGCTGGACGAGAACGATGAAGCAATAAAATAGGAGTGTGAAGCGTCTCTGATAAGAAATGAAAAGGCAAATAGAGAAATAAGTCCACGAGTAGTTTTTTCTCCTCATCCATAAAGTGTAATGATTATTTTTGTATATTTTATTTTATTTTTTATCTATGTAGAGGGATATATTCAATAATATCTTGTAAAAGAATTATTAGTTTTTTTTAATTTACTTGTTTATATTTCCAATGCAATCTCGTCTAGTTACTTAGTTAGCTCTTTTTTTTTGGAAAAAGTTACTTAGTTAGATTTTAGTTAGACAATAGGGGGTGTTACATGTCTAGGAACTGAATAAACAAAAATAATATTGTATATTGTGATGTTTTCTGAAAAGTTAGGGGGTGGTCACACCCTTAAACTCCCATACTAGCTCTGTCACTGTTTTCTAAGCCAACCTCTAACAGATAAAGCCTTATCTAAGTCGGTTTATGAGAAGGAATTAATGCCGGTTGTGTTTGCAGTCCAAAAATGGAGACGTTATCTTTGGGACGGCATCTTCTAATTCGAACAGATCAGAAAAGTCTCAAATTTTGTGGGAACAGTGTTTGATGTCGAAGGATCAATATTAGTGGGTAACAAAATTGTTGGGGTTTGATTTTGAGATTTGTTACCATCCCGGAAAGAAAATAAAGCAGCAGATGCTCTTTCCCGTGTAGAAGGCAATCCCACTCTTTTTTCTATGTCTTCGGTAATCTTTGATGGGTGGAAAATTGTGGATGGTGAGATAGAGAAGGATCCTTCTCTCTACAAGATTGTTCAGGAGCTATTACTTAATGTTGACAACCATCGTTTGTATTGCCTTCAAAACGGTCATAGTTTCGAGACAGGAGATTGGTTCTATCCAGTACTTCCCAGCTGATTCCGACTATTTTACTGGAATATCACACTACACCTGCTGGTGGCCATTCAGGGTATTTGCGCACTTTTAAGCGCATCGCGGCTGTTGTGTTTTGGATTGGGATGCGCAGAACTGTTAAGGAACCTGTATCGGCATGTGAAGTTTGCCAAAGAGTGAAGTATAGCTCTTTAACTCCAGCAGGTTTGTTACAACCATTACCTATTCCTGATCGTGTTGGGAATATACCGATGGACTTTATTACGGGGCTGCCGAAAATAAAGTCCATTAACACTATATTTGTATTAGCTGATCGCCTAACTAAGTATTCCCACTTTATGGCATTAAAGCACCCTTATACAGCTCGAGAGGTGGCTGCTGTTTTTACTAGGGAAGTGATCAGATTACATGGTTTCCCCCAGACTATTGTTTCTGATCGAGACCCGATTTTCATCAGCAGTTTTTGGAAGGAGTTGTTTAAGCTTGCTGGTACCACTTTGTGCTTAAGCACAACATATCACCCTCAATCGGATGGGCAGGCTGAGGTTGTGAATAGATGTCTAGAAGATTATTACGCTACTTCTGTTTACAAAAACCTAAGCAGTGGCTGAAGCTTTACCTTGGACTGAATATTGATTTAATACACATTTCAGCAAAGTATTGGAACTACCCCTTTCGTGCACTATACGGTCGTGATCCTCCAGTATTGTTGCGGTACAACCCTCTTGGTTCATTGATTGAAGTTGTTGATGCGCAGTTGACTGAACGCGATGCGTTTTTGGATGAACTAAAAGCAAATCTCCTCAAGGCTCAGCAACGAATGTAGTCACAAGCTGATTCCGTAGAAGACACTTTGAGTTTGTTGTTGGTGATAATTATATGGTGTTTTTTAAGGATACATCCTTATAAATACATATCACTCACTAAGAAGAGAAATCCTAACTAAGCCCTCGTTGTTATGTCCCTTCGAGATAGTGGAAAGGATTGGAAAAGTTGCATATAAATTGCTACTGCCTTCTACAGCACGATTCATTCCACAATGCAGTGTCACAATTGCGTAAAGCTCTTCAACCTTCTGTTTCTGCTCCTGCACCGTTGCCACCTGGTCTGACCAGTGAACTGGAGTTGATTGTTCAACCAGTTGCAGTCTTGGATTATCGTCATCGACCAAATGAGGAACCGGAAGCACTTGTCTATTGGGCCACTATTAGGATATTGGGTTCTGTATACTTGGGCCACTATTATTTAGCCCATATAACATTAGTAATCATGTTAGATAGATTTTATTAGATGATAATGTGCATATGTTTATCTTTACACTTTTATCACAAACAGTTATGTATATAAATATCACATCTGTCAATAGGGCTGTACACATGTTTTACTTATCAATAAGATTCACATACACATTGCGTAACTCAATCAGTTTACTCTCAATAAACATCGTCATTAAACTTCTAATATGGTATCAAGAGCGTGGGTTTATTAGCTTCTTTCTCTGGCAAGAATGGCGGACGATCTGGGGAAGCAGAAACAAACGAAGATCCTTTCCTCGGCGAACAACAGCAACAATTCAGTCATCGATGTCAACGACCCGTTGTATGTGCACACGGCGGAACAACCGGGAATTTCACTGGTGCCGAAATTTAACGGAGTCGGATTCTTAGGGTGGAAGTGCGATATTATTTCCGCTCTTAAATCGAAGAACAAATACGGGTTTGTTACCGGTGCTGTGAAGAAACCATAGGAAGGAGAAAAAATCCGATATGCCGTCTGGGAGAGGTCGTTTCTCTTGTTGCTTCTTGGTTGAAGAACTCTTTGGATGCGTCTGTGCTGGAAGGTGTCCGCTATTGTCAAGATCCCAAAATCAGTTGGGATTCCATTTGCGAAAGGTACGAACACACAAACCTTGCCGTCATTCACAATTTGAAGTGTGAGTTAGCAGAGACGAAGCAAGGAGAAGACACAGTTGTGGTGTACTTCAATAAACTAAAACGAATCTGGGGAGAATTAGATTTGGCGAATCCTACCCAAAGGTGCTCTTGCGGAGGTTGCACATGTGGTCTGGATAAACGAGTCAAGAAATCGATGGAGTAAGACAAGTTGATTCACTTCCTTATGGGTTTGAATCGGAAGTATCTTTCAATTCATGGGCAAATCCTAGCAATGGAAGAAATACCTAGTTTAGAAAGAGTTTTTCTTTGATAATCCAAGAAGAGGAACAGAGAGAAGATGTTAATGTCGCAGAAAATGCGATGTCTTTCTACAGCCATGGAACAGGCGGAGGAGATAATTCCAGAAACTTCAGAAAGAACACCGATACAGAGAAGAAAAAATCGATTTGTTCATTATGCAAGAAAGTCGGCCACAATTTTGATGAATGCTACCAGAAGCAAAAGTGTACCCATTGCAGAAAAACTGGGCACTTTCAGCAGAGTGCTATCAATTACACGGGAAAGAGGCGGTAATGGCGGCACGGAAAAGAAAAGGGTATGCTAACACTGCTAGGGTTCAAGGCGAATCAAGCGAAAAGGGTAGTCCAGATGATGGATTGACACCAAAACAATTGCAACAGATCGCAGAACTCATTCGTAGCAACATAACACCAGCAAAATCAGAAGCTATTAGTCACTGCAATTTTTCAGGTAATCATCTACCTAAACTCAACTACACACAGTGTTTATTAAGCAACGATTCGCAAAATTTGTTTAAGGGGCAATGGATCATCGACTCCGGGGCGACAGACCACATGTCTGGAGCGAAAAATCTTTTCAAAAATTGGAAAAATTTGAAAGTTGAGAGAAGCGTCATTCTTCCAGACAGAAGTCCGCAATTGGTGAACAAATCGAAGATGTTAAGATAGGGAACGAAATCCGGTTAACTGGAGTATTGTATATCCCGAATTTCATGTTCAATTTGATCTCTGTTAGAAGGATGACAGAACAATTCTCATGTTCGCTGAGCTTTGATGCTCGCAATTGTTATGTCCAGGTCCCAGTGACAGGGACGATTGAGAGAATAGGCCGCGGTCAACATGGGCTCTACACCTTGGACGAAGTCGAAGCGGAACGTAGTCTTGGGCTTTTTGGATCAAAAGTTGGAAACGAGGCCCAGAACAGAATTGGTTTCAATTGTTGCGGTTTGGGCTCCAAAGAAGACATCAGTCCTCACGCTAAGAATTTGCATATTGCTCTAGGTCATGTAACATTGAACAAACTTGTCCGATTGGGCTTAATAAAAGAAGGAGACTTTTCTATACACTATGCCTGCGACATATGTTATAAAGCTAGAGCGCAGCGATTACCTTTTGAAAATTCAGTGAGTAGAAGCAAGAGATCTTTTGAGATGTTACATATCGACGTGTGGGGTCCATTCAACACTAACACATATAATGGTTATAGATATTTGTTTGCTTCGTTGATGATTTCACACGAACCACTTGGGTTCATCTTATAAAAGAAAAAGGCAATGCTTGGGAGGCAGTCGTTAATTACATAAGAATGGTGGAGCGACAATTTGAAGCCAAGGTGAAAATTGTTACAACATACAATGCAAAGGAATTAGGCAGTCCTAATGAAGGCAAGTTGTTTTTCTCTCAACAAGGCATAATACATTAGACTACCTGTGCATACACACCACAACAGAATGCAGTGGTGGAAAGAAAGCATCGATATCTTCTTGAAACCGCGAGAGCTATTTATTTTCAATCAGGTCTCCCACTCACATATTGGGGAGAATGTATTCTCCATGCAACATATTTGATTAACAGGCTCCCGACTAAGGCTTTAAATGGAAAGACACCATACAAAGCTTTATACAATAAAAAACCTTTGTATGGTGGTATTAAGCCATTTGGGTGTCTCTGTTACAAGAGTATTGTTAATAACAGAGGTGGCAAGTTCAATCCAAAGGGAGAAGCATGTATTTATCTTGTAGCTGATCCAAGGAAAAAGGGCCACATGGTAATGAGCATAAAGGATTGCCATATTGAAGTGAGTCGAGACGTTAAATTCCATACTACCATATTCCCTTTCAAGGATGGAATTGAACGTTAAATGGATCATGCACAAAGCCATGCGAGTAATGATCAGAATATTGCATATTTTGATGAAGAAACAAATCATCAAAAGACTCATCAAGATGGTCATGAAGAGCCCGTCACACAAGAGCAAAGTATAATACATCCCGAGGTTCGACGGTCAACACGAGAAAGTCATAGACCTCCCTATCTTAACGATTATGTTTGCAACATCTTCCAGGAGGTTCTAGATGAAAGAGTTTACAATAACAAACGGACCAGCACCAATGTCATACCCAACTTTGAAAGCCTGACCGATATCAAGCCTACCAAGTCGGTAGCCCTTCTATCCACAAGTTTTAACTTCATCAATAAGATCGTGGATATGAAGGAACCAAATACTTACAAAGAGGCTGCCATTCATGCACATTGGAGACAAGCCATGCATGAAGAACTACAAGCTCTTGAAAGGAACAATACTTGGGATGTTGTTGACTTACCTAAAGGCAAAAGGGTGATAGTATGCAAATGGGTGTACAAAGTCAAACTCAATTCTGATGGTATGTTAGAACGTTACAAGGCACGGTAGGTTGCCAAGGGATTTACTCAACGGCATGGGTTGGATTACAATGAAACCTTTTCTCCCGTAGTTAAACTCACCACAATACGGGCTCTTCTCATAGTTGCTCTTAACCAAGGATGGGTGATTAATCAGTTAGACGTCAACAATGCCTTTTTGCACGAAGATCTTGATGAAGAAGTTTATATGAGGATTCCACAAGGTCTAGACATACATGGGCACAACAAGGCTTGTCGTCTCAAGAAGTCTTTATATGGTCTTAAACAGGCTTCTAGACAATGGTTCTCTAAATTGGCGACCTTTTTTCGAACTCTCAATTTTGCACAATCCAAGAATGATTATTCATTAGAGAGAACGAACGTGGAAGAGTTTTCATTGCAGTTTATGTTGATGACATGCTGGTTGTTGGTACATATCAAAGTGAAATTGATGATATCAAAAGAGCACTAGATCTAAACTTCAAGATTAAAGATCTTGGAGAACTACACTATTTCTTGGGGATCAAATTTATACTAACAGAAAGCGGCTACATTTTATCCCAAAGAAAGTTTGCATGGATTTGTAGAAGAATATGGATGCCAGAATATCAAAAATGCACAAGGACATGATTGTGGGAAAGCACTTTTGATGTTTGATGGCACACCTCTTGATGATCCTATTGAGTATCGAAGACTAGTTAGCAAGCTGAATTATTTGTCTAATACCTGGCCATTCATCAGTTTTACAGTTCAAGTTCTAAGTCAGTTCATGCACACACTGAAACACACATGCAGGCGGCACTACATGCACTCAGTTACGTCAAGGTACCATGAATTATGGTATTATATTGACAAACGGACAGAATTCCAACCTTGATCTTTTGGCGTACTGCGATTCGGATTGGGCAGCTGTCCAAACACAAGAAATCTGTTTCCGGATATTACATTTTCTTGGGCAATAGTCCTATCTCATGGAAAACAAAGAAACAAAGCTTTGTCTCACTTTCAAGTGCTGAAGCAGAGTATCATTCTCTACGACGAGTCACAGCAGAACTCACTTGGTTGACACGGCTATTGCACGAATTTGGTGGTACTAACATCACTCCTATTCCAGTCAAGTGTGATAATCAGTCAGCCATACATATAGCACGCAATCCGGTCTTTCATGAAAGGACAAAGCACATCGAGATTGACTGTCACTTTGTACGGGAAAAAATTCAACAAGGGCTCGTAGATGTGGTGTACACTCATACCACAACACAAGTCGCAGACATGATGACTAACGCATTACCAGGAACAAGATACAAGGAGCAGCTACAACGCATAGGAATGAGCGATGCCAGTACACACAAGCCTAGGCAATATGAAGTACCTACGGCTTGAGGGGGGGGGGGGGGGTATTGGGCCACTATTAGGATATTGGGTTCTGTATACTTGGGCCACTATTATTTAGTCCATATAACATTAGTAATCATGTTAGATAGATTTTATTAGATGATAATGTGCATATGTTTATCTTTACACTTTTATCTCTAACAGTTATGTATATAAATATCACATCTGTCAATAGGGCTGTACACATGTTTTACTTATCAATAAGATTCACATACACATTGCATAACTCAATCAGTTTACTCTCAATAAACATCGTCATTAAACTTCTAATATTGTCCGCAGGGCAGATTGTCAGGAGACCTATTCCTCTTGGGAGCCAATTTCTGTTCTCAAGGAACAGTTCCCATCTTTACACCTTGAGGACAAGGTGGTAGTTCAGGAAGGGGTGATGTTTGATCGCCTATTACTACTAGAGGGCGTTTTGGTCAAGTATATACTAGAAGGAGCTAATATGCTAGCTGTATAATTTTGTTAGCTTTAACGTCAGACGTTAGTTGTTACGTCTGACATTAATAAGATGTTAGTTTGTTAGTTACTGGTGAAGTACTTAAGAAAAGGGATTAGCTTGTAATTGGGCATGTTGAATAATAAGAAGAAGTACAGTTTTGGGAGGGAGTTACACCTCGAATCGTAACAATATGCCTAATGCGCGTTACCCATGTTATGTATCTGGTACAAAGTTTCTAAAAAAAACTAAAGTTATAACACCTGGTTTGCATTATTGTACTGATCACCGCATTTTCTTTTTCTGAACTGATTTAACTTCTGTTGATCATCTTTCCAGCCTTGTTCAGGCCCCGTTCATGACCTGAAATATACATTTTTTACTAGAAGTATCATGCTTCTTCATTCTTAAAACTATTTAGATTAGACAACATTTATTCAAACTTTTTATGCTCTATAATTACTCCAAGGTCTCAGCTGTTACAGCACACTTTTTTTGGCAATTCTAGACAACAATGGTATCATGACATGTTGCTTGCGTATTCTTCCTACTTATTAAAACTTTTTTCTTAGGTTCAGACAGTTAGTAACCTAAGTACGATTCAAATCTGTAGGAACATAGTTAAAAACAGCCATCAAGCTAAGGACACGGTAAGACTATATGCCTTACCTGTTTATATAATGTTGCTCGGATAGTTATTAGCAGCTTAAATCCTTGAATAATGGTATTTTTCATTTGTCCAAAAACTGCTCCAGCTTTATTCTTGACTAATTCAACCTAGATAATTAGTGAGTCTCTCATATACATTACATTGCTGCTATGAATGGGTATATATTATTCTAAACCTTACCCTGTTCTCTGACCGTGGATACATGCTGTTGGAGGTCTAAAGTTTAAAGCATTTACACTAAGTTCTTATTGATGATTTTTTATTTCAAAAACATTCCATGATTTGGCCGCTAAAAAATGCATACGAGCAACCAGGTTCTAGACAACTTTGATATAGTTTTATGCTTCTATCTTAAAGCTACTTCATTTGTTATACCTCTTATCTGACTCTATTCTTTTGTTTATTATTCCAAAAGTTGGGCATTATTGTTACTGCTAAGCTAACTTTAACAGAAATACCCCTTGCATTGCAGGAATTTTTCAAAGTTATGCTCATTCCCGCTTCTGTTTAAATTCTAGCAGTTTTGGCAATACTTTAGACTATGTAATACAGTTTTGGGTTTTATCACTGAACAGGTTTGATTTTTTAAACATAACTAGCACTTGTTTAAGTCTTCCATGACAAGCGTTCTCTGATGCAATTGGAAAGTATGCAGAATTTTGGCATCGACAGCAGCCTCCAGAACTTCAGAAATTTTGAGGGCAACACACCAAAGCTTTAATCGCTTCCAATGTTATCTACTCTAGCTTGTAGCAGCATAGAAATGCACTGCTGGAGTTGAAAAACCTACAATACCAAGGAGGGTGCATTTCAGTTTAAGGGTCAAAGGCAAAGGCCTGTATACATCAGACAAGAAATTGTTACAGAAATGCAAAGCTCGACAGAGAACAAAAGCAAAGAAGCAAGTAAGCGGAAATCACAAATTCAAGCTACGAGCTGTTTTGCAATCAGAAATCCATGAGGTATGATGATATGAGTCTATCTTCTACTTGGATCTTGTGTCTCTTCAACCTATACCTTCTCAAGAAGTAAGGTACAATCCTAAAACCTAAATTATAGCTCGCAGAAGCTCTGGTAAATGCGAAATTGAAAATGATTAGTTATAAATTTGTTAGCTGCCTTTCCTTCTATCTAATGGCAGACAAATATGCTGATAATTTTGCTTGATCTGAACTGAGATCCCTGCTCAGACTTTGCTCCTTTTGCATAGCTACTTACTGCTGCTATTATGACCGGTTTGGCAAAATTTAGAATGTTTTTTATGATGTTTCTAAACTATCAGAATATATCGCTTGCCTGATTTTTTGCTGTTCTCGTTTGGTTCAGTTTTTGCTGTCCAGCTATACAGCAGTCTTCGACACCCCCTTATATTATATAAATTTCTACGATTGAAATGCTCCATCTGCTGCACATTTGAAAAACCTAAATTACTGCTATATGATAAGATTGTGCTCATGCTGTTCAAGTCGGTACCATCCTAGCATTTTGAAATCCAAAAAAAATTCTATTTATCGTCTTTTCATGCTGTTACAGAAAGGGATTTAGGATATATACAAGACAGCTGCGATTTCGATTTCCATTCTCTGTTTTGCTTACTCGCTCTTCTCTGTTTTTGCTATTGTGATAAAGTTCTACTTTCAAAGAAGTTGAAACCCGTGCAACAGCTTCCCAATCATGATCACCTTTTTACTTTTAAATAACCTGTAGCAAAGATTAGATGAGGCAAGCTGCATGTTGCGTGATCTGTTTGATATTTTCTAGAATTGAAAACCTAATTGTGCGTCTGGTATTACTGTTGTGTGCAGTCACATTCTCTGGTCAATAAATAGCTCTCATGCCTTGTATGTACGTGCTGCTGTTATTGCAAAATCATTAAAGAGTTACATTTATATTCACCCTCTGCAATGATAAAACGATGTAAACCTCTTATTGTTTTTATCACTCATCATAGTGTCTTCTTTAGCTGTGTTTAGTTACAAATTTTACGACCTGCAATTGTCTCTAAATTCTACTGCTTGTAATCGTAAATCTGATGTACAGCCTTGGTGCTAGCAATTGTTGCTTAATTTTCTTCTGCATCATACTGCTGTTGTAAGAACTGCAGTAACAGCTTGTGTAACGGAAATAGAGCAGAACGTGGAAGAGCCACTAAGGAGATCCACGAGGGAACGTGTAACTTCTGCACGACTAAGGAGATCCCCGAGGGAACGTGTAACTCCTGCACGATTGTCTGATTTTGTTTAAATTAAAGTAGTAATTAGGTAGTGGGCTGAATTAGTGGACAGTTATCAGCCACTTAGGATTTCCCTTAATTGTTATTTAACTTCCCTAAAGCTTGCCTTATATAGAGCGAGACTCATCAGCAATGAAATCATCAATCAATCAAATTATACATTCTCGTTAATTTTCTGTTCCTCTGCAAGAGACTTACGTCTCATTGGTGCTTTCAACATCTCGGACTCTTGGCCGACGGCACCAGACTCAAACCGCTTGAAGAAAACCAACGCAAAACCAACGATCAACTTCAAACACTAGCCACCCAATTCCTCCACCTCCAAACTGCCCTCGCTGGCCAGATCACAGAACTCACAAAGCAGGTCTCCGCCACACCTCAGCCCCGCACAGCGACCATCCCCGCGTACCCCCAAGCTTGAAATCTCCCTTTTCAATGGCGACAACGTCATCCCGTGGCTGTTTCAGGTAGAGCGTTTCTTCGACTACCACCAGACACCGCCGAACAACGCCTCTATCTCGCCTCCATCTACATGTCTGGGCCGGCGCTAGTATGGTTTTTTGTCCAGCATCTCCACCAACCGTTCACAGAGTGGCCGGCCTTCAAATGCGCTTAGGCGGAGCGCTTCGGGCCCTCTAAATTCGATAACCCCGAAGGCAACCTCTACAAGCTCACGCAGACTTCCACGGTCCGCACTTACCTCGAAACGTTTGAATCCCTACGCGCACAGGTTCCTCACTTGACCGATGGCAGCGCAAGGCAGTGTTTCCTCTCCGGCCTGCGAGACGATATCCGACGAGAAGTTCTGATCCTGCACCCGGCTACGATCGACGAAGCCGCCAGCCTTGCCCGCTCCATCGAAGATAAGATCGCCGCTTGCACTCGGCCCCCTCAACGCAGCCACCCACCTCGAATCAACCAACCCACCCTTCCGTCACCGTCTCCCTCACCTCGCCCGCAGCCTCTATTACCGCCAGCCACCGGGCCGCCTTCAAACGCCTCACACGGGCTGAAGCTCTCATCCGACGCGAAAAAGGGTTATGCTACAATTATGACGAGAAATTCATCCCGGGGCACCGCTGCAAGTCCTCGCCTATGATGTGCTTAATCTCGGATGATTTAGTTTCCAACCCCGAGGAGTTCTATGACACCGTGGATGACCCACGAGGAGCAAATCTCCCCACCCGCGGACCATGCCGCCCCAACTGTCTCACTCCACGCACTCCAAGGCCATCCCGCCAGCCACCATTCGCGTTCTTGCGCATATTGGCGGCCGCCCACTCATGTGCTTGATCGACTCCGGCTCCTCGCACAATTTCATACAGAGCCGATGGGCAGCCCACCTCAACCTGCCGGTCGAACCAGCCCCTCATCTGCGAGTAACCGTGGGCAACGGTGACACCATGGCTACGACAGGTCTCTGCCGTGACACTCCCTTCCACCTCGGCGCTGAACCCTTTCAAGCTGACCTCTACCTCCTTCCAGTCCACAGCGCCAATATGATCTTAGGCTGTGCATGGCTTTCGACGTTGGGCCCCTTCATTGCCGATTACACAGCCCTCGTCCTTCAAATCCGACGGGTGGACCAGTGGTATACCATACAGGAATTCGTGATCCTCAGCCCCAGCCCATTACGTATGCACACCTCCAGACACAACAACGACAGAAAGCCGTAGCCCATTACTACGCCATCTCGATTTCACCTATGGCCACTCCCACAGAACCCCCCTCACCGGCACCCCCGGAGAGATCCAAACACTTCTAACTGGCTACTCCCACCTCTTCGAGCCACCACATGGTCTACCACCGCGCAGACCTCATGACCACCACATTCCCTTCCTTCCCAACATGTCTCCGGTTCAAGTTCGTCCCTACCGGTATCCTCACCACCCACAAAACAGAGATCGAGAAGCTTTTCAATGAAATGCTAGCTGAGGGCACCATTCGCCCCAGCACTAGCCCTTTTTCTTCACTAGTCTTACTCATCCGCAAGAAGGACGGAACCTGGCGATTCTGTGTGGACTATCGTGCCTTCAACGCGGTCACCATAAAGGATCGTTTCCCTATTCCAACTGTTGACGAACTTTTGGATGAGCTACATGGTGCCACCATCTTCTCGAAGCTTGACTTACGTGCCGGGTACCACCAAACCATCAGCTGACCCGGATATCCACAAAACCGCATTCAGAACCCATGACGGTCACTACGAATTCTTGGTCATGCCCTTCGGCCTCACAAATGCTCCATCCACATTTCAATCAGCTATGAATGAGCTCTTCCGGCCAGTGCTACGCCGCTTTGTCTTGGTCTTCTTTGACGATATTCTCGTCTACAGTCCTGATCTTGCTTCCCATCTCCAACTTGGATCACGTCCTACAGCTACTACAAACTCACGCCTATTTGCCAAGGGTTCCAAGTGTATTTTTGGCAAACCATGGCATATTTAGGCCACATCATCACACCCAATGGAGTCGCTCCAGATCCGACCAAGATCAACGCGATCCAAGCCTGGCCGCGCCCCACGTCCCTTTGCCAACTGCGCGGCTTTCTCGGTCTTGCCGGCTACTATCGCCGTTTTGTAGCTATCTTCGCTTCTATTGCAGGACCTCTCACTCAGCTGCTCTGCAGACTCCTTTCACTGGGGCGATGAAGCTACAACAGCGTTTGAGTCCTTGAAACATGCTTTGGCCACCACACCCATTCTCGCCCTTCCGGACTTCTCCAAGCCCTTCCAATCTAAACCGATGTGTCAGGGACAGGCATAGGAGCAATCCTCACTCAAGAAGGCCACCCATCGCCTACTTCAGCCAAGCATTGTGTCCGCCTCGGCATATTCCCGTGAAATGTTGGCCATCACAACCGCGGTCAAAAAGTGGCGGCCCTATCTTTTAGGTAACCACTTTACCATCGTTACAGATCATCAAAGTCTCCGTTCCCTCTCCTCCCAAATTATACAAACCCCAGAACAACAAAAATGGCTGTCTAAATTACTCGGCTTTGATTATACAATCATTTACCGACCCGGTAAAGACAATATCCCCGCCGATGCACTCTCTCGTATTCACGATCACCAACTCTCCTCCATCCAAGCTATATCTTGCCCCCTCGTAGCCTTGCTATCCGCGCTACGCACACACATCACCACCAGCTGCACCGAGTTTCTCCAAGACCTCACCACCAATCCTAAGAAATACCCCCACTACCACACCCGTGGCGACTTGATCTTCTACCATAACCGGATCTTTGTCCATCCAAGCTATATCCCGCCGCGTCGTAGCCTTGCTATCTGCGCTACGCACACACATCACCACCAGCTGCACCGAGTTTCTCCAAGACCTCACCATCAATCCTGAAAAATACCCCCCACTACCACACCCGTGGCGACTTGATCTTCTACCATAACCGGATCTTTGTCCTGGAGTCCGCGGCCATCCGCCTATTGCTGATCAGAGAGTTCCACTATACTCCAATCGGCGCTCATGCGGCCATTGCTCGAACACTCGCCAAAGTCACCACTGCATTCAACTGGTCGGGGATCCGTCAGGATGTCAAAAAAGGTGGTCTCTACATGTTCTATATGTCAAGAGACAAAAGCTGACAACCAGGCGCCAAAAGGTCTACTTCAGCCTTTACCAATTCCAACGAAGATTTGGGACGAGTTGTCCATGGACTTCATCACACATCTTCCACCATCTCATGGCAAAACCACCATCCTTATGGTCGTTGATCGGCTGCCTAAGGCAGGACATTTCCTGGCCCTCGGTTCACACTATACCGCTGCTACTATTGCTGAAACTTTCTCAAAGGAAATGCACGTTACATGGTATGCCTTCATCCATCACATATCTGACCGTGACCCATTATTTGTTAGTCAATTCTGGCAGGAATTATTCCGGTTACAGGGGACCACACTTTCCATGTCAAGTGCATACCATCCACAAACCGACGGACAGACGGAAATTGTTAATCGGCTCCTCGAGGATTACTTACGCTGCTATGTCGCTGATTGCCCCACAACTTGGACCACCTATCTCCATTGGGCGGAATGGTCGTACAACACAAGCTCTCACTCCTCTACCCGTACAACTCCTTTTGAGGCAGTTTACGGCAGACCGACACCGTCCCTCTTGGACTACCTACCCGCCTCCACGGACATAGCAGCGGTGGATACAACCCTCACCGATCGCACGATCATCTTGCAACAGCTGCGCCAGCGGATAGCCCAAGCTTGCATGCGCATGAAAGCAAAGGCAGACCGTCACCGTCGGGACTACTCATTCGCTGTGGGAGATCGCGTCTATATCAAGCTACAACCGTATCGCCAAAGCACCGTGGCCAACCATGCATCTTTCAAACTCTCTAAACGCTTCTTCAGTCCATTTACGGTGTTGGAAAAGGTTGGGTCTGTCGCATACAAAATAGAGCTTCTACCCACAGCGAGGATCCACAATGTGTTCCATATCTCGCTCCTCAAACCCGCTGTCGGGTCCCCTCCAGCGCACGCCGCCACTCTTCCCCCTGACTTCAACAACGGCCACCCTTTAGTGACTCCTCACCGCACCATCTAGACCTGGCAAAGGTGACCCGAACCAGAAAAACCGAACCGATCCAACACGATCCGAACCCGAACTTAAACCGAATAGCGTGACCCAAAATGTGACCCAAAATCCGAACCGAACCAAACCAAAACCGAATCAAACCGAAATTTGGTATAACCGAATCCACCCAAAACGAATTCATCCGAACCGAATCCACTCGAACCGAATCAACCCGAACCGAATCAACCCGAACCAAATCCACCCGAATGTTTTGCTAAATCTAAATCTACTATAGTTGTTCCAACTGTAAAAATAATCTTGAAACCAAAAACACATAATGGAGATTTAGACATCCAATAAGTGTTCATTGCTTTCAAATGATATATATAATATTGAACATCTTCAATCTTCAAGCATCTCAAGCCTTATTGTAATAAAACATTCATAAACTGTGTTGTTACTCTTCCCACACATGGATGTTTTGCTACAAACTATAGATGTTTTGCTTTAAAATGTTTTATAATACAATTTAATGTGGATCATTACTATTTTATAATACTATACTAATTTTGATTTAATAAAGTTAGGGTTTTTTTATGTTTAGGACATGAGACTTGGGAATGGTTTAAATGTTGATGAAGTTTAATTATAAACCTAAACTTTTTAGTTGAGACATATACTATTCAAGATTAATGTTTATATACCTAAAGAAAATTATGCAATAAAATGAGGAAAATAAATATTCCAAATGATAGATTATTGTGGATCGTGAGATAGACTAGCATTTTGGAGGATGAATAAGGTTTGGAGGATGAATAATCCCCACCTTATTCCATCTACCTTGACAACTTAACCAAAAATGTTTTATAAGACAATGTAATGTGTATCATTACGATTTTATATTACTCTATATTTTATAAACTTAGGTTTCTTTATATTTAGGACTTAGGAATGATTTGAATGTTGATGGATGGGCGTGGGCGTATGACGCTTGTGCGAGGCGGTGATGGATACGTGTAGATGCGCGACGCTTGTGCGAGGTGATGAGCTCAGGGTGTGACGGGCGTGGGATGACGGGAGGCATGACGTCGGGCGTGGGCGGGGTAGACTGGACGTCGATTGCCGAATATTGACCACTAATTCATAAAAGCTTAATTTATACTTAGTCTATACAATTAATAGATGTATAGTTTAAATTCATTTACAAAATTTGTCATCCAGTTTGATTTTATCCAACCTATACACAATAGCAGTCGTGATCAACAGTAACACTATATTAAAAGAATTTGGAGCCCCATATGAAATCAATGCAAGTTACAAAGGTTGCTTAAAATTCGTACTTTAAAATTTTTGTCAATTAAACCCGGATAAGTCACCTGAATTTGACCTATAACCCGAAAAAACTGAATGACTCAAAGGCTAACCCGAACCGAAAGCACCCAAACCCGAACTCAACCAAACCGAAATCACCCAATTTTAATTTAAACCATTGAACCCGATCCGATCCGAACCGAACCGAATAGTAAATATCTACAAATTGACCCGACCCGAACCGAACCGAACCGAATCCGAACCGAGTGACCTGAATTGCCAGGTCTAGCACCATCCGCTTCAGACAGCAGCTCGTTCATGGGAAATTTGTACCTCACTTTCTCATCGCTTGGACAGGCCTCCCGGAAGACGACGCGTCTTGGGAACCCATGGATGCCATCAAACAGGACTTTCCCAACTTTCGCCTTGGGGACAAGGCGGATTTTGAAGGGGTGGGCAATGTAACGGAAATAGAGCAGAACGTGGAAGAGCCACTAAGGAGATCCACGAGGGAACGTGTAACTCCTGCACGATTGTCTGATTTTGTTTAAATTAAAGTAGTAATTAGGTAGTGGGCTGAATTAGTGGGCAGTTATCAGCCACTTAGGATTTCCCTTAATTGTTATTTAACTTCCCTAAAAGCTTATAGAGTGAGACTCATCAGCAATGAAATCATCAATCAATCAAATTATACATTCTCGTTGCAAGAGACTTACGTCTCAGCTTGGCTCTGATTTCTATAAAAACCCTTCGCATGAGTATTTTTCACCCTGCTCTTTAAAGTAGGCAATATAAAAGTGGTTTTTGCTTAAATTCATTCTGCCCTGTTCTCATTCCGCCATTTAAGCCAGAAAGCTATAAATGGTACTTATTGCCATTGTTTACTCGAGAGTAATGCAATTCTGACTTCAACTTTTGTTTCCGTTTGACGTATATAAGCCTAAGAGTGTATATCTCTGATTATAACCATGATCTACAGTATCTTAACTTTGAAAAGCAGAACTAAAATGAATTTCTGTTCACCAAAATCTCTGCACGGCTTACTTTAGTTCATCATTTAGCAAGATACGTTACGTTTATAGATATTACACACTAATTGGGATCTCTGTTGTCGGCAAGAACATACTTGGATTTAAAAGTTATGGAAGACAACTGGCATTAATTGAATGTTAAGCATTACATTGGAATACTGCACATCAGTTTTTAGTGTAAGCTCCGTAGGCAGCTGGTAAATATGTGGTGCTGCAGTATGAGGTACAAACTGGGAATGTTACGCATATGCTTATGGTTTCCTTGATGTGAATCTTTTCTGTGCATTATATTGGATATGCCCGGAAACAGGGCAGCGTACAAAGCACTTTTCAGATTAATTAGATCGATCTGTATACTTGTCAACTGACAAGAAGTACACAACCTGATTGAAAATCAACCCGGGACTATGACATGGTTATATTTATGTTTGGTATTTTGCTCATTTTAATAAGTGATGTTCAAACATCATTCTATTTTATTCATCGATTTACATCGATTTATATACAGTACTATCATTATGCTTGTGCGTTTTCTTACGCGACTCATATCACTACTATTGCAACAGTTATATATAATCAGTTCGCTATAAAGCAGTTATTTTCTAGCTGGAATATGATTATAGTATGCTCATAATAGTAAGAGTATTTGATATCCTCATTTGTTACCATTCGCTCGAAAGTACTAATCAAAATTTGAAGGAACCTATAGGTATTTTTACAGGGGACTAACCTCCTCCTGAAGTATTCATGGAAAGTATGAAAATTGGGCTAAAACTTACGGACATTAAAGTCGCCAAGGAATTTACAAACAACTTTAAGTCGGCAAAAATTCAAAAGCATTATCAAAACCCATGGCGTTCTCATAGGTCCATGACGCTTTCATAGGTCCTCTGGTAAAAGGTAACTCCTTGGGCTGAAACTTACGCCCGGTCAGCATGTCACAGACTATAATGCCATGAAAAACACCTTGGTTTGGGCTGTCGTGTCCGGCCAACGTGCCAGTAAAAAGAAAACCTATCTCTGGATCCATCAGGAGCTTCGGTCGCCTGTAATGGATAAGTCATTAGGTATGGGACACCACACGGTACCTCGATCCAATACCTTCTAAAAGAAACGCTTTAGAAGGGTATGATCATAAGTACCATTCTTTGGCTACCATAAGCAAAGATGGGAAATATATTAAAATAAAGTACCATTCTTTGGCTAGCAAAAGCAAAGATGGGAAAATATATTATCTCTATTTTCCCTTTAAGTGAATTATCATCCTTTGGCTAGTATAAGCAAAGATTGGATCAGCATATTATCTTACCCTTCAAAAAGGGAATGGTTCTTATTAAAAGAACCATTGATCTTCTTTATGAAGATCTTATTCTAGACTTCAAGATTTCAGGCCTTCTTAATTATTGCACATCAGAGATCAAAAGATTTATTCATCACAGCTGTATTATCTCAAAGATATATGTCCCTAAATTTCCAAGTTCATTAGATGTACTTATGGGACTTTGATTGTACTAATTGTGTCAACTTTTTTATAGTGCCAAAAGTTTAGTATGGGACTGATGAAGAGAGCAAAAATATGATGAGACAGAAGAGCCAAGACGGTCTAGATTCATAGCCCCGACCCAGACCCCAGGCCCCCTTTAGGACCCTCTTCCGGCTCCAATATGGGCACCAAGCATCAATCTGGGCCCTAGACCTCATGATCGGGTCCTGCATCCCGCGCCCGCACTCTATAATCGGGTCCCACATCCCGCGCCTCGCGTTCAACGCCTGGCATCGCACCCCGCACCCCGCGTCTTTTGGCCATAAGGCTTTACAAAAAGAAAAGTATCAAAAAAGGAAGGCTGCTCCAATAAATAGTGTAACAAATAGAAGGCTCATTTGTAAGGGGGGACATACAACATTAGAGAGAGAAGTATATAGAAATGCTCTCTAAGATTGTAATACTAAACACAAAGAGAGGAATAAAGAAATAGAGAAATATTGGATGTAGGTCAATTTTTGATCGACCGCTATATTCAATGGTACTCAATCTATCGGTACCAGAAACAAACATTTTCATTAACCAGTTTTGATATATAGGGTTACTTTTATGGTAAAGAGGGTCCTTAAAGTTATATATCCACAGAAGGTAGGAGCATAGACAGATAAGAGAAAGAAGAAAAATGAGAGGTGTCATGGGAAAGATGAGGAGTTTGTACGTGGGTTGAACAGAATGTTGCACGATACCATATAAACTGGCACTTTATAGGAGGCTTTAATGTTTATATGTGGGTTGAAAGGTTGTGATCAACCCAACCTCAACCTAAAGAAAACAAACAGTAATGTAGTCAGTATATCTATAGAACATGTAATCTTACAGTGGTATTATTTTACCAAAGAGGATTGCACCATCACTGGACAATATCACAACAATGGATATGGGCTGTTTCTTATAGTATTAGAGTCAGACCCAGGATAGTGTGCTAGTGGGCCCAAGAGGCGCTGGGCTCCTAAGGGGGATGAAGTGTAACACCCATCGAGGATTACCTCACACATCTACTAGAGTTAAGAATGAATAATTCCTTATATGAGTGGGGTTACCTCTCCTGGTTGTGACGTGTTTTAGGGCTAGGAAACCCTAGGAACAAAACTGTGAGCTACGGCAAAGCAGACAATATCCCAACGGTGGGATACTTGGCTGTTGTTTATGGTATCAGAGCTAGACACAGGTCGGTGCCAGTGGGCCCAAGAAGGCGCTGGGCTCCCAACGGGGATGGAGTGTAACACCCAGCGAGGGTTACCTTCCGTATCGATTGGAGTGGAGAATGAATCATTCCTTATATGAGTGGGGATAACTCTCCTTGTTATGACATGTTTTGGGGCTGGGAAAACCCTGGAACAACACTGTGAGCTATGAAAAGGTAGACAATATCCAAATAGTGGGATAATGGGTTGTTACTTACAGTATCAGAGCCAGACCCAGGTCGGTGTGCTAGTTGGCCCGTGAGGGCGCTGGGCTCCCAAGGGGGTGAAGCCTAACACCCAGTGAGGGTTACCTCCCACATCGACTGGAGTGGAGAATGAACCATTTCTTATATGAGCGGGAACACCTTTCCTTGTTATGACGCGTTTTGGGCTAGGAAACCCTAGGAACAAAACCGTGAACTATGGCACCGCGGGCAATATCATAATAGTGGGATAATATGTTGTTACTTAGCACTAGGTCATTGTCTTCTGTTCCCACAAAATCCAAACACAAAAATTACCTGGGTTATTCTCACTATGTACTCACTAACATTATGGAACACCACATCTGAGGAAGCCAACCATGTCCCATTTTTTATATTTAAAAGCGTCTTTACCTACTATCAAATATGTAACTTATTTCTTGGAATCGATAGTTTACTTATCTAGATACGTCATTTTTTCTCCAGTGTTCATAAATATCATTCTTGATTTTTCTGGTAAATTAACCATGTAACCATTGATTGAGATACCATCAAAGCCTGCGTTAAGATCGATGTTTTTACTCTCATAATCTTGCAGTGATATCGTTTTACTATAGAGAGGAACACCATCACCAAATTGTACATATGGATTTCTGAACATCATGAGGGAGACAGAAAGAGAACTTGTCTATTCTGCGGGCATCTATGAGCTCGTAAGGCCCTTGCCCAAAAACCCTTGGGGATTTATCAGTGGTGAACCTACTGATAAGCCCCCCACCAACATTTTGAATGAGAACAGGTGTGTATCGTTCAAAAAAGTAATTGTTTCAACACTAATTGTCCGGAGGATGTGCTGTCATCCATGCTTGATACTTCATACGAGCAGTTTTGATCTGACCCCGGCTACATGTATTATAATACATGTGAGTCACGTAATATTCAGAATCTGAACAATTAATCTCACTCACCGAGAATGATTTATGCTTGTCATAGCTGGCCTAACTATGTTGAGAATCACATTGCACGCATGAGAAGCTATATAATCGGGCTACATGTATTATAATACGTGTGAGTCACGTAATATTCAGAATTTGAACAATTTATCTCGCTCACCGAGAATGATTTATGCTTGTCATAGCTGGCCTAACTATGTTGAGAATCACATTGCACGCATGAGAAGCTATCAATCCTTAGTAAATTGCATCCAGTATCGAATATATCATATGCTTTACGAGCTGGAGTTCCCACCTTAAAGAGTATCACATAGGTTTCATCAAAATGTACTAGGGCTTGAACTGTAGATTTGAATGGCAATACCATATGCTGCTCACGTGAAGTCAACCAATTTTGATATATAGGGTGGCTTTTATGGTAAAGAGTGGCCTTAAAACTTATACCTCAATAGAAGGTAGGAGTAGAAACGGATAAGATAGAAAGAAGAAAAATGAGAGGTGGCATTGGAAAGATGAGGAGTTTGTACGTGGGTTGAACATAATGATGCACGGTACCGTATCTAGTGGCACATTATAGCAGACTTCAATCTTTATATGTGGGTTGAAAGGTTGTGATCAACCCAACCTCAACCAAAAAGAAAACAAACAGCAATACAGTTTGTATATCATTGAACATGTAATCTTGTAGTGGTATCGTTTTACAAGAGAGGATTGCACCATCACCGGACTAGGTCATAATAGAGAGATACTGGGATGATATTGATGGTATCAGAGCCAGACCTAGGTCAGTGTGCTAGTGGGCTCGAGAGGGTACTGGGCTCCCAAAGGGGGGTGGAGTGTAACAAAGCAAGGGTTACCTCCCACATCTATTGGAGTTAACAATGAACAAATCCTTGTATGAGTGAAGAATATCTTCTTGTAGTGACGCGTTTTGGGGCTGGGAAACCTAGGAAAAACTGTGAGCTGCGGCAAAAGCAGACAATATGATAATAGTGGGATATTGGGATATTACTTATGGTATCAGAGCTAGACACATGTCAGTGTTGCAGTGGGCCCGAAAAGGCGCTGGGCTCCCAAGGGGTGGAGTGTAACACCCAACGAGGGTTACCTCCCGCATCGAGTGAAGTGTAGAACGAACTATTCCTTATATGGGTGGGGATACCTCTCCATGTCGTGGTACATTTTAGGGCTAGGAGACTCGAGGAACAAAACCGTTAGCAGCGACAAAGTGGACAATATCACAATAGTGGGATATTGGGCTGTTACTTATGGTATCAAAGCCAACCTAGGTTGGTGTACCAGTGAGCTCGTGAGGGTGTTGGGCTCCAAAGGGGGGTGAAGCATAACACCCAGCGAGGGTTACCTCCCATATTGAATGGAGTGAAGTATAAACCAATCCTTATATGGGGGGAATACCTCTTCTTGTTGTGACCCGTTTGGGGTAAGGAAACCCTAGGAACAAAACAATGAGCTGCGGTAAAAATAGATAATATCACAATAGTGGGATACTGGACTGTTACTTAGCACTAGGCCATTGTCTTCCGTTCCCATAAAATCCATACATCAAATATAACCTGGGTTGTTCTCACTATGGTACTCACTAACATTATGGAACAACACATCTGAGGTAGCCAGGACATTTCCCATTCTTTATTTAAAAGCGTGTTTACGTGTTATAATATATAACTTCCTTCATGGAGTCGATAATTTGCTTGTCTCGATACTTCATTTCAGCTCCAATGTTCACAAATATCATTCTTGATATTTCTTGTAGATTAACCATGTAACCGTTGATCAAGATGCCATCGAAGCCTACGTTAAGATCGTTGTTTTTACTATCATAATCTTGAAATGGTATCGTTTTACCAGAGAGGATTGCACCCTCAACTAATTATACACACGTAGATTCTGGACATCAAGAAGGAGATAGAAAGAGAACTTGTCTATTCTGCATCTATGAGCTTAGAAGGCCCTTGCCCAACACCAAATCCCCCGGTGATGTATCAGTGGCGAACCTATTGATAAGACCCACCCCCATCAATATTCTGAATGAGAACGGTCGTGTATCATTCTGAAATGTAATTGTTTCCATGACTAATTGTCGAGAGGATGTGCTGTCATCCATGCATGATACTTCATACGAGAAGTTTTGATCTGACCCCTGGATACGTATTATAATATGTGTGAGGCACGCAATATTCAGAATCTGAATAGTTTATCTCGCTCACCGAAAATGATTTATGCTTGTTATAGCTGGCCCAACTATGTTGAAAACCACATTGTATGCATGAGAAGCTATCAGTCCATAGTAAATTGCTTCCAGTATCGAATATAGCATATGTGTCATGAGCTAGAGTTCCCAACTTAAAGTGTATCACATAGGTTTCATCAAAATGAACCCGGGCTTGAACTGCAGATTGAAATGGCAATGTCATATGCTACTTACGTGAATTTAACCAGTTTTGATACATAGGATGGCTTTAATGGTAAAGAGGGGCCTTAAAACTTATACCTCCACAGAAGGTAGTTGCAGAAACGGATAAGATAGAAAAAAAGAAAAATGAGAGATGCCATGGGAAAGGTGAGGAGTTTGTACGTAGGTTGAACAGAGTGCTGCACGGTATCGTATGTACTAGCACTTTATAGGAGGCTTTAATATTTATATGTGGGTTGAAAGTTTGTGATGAACCTAACCTCAACTTTAAAAGAAAACAAACAGCAATATAGTTTGTATATCTATTAAACATGTAAACAAGCTTATCACTCGACTCGTGTATGATAAGTTCAATAATACCTACCAGGTAAGAAAGATACTCGAATGTTCCCTGCTAGTTTCACTGTATCAATTAAGGGAATGCTCGATTTGATTGCATTAGATGAAGGGTGGATTTTTGTTTGACTGGACTATATTGCGGGTTGTTAGATCATGCACTGTAGGTTGAGTTTTTGGGCGTGAATGAGGTGAGGCGGTGATAAGTGATGATGATCAACAGAGAAAAACAATGGAATAGTATATAGGTTGGAGGCTAGGGTTCTTGGCTTCATCTTTACAACTCGCACAACAAAAAGGGTTAGATTATTGGGGAAAATTTAGGAATTTTTGGTGTATATCGTATCCATCACCTAATAGATTAGGGGTTTACAAACTCCAGTTTATGAAAGTCACAAATACTAAAATAATGGGATTTTGATTTTGAGTGAAGTGTTTCTCCTCAAACATTGAATTTGAGTAAAAAAAAATCCCACTTATCTAGTTTAAAGTAGATATACGAGTTTGAAAACTTTGGAAAAACTAACTCCCAATAAATAGAGTCAAATTTATTCTCCCGTAATGAATTGAGGGGCAAAATTATTGTTGAAAAATATAAATCCAATAATTTAAAATATTTATGAAGCAACATTATTTTCATTAAACATAAGATTTAATATGGGAAAATAAAATTGCAATAAATTAATATTTTATAGAGAAAACTTTTTCTCACAATCAATTAACTGACTAATTCATGAGGAAAAAATGTACATCAAATAATTTTAAATATTAATGAGAATATTTTTTTCCCACAATTAATTAACAGGCAAAACTATTGTGGAAATAATTAAATCCAGTGATTGTAACACCCCCAAATAAAACATCCATAGGTTAAATGAAGCGCCTGACAATATCCATTAATTAACGTTGCAGGGTATAAACGTTCCATACGGGTGCTACAGACGCCAACCACCCACGTGGTTGACATGACCACTTCTACTAACATCAAGTACGGTCTGCATGACTAGAAATAGCTCTCACCAACACTCATATACAATATAAGATACAATTCCAAATAGCGAGTGTCTACAACAAATTGCCAAATTATAAACTGAAAAATTACATCTCGGGTACATTAAACATATAGCCACATCCTCAAACGTTATGCCATGATGAACTACCCCATGGTAGCCATCCCGCCTACGCTCCGTTATCGTCCGGCATAATACCTGTAAAAAATTGGTTGGGAAGGACTCAGCAAACTACGCTGAGTATGAACGTGTGTAGCCCGTATGTTGCCGGGCCACACGACTACTTGGTCGAATATTATTAAGTCAATTTACATGCTATAATAAAGCAGTAAAAACAGACCACAGTACATCATAGTATCATACACACTTAAAGGTAGTAACACATTAGCAACAACAACCAAGCACAACATGCTGGCATCATAGCACATCAAACACGCATCCAAGCAAAACGAGCTACTAGTATAGCAACAACAGTTCATATAAGGAATAAAACGTGTGCATAGGTATGTTATACCCATGATCCTCACTATGGATCATTCGAGCGTTGTGTGTTTTCATTTCTTTTCTCTTGTTCCCATATTGTATATTTCCTTTCTCTTTCCTTGCACCAGGTCCGGGGGTATGGTTCAATCCCGCGACCATATCATGTAGGTGCTAATCTTTTTCTTGTTTCTTTAGGGTTTATTTGTGAATTCTCTTTCACCACAAGTTGAAGAACGTCTTCCGCATCCTCCATCCCCCATCCCGGCGTCGTGCGTCGAGGAAGCGGGGTCGTCTCTAGACCTCAGGATGTGTTCCACCAAAGGTATACTACTTTTCATTATCATTATAAGTTCGACACCATAGGGTGTCATTAGAAGTCCTCTTTAGTTTAAGAGGAGTTTTCTTCTTGTATAGTTGTTTCGTTTTGTTTGCGTAGTTCGTCGTGTTTCATCTCAAGTTCCATAAACGAGAAGGGACTAAACTACTGTGTGCGCGCAAATAACATGCAACAATGGTGTAGCAATCATACAAGCAAGGTAAACAAGCAATCCAATTCCATGCTTTAATCTTATGGTCATTTCCACACAAGGCACACAGCAAACAAGCCGTGTAACACGGCAACATACGAACCACACATGTCCATACCCTTTTTCCGAAGCACGTGTCGCCTCAAACGGGGTCCCGGGTAGCGTTCGTTACGGCCCTTGACAGTTCCTGGAGTGGATTTTTGTTTCAGGTTTCCCTCGCAACTCTTGCAGTAGGTGGCATGCAGGTTCTGTTAGTTCTCTGAACCCGATTGATTCAAAATCTTTTTCTTTTGTTTTCCAGGGGCCTGAGCACCAGATCGATTTGACAGCAGGGGAATGGACCAATGTGCTGAAGTTCACTTGCTGGTTTGAAGGTTTCAGGACATGCAAGGGTCGATTGGCATCTGGGCAGAATCACTATGCGGGTGCAAGCCATTACATAGGCGTCGGTGTTGGAGCAAAACGCAAAGCAACTGGGCAGCGTGAAAGGGAAGGAGTGGACTATCACCGAGACATGCAGGCTTCACTTGTCTGATTACGTGGTTATCAACTTAGTCCTGGTGTTGGGGTAAAATAGGCGAAAATGAGAGTGGGTGTCGGCCCTTTTCAGGAGGTATTCATGGAAGTTAGAGAATTCAGGCTCCTCAGGTGTGGAAGTTTGAAAAAGGACAGTTGGAGCCATGACTATTTGTCTCTCGGTGGATTTACTGAATCAAGGCTGGGTAAGTCACGGTTGATTCGTTGTCCATCTTTTCTTTTCTTTTTCTTTTGTAGTTACAGTGGTAGTTGGATTACTAGCTTAATTTGTTAGTGCTAGTTACCGAATTCGAGCACAGCTCATTCGGTTAAAGCGTTCAAGAGGGGTACGAGAGGTACCGGGTTCGAACCCCGGCGGGAGCGCACTAGCTCTTTTTTTTGTATTAGTCATATACATGCCCACTAGTATATAGGTGCGACTATATAATATATTGCGTTTTTAATTTCATACGCGACTACTTTATTTTGTTGCGTTGTTAGTCATATATATAACTATGCATATAATTATGCTATTATGTTACGTTGTAATTTTTCGTAACGTTACATATATGTACGTGTATGTGACGGTATTAATACATCATGTTGTTACTTATATATAACATTGGTCGTATATATTTTTTTTTTGTATGATCATAATGGTTACTCATAATTTAATTTAACCTTCACAAATTTTAAACTATTAATTATTCGGGGTATTTCAGCCTACCCCCTTAAAGAAACTTCGTCCTGAAGTTGTTACCTCCTTAACCGATGTTTTATTTCTCGTTAAATTTTTTTTTTTGGAATTAAGTCCCGCATTCATTCACGACGAAGTGTACATACACGTACATACCATTCACATACACACAACCCAAAACACACGAATTCTCATAGCAATGTATACACAACACGCTAAGGTGTAAATCGCAGGTACACAACATTCAGTCATAGCAGGGTGTACATACAATGCAATACACACACAATTCTGCGCAACTCATACACACCGACCTACCAACCAACGTGTGGTTGCAGGAATACACACAGGGAAAGGATCAAGTCTCAAATTCGTTCTCTCTAACCAAGGGATCATGTCCCGCAAATTCCACAGTCCTATTTCAACATTTGTGCTTATAAGCACCACGCCAAATCTGTGGCTCAATAATACTGCAATGTACCAATAATATTAAATATTTATGTACTGCACTCATAGCAACCAGATGAACAAGTCATTCAATTTATGTCTACCATACATTCAAAACCAACCCGTACACAGTTCACATATAGCATTCAAAACAACACCACGAACTAGCCATAACACCGTGAAAACGCAACGCGCCTACCCCCCTTAAAAATGGATTACGCCCACGTAATCCCTTTAAATTATCCTTGAACCTTGGTTCAAGATGTTTAATCTCATGGGCATTTTAGTTTCTATGCAATTTAGTTCAATTTATAATCCAATCGAATGTCTTGACCATGTCAATGGCTTAGTTTCTGTCTAAACGATTCTTATCGGTTGCCTTACCGATCTATTACGGATTTGGGTTTTGCCTTTTTGGGTCTAAGGTATTGGCCGATATGTCACTTGTTATTCGACTTGAAGATGTGAAATATGGTCCACCAGCTTCTGCTGTGTGACTCTGGTTACTTTCGGGTTTAGGTTTCCCTCACTATGCCTTCCAAGGTAGTACATGGCTTAATTGTTTCTTCCGCTTAGTCTCTTGGCTAACATGGGGTATTTTGATTTATGCACCGTCTCGGTGGGTTGTAAATTGTCCAACCATTTACTTTGGAGGTTGGACATTCTTGCTTTTGGTGCAGTTTTAAGCATCTGAATTGTCGTTTCTGGCTGACCCTTTTGGTCTTTAATGATTTAGTTCTTAGTATTTGAATGTTATCGACGTGTCATTGCTACCACGATTTGTTTAGTTTATGTTACCGCTCATATTATGTGTAGCTAGCTAGTTTACTCTCCTAGCATTACTACTTTCTTTTATCCTTTAATGTGTAAACCAAGTTAGACATTTTCGTCTCTAAGTATCTTTATTTTCAGCCCAATTATGGCCTTGACACTGCTGGTTGACTTCAATTGGTTTCAGTCAAAAGGTTACCACATTATATATGTTAGACATTTCTGTGGTTGTAACCTCTAAATTTTGATATCGCATCCTTCGTACTTTGTAGTTCATGTGTCCACTTGTAGGAGGTTTCGAGAATCATCCACACTGACGTGGTCAGCGTAAGTGTTGAACTATGCTTCCACCCCAATTTGTGCTCAGTATCACTTGACCTGACCAGGGTTAAGTTCAACCTCGCACATCCAACAAGCAATCAGCCAATTTAAATTTCCAACTATGTATATATCTAAATGTGTACATATATACATTCACTCATTCTTGTATCCATAATATATGTATACTTATGTGTTATAAGTTCCAAGGTCGTATTTGAATTATAATACCCTTTTGTCTTATATATGCACATATGGTTGTTTCCATTAGTTAAATGGTAATTGATACATACATTCGTATCCTTCTGATACTATGAATTCTTTTCATTCCAAGTTCTCATATAGGGAGATGTAGTATGGATATAGGTGATCCATCCGCACCGTAATATAGATATAGTATGGATATAGGTGATCCATCTGCACCGTATTTATAGATATGGATATAGGTGATCCATCCGCACCGTATTCATAGATATAGTATGGATATAGGTGATCCATCCGCACCGTATTCATAGATATAGTATGGATATAGGTGATCCATCCGCACCGTATTCATAGATATAATATGGATATAGTGATCCATCCGTACCGTATTCATAGATATAGTATGGATATAGGTGATCCATCCGCACCGTATTCATAGATATAGTATGGATATAGGTGATCCATCCGCACCGTATTTATAGATATGGATATAGGTGATCCATCCGCACCGTATTCATAGATATAGTATGGATATAGGTGATCCATCCGCACCGTATTCATAGATATAGTATGGATATAGGTGATCCATCCGCACCGTCTTCATAGATATAGTATGGATATAGGTGATCCATCCGCACCGTATTCATAGATATAGTATGGATATGGGTGATCCATCCGCACCGTATTTAATGTCTCCCCATATGATTAGGTTCTCTTAATCTTCTTGCCTGAGGTTCAACCCCAGGTGTTATAGTGAATAATTTGTTCAGTGTATACCAGCCTTTTAGGTCCTAGTGTATGCCTAGAATTTATCTAGGACATCGCATGTTCGAATATGTTTGTATTGGAGGACCGTATTACCGTTACTTAGGATAGTATAGCCCACGTCATTGTCTTTTTTATGAGTGATAATTTCTTGTCGCTACTTATATCTTAATCCAAGATTTATATTCGGTAATTGCCCCTCTTTTGTTGTTGTCACGGTTGTTATACTAATAAGAGAAATTAAATTATACGATATTGTATATTTGAATTCGAACCATAAGGTTAGAAATTGCTTGGCTAAGAAATATTAACCTTGGCAAACATTTGAAGTAAGAAGGTGTATATATATATATATACTTTTATATATATATAATTGGTATTTAAATTGGATATAATACGCGTATAAGTAAGAATATTCACATAAAACAAATGTGATAATAATGAATAAATGAACTTACAAGGTAATGAGTATAATGAATAAACTTTAAAAGTTTATTTTGGTGTTATACCAATGTTGCATGATATTAAGATAGGAATCTTAATATAAGTTTGTATATTATATTACAAACTAGTAAGAATAATCACCTTACATAAAATAATGAAATGTAACACTCAATGAAAGGAGTTTTATAATTCACGTATATTTGTATGTGCATAAAGGCGTGACTGATATATGTAGGAAATGTGTATAAAATATGGTTGAGAGCCATATAATATTTAATGAGGGGTGTTATAAATGAATAGAGTTGATAAGCTGTAAATTATACAATCAAGAGTAGCATATTGCAAAGTACATGAATTATATAATACCATGTATTATGATGAATGTCGTAAACTAAAGTACTTGGGTAAACTAGTCAAGTCAACATGCTTGACTAAGTCAACTAATTTGACCAAGAGGTCAGGTTGACCAACTTATACCTTGAATGGGAGTTTAAGAAATACCACTGTCACAATACAAGCAACTATATATTATAGGGTTAAATCAAATAAAACTTACATATATATATATATATATGTGTAAAACCGAGAATATATGTATATATAGTGTATACAATATGGTTTTAATATCATGAAATGATAAATGACAAGTGTTATGACATTAGTATAAAGATATATATGCTATAAGTCGTACAGTGTAATTTAAAGTATAGTTTATTAAAATGTATAACGTGATATGTAATATATGGTACAATACCAAATGGTTAAATAATACTATCATATAACGTTAGTGCATGCGCATTAAATGCTATGCGAAATAACGTTGCAGGTGTGGTCACTCCTTCATAACCATAGTTAATGATATACATATGATCCAAAGGGTTTATCTTTTTATAACATTGAATTTCACAGTTACCCGTTGCATTGCTTGCGGGTGCTTTTAACAGTTCCTCTTTCGGAACTTGTTCCTTCATGATCGGAACTTAATTCTCTATGGCACACAACTCCTCTTATTGGTCTCCTTGAGCAAAATATTCGATAGATGTTTGAACGTAGTGGCAGATTCATTGCCATTTTTCTTATCTGTTTGCCTTGTGTTGAGGTAGGGAATTAATTGAATTCTGTATATTATACTTTAGTGTGTAAAATTGTGTCATGTTTTATTAAGCATTATAGATTGTACCACATTTTATGGTGTAATTTCGTCTTGAACTATATTCTCTTATTTCATTGTCTTACGAGAGGTTTTCTTATATTACCCTCTCAAGTGTTCGAATTGTAGAATTTATCTCAATCCATCCTTGGCTTAATTAATTGCTTATTTTAGCTTTATTTATTTCATGTATTTTAGGGTATTTGGGTCCTCTTTGCTTGTGTGGTTGGTCCTATCGACTGCTAAGCATGTCGACCCAAGCTGTCGCTAAAATTGGTCCCTCTACGGGTATTATCCTTTTGGCAACGTTGATTGTGTAGTATAGTCTTTTCTCCTCGGGTTGATTGTATAACATTAAGTAGATGCCAGATCGGGTTCCCCGAGTAAGAGGAGGCTTTCTACCTCTCCGGGTTGTTTTTTCTTCTATGATTTGGAATGGACTCTTGGGACGTAGGGGTTGGGTATAGGTGTCTGTTAGGTATCCAGTAATTACTAAGAAGAATCCTAACTATCGCGCCTCACATACTAACCCTTAACCCCGTTTCCCCGAATTCAGGTTTTCCTATGCTCGGTACTTCTCTGTTCCAGTCATCAGAGCGCAACTACGCTCTGATACCACTTTTTGTAACACCCCCAAATAAAACATCCATAGGTTAAATGAAGCGCCTGACAATATCATAAGTTAACGTTGCAGCGGTATAAACTCCATCCGGGTGCTACAGACGCCAACCACCCACGTGGTTGACATGACCACTTCTACCAACATCAAGTTACGGTCTGCATGACTGGAAACAGCTCTCACCAACACTCATATACAATTCCAAATATCGAGTGTCTACAACAAATTGCCAAATTATAAACTGAAAATTACATCTCGGGTACATTAAACATATAGCCACATCCTCAAACGTTATGCCTGATTAACTACCTACCACCCCGCCTGCCGTACCCCCATCCCGCCTACGCTCCGTATCGTCCGGCATAATACCTGTAAAAAAATTTGGTTGGGAAGGACTCAGCAAACTACGCTAAGTATGAACGTGTGTAGCCCGTATGTTGCCGGGCCACACGACTACTTGGTCGAATATTATTAAGTCAATTTACATGCTATAATAAAGCAGTAAAACACACCACAGTACATCATAGTATCATACACACTTAAAGGTAGTAACACATTAGCAACAACAACCAAGCACAACATGCTGGCATCATAGCACATCAAAACACGCATCCAAGCACAACGAGCTACTAGTATAGCAACAACAATTCATGTAAGTAATAAAATGTGTGCATAGGTATGTTATACCCATGATCCTCACTATGGGATCATTCAAGCGTTGTGTGTTTTCATTTCTTTTCTCTTGTTCCCATATTGTATATTTCCTTTCTCTTTCCCACCAGGTCCGGGGGTATGGTTCAATCCCGCGACCATATCATGTAGGTGCTAATCTTTTCCTTGTTTCTTTAGGGTTTATTTATGAATTCTCTTATCACCACAAGTTGAAGAACGTCTTCTCCATATCTATCCTCCATTCCCGGCGTCGTGCGTCGAGGAAGCGGGTCGTCTCTAGACCTCAGGATGTGTTCCACCAATAGGTATACTACTTTTCATTATCATTATAAGTTCGACACCATAGTGGGTGTCATTAGAAGTCCTCTTTAGTTTAAGAGGAGTTTTCTTCTTGTATAGTTGTTTCGTTGTTTGCGTAGTTCGTCGTGTTTCATCTCAAGTTCCATAAACGAGAAGGGACTAAACTACTGTGTGCGCGCAAATAACATGCAACAATGGTGTAGCAATCATACAAGCAAGGTAAACAAGCAATCCAATCCATGCTTTAATCTTATGGTCATTTCCACACAAGGCACATAGCAAACAAGCCGTGTAACACGGCGACATACGAACCATACATGTCCATACCTTTTTCCGAAGCACGTGTCGCCTCAAACACGGGGGTCCCGGGTAGCGTTCGTTACGGCCCTTGACAGTTCCTGGAGTGGATTTTTGTTTCAGGTTTCCCTCGCAACTCTTGCAGTAGGTGGCATGCAGGTTCTGTTAGTTCTCTGAACCCGATTGATTCAAAATCTTTTTCTTTTGTTTTCCAGGGGCCTGAGCACCAGATCGATTTGACAGCAGGGGAATGG
This sequence comes from Limonium bicolor, assembly GCA_023374045.1. Lineage (NCBI taxonomy): Eukaryota > Viridiplantae > Streptophyta > Magnoliopsida > Caryophyllales > Plumbaginaceae > Limonium > Limonium bicolor. Next base: position 306,418,867 of record CM041779.1, read on the forward strand.
ACCAATGTGCTGAAGTTCACTTGCTGGTTTGAAGGTTTCAGGACATGCAAGGGTCGATTGGAATCTGGGCAGAATCACTATGCGGGTGCAGGCCATTACATAGGCGTCGGTGTTGGAGCAAAACGCAAAGCAACTAGGCAGCGTGAAAGAGAAGGAGTGGACTATCACCGAGACATGCAGGCTTCAGTTGTCTGATTACGTGGTTATCAATTTAGTCCTGGTGTTGGGGTAAAATAGGCGAAAATGAGAGTGGGTATCGGCCCTTTTCAGGAGGTATGCATGGAAGTTAGAGAATTCAGGCTCCTCAGGTGTGGAAGTTTGAAAAAGGACCAGTTGGAGCCATGACTATTTGTCTCTCGGTGGATTTACTGAATCAAGGCTGGGTAAGTCGCGGTTGATTCGTTGTCCATCTTTTCTTTTCTTCTTTTGTAGTTACAGTGGTAGTTGGATTACTAGCTTTATTTGTTAGTGCTAGTTACCGAATTCGAGCACAGCTCATCCGGTTAAAGCGTTCAAGAGGGGTACGAGAGGTACCGGGTTCGAACCCCGGCGGGAGCGCACTAGCTCTTTTTTTTTTGTATTAGTCATATACATGCCACTAGTATATAGGTGCGACTATATAATATGTTGCGTTTTTAATTTCATACGCGACTACTTTATTTTGTTGCGTTGTTAGTCATATATATAACTATGCATATAATTTTGCTATTATGTTACGTTGTAATTTTTCGTAACGTTACATATATGTACGTGTATGTGACGGTATTAATACATTATGTTGTTACTTATATATAACATTGGTCGTATATATATTTTTTTTGTATGATCATAATGGTTACTCATAATTTAATTTAACCTTCACGAAAACTGTTAATTATTCGGGGTATTTCAGTGATAAATAACTAGCATAACTATTTGAGAAAATATTGATTTAATAATTAAAATTTGATTAAAGTAAAACTTTTCTTTAAACAATTAACCGCAGTTAGTGTGGGAAAATAAAAGTCCAATAATTTATTATAGTTAGGAAGAACGAATATAATTATGGGTATTTATTTCTATATGTAATCAGCATTGAAATTATTAAACATTAACAACGTGTAACTAAAATTTGTAGCTGCTTGATTTTATCCTTAAATATATAATAAATGTTTACACAAATATGTATGGTAACAAAACAAATAGAACTAGTTAATTACACCTCATTGACATAAATGTTAATTGTTAGAATATCATTGGTACTTTACAAAAAAAAATTCAAGAAGTGGCAGATTACTTGAAAAGTGAGTTTGAAATGAAAGATTTGGGTGTCACAAAGTATTGTCTTGGCTTGCAATCTGAGCATATCGGAGAAGTTGTGTTTGTCCAAGTAACAACCCAGTATCCCACTATTGTGATATTGTCTGCTTTGGTGCAGCTCACGGTTTTGTTCCTGGGGTTTCCTAGCCCCAAAATGTGTCACAATAAGGAGAGTATCCCCACTCATATAAGGAATGGTTCATTCTCCACTCCAATCGATGTGGGAGGTAATCCTCGCTGGGTGTTACGCTCCACCCCCATGGGAGCCCAGCTCTCTCACGGGCCAACAGGCTCACCAACTTGATTCTAGCTCTGATATCATAAGTAACATCACTGTTATGATATTGTCCGCTTTACCGCGGCTTGCGGTTTTGTTCCTCGGTTTCCTAGCCCCAAAACACGTCACAACAAGAAGAGGTATCCCCACCCATATTAGAAATGGTTCGTTATATACTCCAATCAATGCAGAAGGTAACCCTCACTGGGTGTTACACTTTACCCCCCATTGGAAGCCCAGCGCCCTCGTGGGCCCACTAGCACACTGACCTGGTTCTGGCTCTTATACAATAAGTAACAACCTAGTATCCCACTGTTGTGATATGGTCCGCTTTGCCGTAGCTCACGATTTTGTTTCTGGGTTTCCTAGCCCCAAAACGCATCACATAAGGAGAGGTGTCCCCACCCATGTAAGGAATGGTTCATTCATGTGGGGTTAAAACCTAATTTGGCAAGTGTATCGGTCTTTGTAACAATTCCTAGAAAGTATTCCCTACGTTATCGAACCAAGGAGGCAGTGTCTAGTTTAATCTCAAATTGAAACAAGTATTAAACTAATGGAAATAGAAAACGGAAATTGGGGGGTTTAATTGATGATATTGTAATTCTAAAATTAAGTCTAATAAATAAAAACAAGAACAATAACAATAACAATAACTGTGGAAAAGAAAGCGTTGATTTTCTTGATAACTAATGGGAGAAATCCCGGTTTACTACTCCTCCTAGTTCTCAGTTCCTTACTCATGTGTTCACCCAATCAAAGATTAAAATCCCAGATCAAATTATTCCACGTTCGGTCTCCCGCTCGGAGAAATCTATAACAAATACTAAACTAACAATTACAAACTCTAACTCTCGTTAAGAATTCTCTAACTGTTAACAGCTTAAGCACGATCTAGTTAGATAATCACTTGATATTTGAAGGAATTTTGTCTCTAAATCAAGTGGTTTTGTTCCTGTAGTCTATTGAAGCCGCAGTTCTCACTTGTAAGTAGACAAACTAGTAATCTCTAACAATTGGCCAGACTATCAGAGAATTTATATAAACAAAGAACAAAACTTTAATCATATTAAAACTGGTAAAATCACAAAGATAAAGGAACTTCTAATCAGATTACATAGCAAACCGGAATCTAAAGGTACTACTCAGCCATAGACGTGCTTACAATCAACAAAACTGCAGTAAGTAGTAATAGAGAAGTAGAACAAGAAGAAACTCTGTAGGGAGACTTCGTGGTGAAGTCTCTGTAGAATGGGAAAAGAGAGAGGTGGAACTGGTGTTTTTAAACAATTGAGAAAGAAATTAATAACTCAAATATCCGTCGGGCTGCAAAAACAAAACCCGGTCGGCAGTAGTATAGTAAGACAGAAGCGGCCGGGGTCAAACCGTGGGACTTATAGCGAAATAATATAGTACCTAAGCTTGTCACAAAAGGGGGGATAATTGACTTGTTTTTGTAAAGTAAAACAACAGATTAAATTAACTGAGTGGAAGATAAATTAAACGGGACTCCGGGTTCAGGTTTATATAATCTGATTAATTATGCTATCTCTACCGGTTAATTATAATAGTTTGGCAAAAATTCCTGTTATTATCTTAAAGAGTAAATCCTAGTCTGAAAGACTCGTTTACCAGAAAATGCTCGATCTAATCTAAATTTGAGCAAAACAGATGTAAACAGATTAAGGCGAGGAATTATATTTTGCATCTGAAATTACTAACTATTTTTTATCAAAACAAGTTTTCCACAGATTTATCGATTAATAACCTGTCTATTTATCACTGCTCTGATCAAAATAGACTTTGTAAAGCATTTTAATAAATTCATGAAATTTATTAAAAGGCGAGAGATGAGCTTTAATAGTAACAACTGTATTTAATTAAAGCGGTAAAAATATAGATTACATAATTAACAAACTATAATTACACCTTCACCCGGAGTAGATCCTCTTAGCCCAACATAATTAAAAAGACAGAATAAGAAGTAAAAGAAATCATCTGGGAAAGATAATTAATTCAGCTCCTTTATGACTGCTAATATTTGGACAGAGGTTGGACAGAACAACGGTATGGAAATGGAATGTTTTTAGGATGAGATGATGTGAGGATTTTATGTGGATATTATGGAGTGAGATATATGATTTTTGGGAGAGAAATGGTGATTTTGTGGAGGAAAAATGGCAATAGTTTGGGGTGGAATGAGATGTGGATTAATGGAGGGTTATAGGTTATTTATAGTGAAAATGGGGTAAAAAGAGAGGGGTGTCGGTGTGAATTGGTAAATTATATTTTACCAATTCACACTAGTCGACATGCTGTACGCTGGCATTTTAGACGCGTCCGGACCACTGTCCGGACCATACTGGTTCAGACATGTCGATTTTTGTACGGGCGTGCTCCGCGTGTCTGGTCCGAACCATCTCATTCGGACTGGTTCAGACCAAAATTATTTTACCTCTAAAATATTCGTTTCAGCTCCGATTTAATCCCCGTTTGTTGCGTTGGAATCCTCATGAGTAAATCTACTTAATTACATGGATTTTTCCTACCATTGAACATATAAAATGCATTAGTTCATATCAAAACATAATTCTTAGGAAAAACGCATAATAAGGGAAACATGTGTTTCAGATATTGCAATTCATAAGGTATTTAAACCCTAAAAGTCTATATGTTTTGCACTTATCAAACTTCCTCACACTTAGCTTTTGCTTGTCCTCAAGCAAAATACAGAATTAAGCTCCTGAGGAATTCCATAGAATTAAATCTTTGGGCAAAAGTAAACGTAGAGGGGATTTAAACATAATATCAATCCTAAGATTAACCTTGCTCATAACTGTATGTTTATTTCTTTTTAGTGGAGACAAGCTCTTCAAATCAAAAATTTGGAGAAGTTAAATCATCAAGAATGAACACAGATTAACTCGGGATCTTTCCACCATTTCTTCCTTAAATACCCAGAAATGACAAGGGGTGTGAAGTATTGCCTTATTCCGCAGTACCTTTCAACACCACATACTCATGATCTAAATAAGTTTAAGCTCTTTTTTTAAGCTTTAATAGCACTGCTTGCATAATTATTTTAAACCCTACAGACTTTTCTCTCCATCCTTGTAGCAGTTTTGGGTCTTTTATCCCAGATCAGATGATCTTAGGTAAATGGGTGATGAAGCACCCCAAGGACTTAATAACCGAATGGAAGAGGCCCGTTTCAGTTTAAACAAAAATATTAGATCAGGAGTACCTTGCCTTATTCTTCATTCCAAACTTTCATTTCATTCCCAAGGTACCGAGTTAAACCAGTTCAGACTCCATAATTAGCTTGCACACAAAATAATTTTTATAATGAAACCATAAAGGCTAACAATTATGAGCAAAACTAATCTTAAAGTTGCTTACCATGTTTGATTTTCCTACACGATTTTTACCCGTAAATCTAATGTCTATATGTATTAAAAGAACCACTGTCAAATTTTCAGGGAAAGGTCTAACTTCCTCACACTTAAGAGGAACAATGTCCTCATTTGTTCATTAAAATTATTTTAAGTAAGAAGACGTTTCAAAATGTGACAAACTCATGGAGGATATTGGTCATATATTACAATAGAGATTAATCAAGTAAAAGGAGTAAAACGAACTAACATTATTTAAATATTGCATAAATTAAAATAAAGAACTCCCCTTATATCCTTGGATTCAGGAAGCAGCGCTTCCTCACACTTAAGCTCTCGGCGAGGGAAACACTTCCTCACACTTGTGTTAGGCAGTGCCCAACTTTGCATATGGAAAGTCTTATTGAAACATTTAAACGAAAGAGGTGCTAGTACATAATAAAGATAGTGCGTAAACTGAAACAAACCAAATAACAGAAAACTGTTAAATGTTAGAGATACATAAAATAACAAATGTATTTTTTTTTTTTTTTTTTATAATATATTTTTTTATTTTAATTTTACACTCCAACTTATGTAAATAAGATACCTGATAAATACTAGGTTGCCTCCTAGTTAGCTGCTCTTGTTTAACGTCCTTAGCTAGACGCCCATAATTTCATTCTATTGTGAGGAGTTGTGGGTCGGGGTACCATAACTTCCTATAGTCAAGCTGCGTAGCCGCTTGAGTTTGTATTGAACTCTCCACGGGAGAGATTTCTTCTGAGATACCGCCGATTTTGAAACTGGAGTAAAAGTGTCATGCTGTTCCTGGACAAGAGAAATTCTAAACAAGTCAGTTGAAATATCAGTAGGACAAGTATACCTCTTTAGACGGGCTCCATTAACTTTGAAAGTTTGCCCTTCTTGTTTTGTAGTTCAAAGGCACCATATGAGGTCACACAATAATTCGGAAAGGACCAGCCCAATGAGATTTGAGCTTCCCAGGAAAAAGCTTCAGTCTTGAATTATAGAGGAGAACCAAATCACCAACTTTGAAGTCTCTTTTGAGGATTAGCTTGTCATGGAACTTCTTGGTCCGTTCCTTTAAATTTTAGCATTTTGGTAAGCCTGATCTCTCAGCTCTTCTAACTCAGAGAGTTGCAACTTCCTTTTCTCTCCCGCAAGCAGTCATATCAAAATTTAAGGCCTTGATGCCCAATAAGCCTTGTGCTCAAGTTCCACAGGGAGATGACATGCCTTTCCATAGACCCATTTAAAAGGTGACATACCAATGGGGGTTTTATATGCTGTGCGATAGGCCCAAAGAGCATCATCCAGTTTTAAAGCCCAATCTTTTCTGGAGGAGTGTACATTTGGAGTATCACTTGCACTTCAACCCCTATTGGACACTTCTGCTTGCCCATTCGTCTGGGGGTGGTAAGCAAGGGCAACTTTGTGTGTACCATACTTAGCCATCTTTGTGGTGTACCCCATAATTGGCCTTTAATGCATCAATGCTTCGATTGTAGAAGTGAGTGCCGCCATCACTTATAATGCTATGGACTCCAAAGTGGGTAAAGACATGCTTCTTAAGAATTTTACCACCCTCTTTGAGTCAGCATGTTGGCAAGGAATTGCTTCAACCCACTTGGATACGTAGTCCACTGCCACCAGAATATATCAGAATCCTTGCGAAGAGGGGAATGGTCCCATGAAATCCATTCCCCAACAGTCAAAAAGTTCGACCTCTAAAATGCCTTGCAGGGGCATCTCATGTCGCCTTGAAGTATTTCCCATGCGTTGACAACTATCGCAACTGGCCACAAAGGCTTGACAATCTTTATGTAATGTGGGCCAATAAAATCCGGATTCCAAAACTTTGGCTGCCGTCCTATGAGATCCATGATGACCTCCAGCTTCCCTTGAATGACAAAACTCTAGAACACTGGGTACTTCATCATCTGGGAGACACCTGCGAATTATACTATCTGCACAAACTCGAAAGAGAAAAGGGTCTTCCCAGATATAATGCTTAGCGTCAGATAAAAATTTCTTCTTTTGAGCATAGGAAAAATCACGAGGTATAACTCCAGAAACAAGAAATTGGCTAGGTCAACAAACCATGGTTCGTGCACCGTATTCAAAACAAAAACAGTCTCATCTGGAAAAAATTCATGAATTGGTACACCATCATCAGGAACTACCAACCGAGAAAGATGGTCAGCCACAACATTTAATTTACCACTTTTATCCCTTACTTCAATGTCAAATTCCTGTAACAAGAGAATCCAACGAAGCAAACGTGGTTTGACCTCTTTCTTAGTAAACAAATAGTTAAGAGCAGAATGGTCAGTGTGAATAATCACTTTACTTCCCCATAAATATGATCTGAATTTATCTAAGGAGAAAACCACTGCTAGGAGCTCTTTTTCGGTGGTTGTGTAATTCCTTTGGGCATTATCTAGAGTTTTGCTCGCATAAGCAATAACTCGTAGAATCTTTTCTTTTCTTTGGCATAGAGCCGCCCCTACTGCAAATCACTGGCATCACACATAATCTCAAAGGGTAATGACCAGTCAGGTGAAACAACAATGGGAGCAGCTACCAATTTTTGTTTAATTAAATTAAAAGCAGATACACAATCATCAGAAACAACAAATGGGGCTTCTTTCAAAAGCAAAGCAGTTAATGGTTTTGCAATTTTAGAAAAATCCTGAATAAACCGTTTATAAAAATCCTGCATTTCCTAAGAAAGCTCTTACTTCTTTCACACAAGTAGGTTTTGGCAATTTCTTAATTACCTCCACCTTGGCTTGATCCACCTCAATCCCCTTAGCAGATATTATGTGACCGAGCACAATCCCATCCTTGACCCTGAAGTGGCACTTCTCCCAGTTGAGAACCAGATTTGTCTCCTCACATCGGCCAAGAATTAGATCAAGCTGCGCCAAACAAACATCAAAACTAGATCCATAGACAGAAAAATCATCCATGAATACCTCAATGCTCTGCTCGATGAAGTCTGCGAAGATCGTCTGCATACAACGCTGAAAGGTGGCAGGAGCATTGCACAGTCCAAAGGGCATTCTTCTATATGCAAAGGTACCATAGGGACAAGTGAAAGTTGTCTTGTCTTGGTCCTCTGGTGCAATAGGAATCTGGAAGTACCCCGAAAAAACCATCTAAGAAGCAATAATACTCCTGTCCTGCCAATCTTTCTAGCATCTGATCGATAAAAGGAAGAGGGAAATGATCTTTCCTAGTTGCAGAGTTCAAGCGCCTATAATCTATGCACATGCGCCAACCCGTGATTTTTCTTTGAGGAACAGCCTCTCCTTTGTCATTTACCACCGCTTCGATGCCTCCCTTCTTTGGAACAACCTGTACAGGACTTACCCATGGACTGTCGGAGATAGGATAAATGATGTCCGCGTCCAGGAGTTTCAGAATTCCTTTTTACCACCTCCTTCAGATTCGGGTTGAGCCGACGCTGGGGCTGCCTGATAGACTTGTAGTTGTCCTCCATATAGATGTGGTGTGTGCACTAGGAGGGGTCGATTCCTTTAATGTCAGCAATAGTCCACCCGATCGTTGTCTTGTGTTGTCTCAGAACCTCTAATAGACACGATTTTCTGAACTAAAACCGTCCGAATCGGTCTGTTCAGTATAATCTCCCAATTCTCCAAAATCGAACGCGCAGCCCCTCAAATCGCCCCTCCTTCTTTTGCTTCTAAATTCTTCATTTCTCCACCAAATCGAGCAAGGTTGGTACCAAAATCTTTGCTTTTCAATTCTCTACATTTCTATAGCAAGAAATCCACAAACCATCAACCACACAAGGAGAAATCAGTGACTGAATGTTCGAACCCTAGAAGGACGATTTCGAAAAATTTGAGTTCGTTCTTGCGTTTTTGTCATCAATTTCTTCTTCTACAATCATCCTATACTCCCACAAGGTAAATTCTACACTTGTTATACTCAATTTTGGTGTTTTTGATTGAATTCCAAATTGAGGGTTAATAGTTACGAAAATATTGTTGTTATATTTCTGTTTTTCTGTTGTATAATGCTTTGTTGTTGAAACTATGGAGGTTTATGATTGTACGATGTTGTGAGTGGATTTGTTTGATAACGGTATTGCTTTACCTTGAATATTGATTGAATTTAGTTGTGGAGAATTGAAGATTTTTGAAATACCCCAAATCTAATTAATACCTTAAACTATTAAATAATAGAGAATTGATCTAGAAACAGATCATTTTAGTTAAGCATACTAAGCTATGCATGCAAACGTTACGTAAATTAATAGTACTACGCGTGCACATGCAAACTCACGCATGCAAACGTCACGTAAAAATAGTCGTTTTACCATAAACGCTAACTGGCGTAATTTTACTAAACGTATTCGAACAAACGTTCATGTACGTTTATTAACAAGGACTAAACTTCTTGCATAACTAGCTCGATAGAAAGAGCGTCAACAAGGAAAGAACAATACCAACGTGTATACAAACGAGCAATGTAAATATTTTACGAATGCCTAAGCATCTATAAATGCTACAATAAATTGAAATACACATTTAGATAAATGTAACAACTTATGTTACACCTATTGTATATATTATGAAGATATAATAACTCATCAAATGTCAAAGATGTGCACTTAACATCTTGACAAGAAGAACGTTCGTAAAACGCCTTAGAAACATGCGACTAAGCATGACCTTGTATGACTTTATAAAACTCAAACCAAATGGTCATACCCTCATTATATGACTATACAAACATAGTCCCAAGGCTATATCTAGTCAAAAACGCAAAACGCTCGGAAGTGCTCACGCACGCCCCTTAAAGCACGAAAAGCCCGGAGAGGTGCCGAGGCGGCACGAACTCCTATAAAATTCATTCCTAGAGTTCCTAACATCATTAATCATTATAAAGAGAACCCACGAGCTAGTTTCTCAAGATTCAACAAAATCCTCGAGGAAATTCCTTAACGCTCCTTTTTGCCTCGGGAGTGTCCCGATAGCTCAGGAATTATGTCATGAGTTGATGTAACTCATATAACTCAATGTAACACCTTAATATATCATTATTTACTATAATAAATGTTTATAAACACTTGGAACACATAAAGACAACTTATTTCCCAAAATATCCTTAGAGCACAAAAACGCACCTTCGGGTGTCACTAAAATGCGTTTTACGCAATTACCTTGTAGTTTTTGACATGCCACGAATTAGGAATATTAAATGGGGATGAATTGACCCTCTAAATCAATTAAAGGCAGTGTCAAACAAGGAGCTCTATAGGGGCCGATTTCTACCTAAAAACTAGTATAAAATTTGCATTTAAAACTTAAAAAAGGCATAAGACATGGTGACTCACCTTCCCATGTGCTTTAATACTTAATGGAAAAAGAATATAGGTCTCATTTGACCTCCATGCTGTCGAAATCCTGCAAGAAAACAAGGCCATGTTAGCTAGACAAAAGCAAGAATTATTAAGGCAAAAAAAGTAGACTAGACTTACTTTTTGGATTGCTAAATGCAGGTGACAACACCATGCTTGTCTAAGCCATGTTAGTGCCGACTGAAGAGGCCTAAAAACAGCCCCAATTCGTGGGTCATCAAGGGAGAAAGAAGACAACACTCAACATTTAAAATTCAAAAGAAAACTAGACATACCTAATTTACCTTGTCCTTTAGTTTCCATAATTTGTTCCACATTGTCTTGCCTCTTCACATGGCCGAGATTCTCCTTGTTTGAAGGGCTTTTTGAGCCTAAAATCAAAAGCAAAACAATAAATAAAATCATTACCTAACATGCCATATGATAATGTCCAAAATAAACAAAGCAAAATTCCTTCCAAACTAGCCTAAGTCATACGGTTGCAATTCCAATTCTTTCACACATTGCAACCGGTTGGTAAGGCTCCTCTCTTCTCCTTTCATCTTCTTCCTTTGAAGCTCTTAACTCTATTAATGGAGAATTAACTTCTATCTTCATTTCTAAGGTAATTTCCTAGCATTTCTCATCAAGTCTTGAAGCAAAATTCTTCCTAGCATATCCACAAGGTTTCGGCATCAAATAGCACTCCAAGGAAGTTGTCTAAATCAACATTAATCCAAGGAGAATCTCAAGGTTACCTTAAGGTATTTTTCATGCTTGAAAATCCTTAAAGCACATTTTTATGTGTAACCAAATTCTACTTCTTCTAAGGCTCCCTTCTTCTTCATTTTCATGAAGGAAAGTTTGTTCTTCATCCATCTTAAGTGTGCCGAAATCCTAAGGAGAAAAGCTTAAGGTAAATCCTTGAAAAACTACTTACAAATCTACTTAAGATCTTTGTTAAAGATCTAACTCCTGAACTCCTCCACCTTTTGCATAAAAACCGAAGTGGAGCATCAAATTCTTTGGAGAAAAGCTTGGAGATTCAAGAAGAGTTCAAGCACTTAACCATCCCTTATTAAGAAGTAAGTTTACTAAGCCAATCTTTATGTTTTAAGCTTAGTTAAGCTTCTAAAAATTATACAAAAATTATGTATACCTTCTAAGGAGTCTAAAACCGAAACTACATGGTAACATGTACCAAAAATATAATCTATAACATATATGAAAAATATTTACCTTAAGACACATTTTTATGTCACAAAATTTATCTATGTTAAATACAAATTCAAGCCGAATTGTCAAGGGAAAATATGCTCTATTTTGAGCTAAAAATCAATCTAAGACATTACAATAATTTTTACATGGGTTATATGACTCATATGTATTTATGTATAATTGTTATGACTTATAAATCAACTTTTGTATACTACAAGGTATCTTAAAAATTATGGCCGAATACTTTTGGTGAAGAATAGGTTTTAATGAGCTACATATGTATATAAACTTATATTATAAAGTTTGGAGAGTTAAAAATATTTTATTGGTGCTTAAATGGCTAATTAATTAATTTATGTTGCTTAAATGTAAATTTTACAAAGTTTGGTGTATATACCATAAAAGCCGAGAGTAAAAGGCTTCCTTGGGATAATTATGATATAATATAAGGTTAGGAATTAAGTTTATGAATTTTAGATAATTTAAACAAGTGTTAAAATAACAATTTATAAAGTTTTGGGCTATTATGTAATTTATAAAAGTTATTATGAAAATTTGTAGATTTATATGGGGGAATCCATAATTAAGAGAATTATAAAGTTCACTTCCGAAATTTTGAGGAATTAAATATTTAAACTATAGTTTATAAGTTATTAAGTAACTATTATAAAGTTTTGGGGTGAAAATGTAAATAAAGGAAAGTTTATGTCAAAGCCGAATTGTTGGGGTTAGGTTTGTAATTTAAGAGAATATATATATATATATATATATATATATATTCAGCAATTAAGGAGAATTAAAATTAAAACTATAAGTTATAAGACATTATGTAAAGGTTATAAGATTTTGAGGTTAAATTGCAATTATGGAAAATAATATGTAAAAACCGAAAGTTTGAGGGGCTAACTGTAATTTTCGAAAGTTATAATATTCAAGAGTTATATACCAAAATATTAATGGTGGATTTGTAATTAATTAAATAAGGAATTAAAACTATATAGTATAATGAAATTAGAATTTAAATGTTAAGTTTATGAATTAATGTGGTTGGTTTGTAAATAACCGAAATATAAGGGTAATAATTTAGTTTTAAATAAATATAGGTCCCATGAGGATATTTGGAGGAATTAGAAAGAAGAATTCTGGTTTAAGGGATTATGGAATTAAAACTATGGCTTAAATAGTTATAAGGAATTTAAAGGTAACCAATAAATATTATTTATGGTTAAAAGGGGAATAACCAAAAACTATAAGAATATTATGTCCATGTATGGCTTATAAATATAGTTGAGAAATTATAAAGTTATTATGTCATCTAGACAAGTAAAAATATGTACCATAAATAGTACATGAATAAATATATACATATGCGTACATTAAAGGATTTATGGAATAGAACTATATGATATACACGTACAAGTAATTTACTTGTAAAAGAAATAATATTATTTGGGGTGAGTTTGTGACTAATAAAAGATATGGGAATAATATGTCCATGTGTGACATGTAAATATAATTTGAGGATTTATTAAGTGGATATGTCATTTAGAAAATTATATATAAGTATCGTAAACAATACATGTGTATAAAATATATATACATTTTAGATTTTCAAGTAAATCGTAAGGAAATAAATATAAGGAATTTAATGTGGAAACGCCAAATAATATTTGGAGTTATAGTATAATAAAAATAAAGTTAAGAGGAGAATTAATTAACAAACGACCAATAATGTCATTGATAAGATCATAAATTATTATGTCATTGGGACAATTGTAAACATGTAACATAATAATTTATGATCTTATCAATGACATTATTGGTCGTTTGTTAATTAATTCTCCTCTTAACTTTATTTTTAATTATACTATAACTCCAAATATTATTGGCGTTTCCACATTAAATTCCTTATATTTATTTCCTTCCGATTTACTTGAAAATCTAAAATGTATATATTTTATACACATGTATTGTTTATGATACTTATATATAATTTTCTAAATGACATATCCACTTAATAAATCCTCAAATTATATTTACATGTCACACATGGACATATTATTCCCATATCTTTATTAGTCACAAACTCACCCCAAATAATATTATTTCTTTTACAAGTAAATTACTTGTACGTGTATATCATATAGTTCTATTCCATAAATCCTTTAATGTACACATATGTATATATTTATTCATGTACTATTTATGGTACATATTTTAAATTGTCTAGATGACATAATAACTTTATAATTTCTCAACTATATTTATATGCCATACATGGACATAATATTCTTATAGTTTTTGGTTATTCCCCTTTTAACCATAAATAATATTTATTGGTTACCTTAAATTCCTTGTAACTATTTAAGCCATAGTTTTAATTCCATAATCCCTTAAACCATAATTCTTCTTTCTAATTCCTCCAAATATCCACATGGGACCTATATTTATTTAAAACTAAATTATTACCCTTATATTTCGGTTATTTACAAACCAACCACATTAATTCATAAACTTAACATTTAAATTCTAATTTCATTATACTATATAGTTTTAATTCGTTATTTAATTTAATTACAAATCCACCATTAATATTTTGGTATATAACTCTTGAATATTATAACTTTCGAAAATTACAGTTTAGCCCCTCAAACTTTCGGCTTTTACATATTATTTTCCATAATTACAATTTAACCTCAAAATCTTATAACCTTTACATAATGTCTTATAAACTTATAGTTTTAATTTTAATTCTCCTTAATTGCCGATAATATATATATATATATATATATATATATATATATTCTCTTAAATTACAAACCTAACCCCAAACAATTCGGCTTTGACATAAACTTTCCTTTATTTACATTTTCACCCCAAAACTTTATAATAGTTACTTAATAACTTATAAACTATAGTTTAAATATTTAATTCCTCAAAATTTTGGAAGTGAACTTTATAATTCTCTTAATTATGGATTCACCCCATATAAATCTCCAAATTTTCATAATAACTTTTATAAATTACATAATAGCCCAAAACTTTATAAATTGTTATTTTAACACTTGTTTAAATTATCTAAAATTCATAAACTTAATTCCTAACCTTATATTATATCATAATTATCCCAAGGAAGCCTTTTACTCTCGGATTTTATGGTATATACACCAAACTTTGTAAAATTTACATTTAAGCACATAATATAATTAATTAGCCATTTAAGCACCAATAAAATATTTTTAACTCTCCAAACTTTTAATATAAGTTTATATACATAAGTAGCTCATTAAAACATATTATTCACCAAAAGTATTCGTCCATATTTTTAAGATATCTTGTAGTATACAAAAGTTGATTTATAAGTCATAACAATTATACATAAATACATATGAGTCATATAACCCATGTAAAAATTATTGTAATGTCTTAGATTGATTTTTAGCTCAAAATAGAGCATATTTCCCTTGACAATTCGGCTTGAATTTGTATTTAACATAGATAAATTTTGTGACATAAAAATGTGTCTTAAGGTAAATATTTTCCATATATGTTATAGATTATATTTTTGTTACATGTTACCATGTAGTTTCGGTTTTAGACTCCTTAGAAGGTATACATAATTTTTGTATAATTTTTAGAAGCTTAACCAAGCTTAAAACATAAAGATTGGCTTAGTAAACTTGCTTCTTAATAAGGGATGGTTAAGTGCTTGAACTCTTCTTGAATCTCCAAGCTTTTCTTCAAAGGAATTTGATGCTCCACTTCGGTTTTTATGCAAGAGGTGAAGAGTTTAGGAGTTAGATCTTTAACAAAGATCTTAAGTAGATTTGTAAGTAGTTTTTCAAGGATTTACCTTAAGCTTTTCTCCTTAGGATTTCGGCACACTTAAGATGGATGAAGAACAAACTTTCCTTCAAGAAAATGAAGAAGAAGAGAGCCTTAGAAGAAATAGAATTTGGTTACACATAAAAATGTGCTTTAAGGATTTTCAAGCATGAAAAAATACCTTAAGGTAACCTTGAGATGCTCCTTGGATTAATGTTGATTTAGACAACTTCCTTGGAGTGTTATTTAATGCCGAAACCTTGTGGATATTCTAGGAAGAATTTTGCTTCAAGACTTGATGAGAAATGCTTGGAAATTACCTTAGAAATGAAGATAGAAGTTAATTCTCCATTAATGGACTTAAGAGCTTCAAAGGAAGAAGATGAAAGGAGAAGAGAGGAGCCTTACCAACCGGTTGCAATGTGTGAAAGAATTGGAATTGCAACCGTATGACTTAGGCTAGTTTGGAAGGAATTTTGCTTTGTTTATTTTGGACATTATCATATGGCATGTTAGGTAATGATTTTATTTATTGTTTTTCTTTTCATTTTAGGCTCAAAAAGCCCTTAAAACAAGGAGAATCTTGGCCATGTGAAGAGGCAAGACAATGTGGAACAAATTATGGAAACTAAAGGACAAGGTAAATTAGGTATGTCTAGTTTTCTATTGAATTTTAAATGTTGAGTGTTGTCTTCTTTCTCCCTTGATGACCCACAAATTGGGGCTGTTTTTAGGCCTCTTCAATCGGCACTAACATGGCTTAGACAAGTATGGTGTTGTCACTTGCATTTAACAATTCAAAAAGTAAGTCTAGATCTACTTTTTGCCTTAATAATTCTTGCTTTTGTCTAGCTAACATGGCCTTATTTTCTTGCAGGATTTCGACAGCATGGAGGTCAAATGAGACCTATATTCTTTTGCCATTAAGTATTATAGCACATGGGAAGGTGAGTCACCATGTCTTATGCCTTTTTTAAGTTTTAAATGCAAATTTTATACTAGTTTTTAGGTAGAAAATCTGCCCCTATAGAGCTCCTTGTTTGACACTTCCTTTAATTGATTTATAGGGTCAATTCATCCCCATTTAATATTCCTAATTCGTGGCATGTCAAAAACTACAAGGTAATTGCGTAAAACGCGTTTTAGTGACACCCGAAGGTGCGTTTTTGTGCTCTGAGGATATTTTGGGAAATAAGTTGTCTTTATGAGTTCCAAGTGTTTATAAACATTTATTATAGTAAATAATGATATATTAAGGTGTTACATTGAGTTATATGTTGTTACATCAACTCATGACATAATTCCTGAACTATCGGGACACTCCCGAGGCAAAAAGGAGCGTTAAGGAATTTCCTCGAGGGTTTTGTTGAATCTTGAGAAACTAGCTCGTGGGTTCTCTTTATAATGATTATTAATGGTGTTAGGAACTCTAGGAATGAATTTTATAGGAGTTCATGCCGCCTCGGCACCTCTCCGGGCTTTTCGTGCTTTAAGGGGCGTGCGTGAGCACTCCCGAGCGTTTTGCGTTTTTGACTAGATATAGCCTAGGGACTATGTTTGTATAGTCATATAATGAGGGTATGACCATTTGGTTTGAGTTTTAGAAGGTCATACAAGGTCATGCTTAGTCGCATGTTTCTAAGGCGTTTTACGAACGTTCTTCTTGTCAAGATGTTTAGTGCGCATCTTTGACCTTTGATGAGTTATTATATCTTCATAATATATACAATAGGTGTAACATAATTTGTTACATTTATCTAAATGTGTATTTCAATTTATTGTAGCATTTATAGATGCTTAGGCATTCGTAAAATATTTACGTTGCTCGTTTGTATACACGTTGGTATTGTTCTTTCCTTGTTGACGCTCTTTCTATCGAGCTAGTTATGCAAGAAGTTTAGTCCTTGTTAATAATCGTACATGAACGTTTGTTCGAATACGTTTAGTAAAATTACGCCAGTTAGCGTTTATGGTAAAACGACTATTTTTACGTGACGTTTGCATGCGTGAGTTTGCATGTGCACGCGTAGTACTATTAATTTACGTAAAGTTTGCATGCATAGCTTAGTATGCTTAACTAAAATGATCTGTTTCTAGATCAATTCTCCATTATTTATAGTTTAAGGTATTAATTAGATTTGGGGTATTTCAATCTTCCCCCCTTAAAAAGGACTTCGCCCCGAAGTCTCGTATCTAAGTTCAAATGGTGTGGGGAATCAAGTTCCACTAAGCATCCACAACTCAATTCTATTTTAGGGATCAAGTCCCAAGTTTCACTACTTTTAAGTTCGTAGTATATATTCAATCATAACATACAGTGTAATGAGTATGAAAGGTCATCACCAAAATACTTTAGTGCAGTGCAACGTAGTGCACGTAATTCATTCATAGTAGTGTAGCATAGTACAGATCATGCAAAACACGGAGTCATTCCAATATAACGTAACGTAGTACACATCATCATGTAAAACAAAGTAGCTTCAATATAGTGTAACGTAGTACACATAATCCATTCATGCCAGTGTAACGTAGTACACATCCTCAAGTACGAGTTCATAGAATCACAAAGTCAAACTTGTAAACATACAAATCACAGTGCACAGTACAATGGAAGTGTACTTCCATGCTAAAAATGCTAAAACGCAGTAGGCTCCCCCCCCCCCCTTAAAAGAGGGGTACGCCCTGTACCCTAGACTAGTATAGCTAGTCGGTAAATAGTGTGCAATCTTCACTCTTATTTAAAACTTATGATTAGTTTAAAGGATAGCCTCTCGGCTGTAAGACTTATACTTTTGGTTAAGATATGTGAAATACGTTGTGCATTTCCTTTGAACTCAATAGATAATTCTGACTGATGGGACCACCACGCTTCTGCTGCGCAAACTCTGGATAAATAATGTCTAGTCATTCTGGGATAGTCTTAAATGCACTTCGTAGGTGGTATTTTTAAGTTTGTTTATGTACTTATGTATGGTTGATAAGTTTTGTTCATCATTTCCTTCGTTTGGTTATCATTGTTGATCTTGTCTGGACTTCTGTCCGTTTACGGGGTATTGCCCCTAAGAATCTATGCATTCTCTGACATGTTCTATTTTGCATTATTACGCTTTTATATTTGAATCCCGTATGTAGGGTGAAGGTGATCTTCCATCTTGTTTGTTGCCAATTATGCCATGTCTTGTTTAGACTGTCGGATCAATGTACCGCGTTATGCCACTGCTCCTGATTATCTTGTCTCGAAGTAACTTTTAGTTGCAGCATAGCTTGGTATTCTTCATTGTGTATTTTATTAAGTACATCGGGTTATATCGGGTTGTCACCAATATTGTAAGGTTGGCCCTGATTGATCTCTCATCATTGAGTTCTACGAGTTTCACTTGATTGTTTTGTGCCTGTATGCTTATTTCTGATAGCTGCTTATGACGGTGATTCCACTGAGATTCTTCTCGTCAATATTACTGAGGTGTCTTGCCCTTTATCAGAGTTGATTCCTTTCCTGTGTTCCTCCCGCTAGTTGCTTTCGCATATGGGGTATCTTCTTGATATATGTCACTACTTACCTGTCCAATTTTGGATTATTCCTTGTCAAGTCCATAAGCTCTCGCACGTTGAAGCATTCTTCCTTCCATGGGTCCTTACCCGATGGGTTTGCTAATATAGTCTCCATTGATGGTGGTAGCGTCCAGATAGTGGGTTCATCATCTTGTCGGTGTTGCTGATGCATCCAGTGGTTCAGTCGTTGTAGCTGTAAGGTTGCAGTAATCTTGTTGGTCTCCAATGTGTCTTCTATTCATCGCCTCCTGTAAATGTAATCGTCGGCGTTCGGGTTTTGTATAATACTGGGGCATATAAAATTCTTCTCTTTGACCTTCAGGTCATCCCGTGATTCTGGTATTTTAGTATATAGTCACCCTATTCAGTTGTCACTTTTCAATGTATAGTATGAGCTACGGTCGAGCCGTGCATCTCGTATATATAATGTGGAAAGATTCCTGTTATTATCGATTCACCAATTGTCGGTAGTACATACCCGATCTTTATTGTCTGTTCATTAAGTATACCACAGTAGGGTTCCCGTTAAGGTTTCTAACAAGGTACAGTTTTCCCACAATTTCACATGTTCTAGCGGTTTATTAATCAACTCATGTGAGCATTAGTATATGTTTCTACTCTTTCTCCAATTGTACTGTGCACTGTGATTTGTATGTTTACAAGTTTGACTTTGTGATTCTATGAACTCGTACTTGAGGATGTGTACTACGTTACACTGGCATGAATGGATTATGTGTACTACGTTACACTATATTGAAGCTACTTTGTTTTACATGATGATGTGTACTACGTTACGTTATATTGGAATGACTCCGTGTTTTGCATGATCTGTACTATGCTACACTACTATGAATGAATTACGTGCACTACGTTGCACTGCACTAAAGTATTTTTGGTGATGACCTTTCATACTCATTACACTGTATGTTATGATTGAATATATACTACGAACTTAAAAGTAGTGAAACTTGGGACTTGATCCCTAAAATAGAATTGAGTTGTGGATGCTTAGTGGAACTTGATTCCCCACAACCATTTGAACTTAGATACGAGACTTCGGGGCGAAGTCCTTTTTAAGGGGGGAAGATTGAAATACCCCAAATCTAATTAATACCTTAAACTATTAAATAATGGAGAATTGATCTAGAAACAGATCATTTTAGTTAAGCATACTAAGCTATGCATGCAAACTTTACGTAAATTAATAGTACTACGCGTGCACATGCAAACTCACGCATGCAAACGTCACGTAAAAATAGTCGTTTTACCATAAACGCTAACTGGCGTAATTTTACTAAACGTATTCGAACAAACGTTCATGTACGATTATTAACAAGGACTAAACTTCTTGCATAACTAGCTCGATAGAAAGAGCGTCAACAAGGAAAGAACAATACCAACGTGTATACAAACGAGCAACGTAAATATTTTACGAATGCCTAAGCATCTATAAATGCTACAATAAATTGAAATACACATTTAGATAAATGTAACAAATTATGTTACACCTATTGTATATATTATGAAGATATAATAACTCATCAAAGGTCAAAGATGCGCACTAAACATCTTGACAAGAAGAACGTTCGTAAAACGCCTTAGAAACATGCGACTAAGCATGACCTTGTATGACCTTCTAAAACTCAAACCAAATGGTCATACCCTCATTATATGACTATACAAACATATCCCTAGGCTATATCTAGTCAAAAACGCAAAACGCTCGGGAGTGCTCACGCACGCCCCTTAAAGCACGAAAAGCCGGAGAGGTGCCGAGGCGGCATGAACTCCTATAAAATTCATTCCTAGAGTTCCTAACACCATTAATAATCATTATAAAGAGAACCACGAGCTAGTTTCTCAAGATTCAACAAAACCTCGAGGAAATTCCTTAACGCTCCTTTTTGCCTCGGGAGTGTCCCGATAGTTCAGGAATTATGTCATGAGTTGATGTAACAACATATAACTCAATGTAACACCTTAATATATCATTATTTACTATAATAAATGTTTATAAACACTTGGAACTCATAAAGACAACTTATTTCCCAAAATATCCTCAGAGCACAAAAACGCACCTTCGGGTGTCACTAAAACGCGTTTTACGCAATTACCTTGTAGTTTTTGACATGCCACGAATTAGGAATATTAAATGGGGATGAATTGACCCTATAAATCAATTAAAGGAAGTGTCAAACAAGGAGCTCTATAGGGGCAGATTTTCTACCTAAAAACTAGTATAAAATTTGCATTTAAAACTTAAAAAAGGCATAAGACATGGTGACTCACCTTCCCATGTGCTATAATACTTAATGGCAAAAGAATATAGGTCTCATTTGACCTCCATGCTGTCGAAATCCTGCAAGAAAATAAGGCCATGTTAGCTAGACAAAAGCAAGAATTATTAAGGCAAAAAGTAGATCTAGACTTACTTTTTGAATTGTTAAATGCAAGTGACAACACCATACTTGTCTAAGCCATGTTAGTGCCGATTGAAGAGGCCTAAAAACAGCCCCAATTTGTGGGTCATCAAGGGAGAAAGAAGACAACACTCAACATTTAAAATTCAATAGAAAACTAGACATACCTAATTTACCTTGTCCTTTAGTTTCCATAATTTGTTCCACATTGTCTTGCCTCTTCACATGGCCAAGATTCTCCTTTTTTAAGGGCTTTTTGAGCCTAAAATGAAAAGAAAAAACAAAATAAATAAATCATTACCTAACATGCCATATGATAATGTCCAAAATAAACAAAGCAAAATTCCTTCCAAACTAGCCTAAGTCATACGGTTGCAATTCCAATTCTTTCACACATTGCAACCGGTTGGTAAGGCTCCTCTCTTCTCCTTTCATCTTCTTCCTTTGAAGCTCTTAAGTCCATTAATGGAGAATTAACTTCTATCTTCATTTCTAAGGTAATTTCCAAGCATTTCTCATCAAGTCTTGAAGCAAAATTCTTCCTAGAATATCCACAAGGTTTCGGCATTAAATAACACTCCAAGGAAGTTGTCTAAATCAACATTAATCCAAGGAGCATCTCAAGGTTACCTTAAGGTATTTTTCATGCTTGAAAATCCTTAAAGCACATTTTTATGTGTAACCAAATTCTACTTCTTCTAAGGCTCTCTTCTTCTTCATTTTCTTGAAGGAAAGTTTGTTCTTCATCCATCTTAAGTGTGCCGAAATCCTAAGGAGAAAAGCTTAAGGTAAATCCTTGAAAAACTACTTACAAATCTACTTAAGATCTTTGTTAAAGATCTAACTCCTAAACTCCTTCACCTCTTGCATAAAAACCGAAGTGGAGCATCAAATTCCTTTGAAGAAAAGCTTGGAGATTCAAGAAGAGTTCAAGCACTTAACCATCCCTTATTAAGAAGCAAGTTTACTAAGCCAATCTTTATGTTTTAAGCTTGGTTAAGCTTCTAAAAATTATACAAAAATTATGTATACCTTCTAAGGAGTCTAAAACCGAAACTACATGGTAACATGTAACAAAAATATAATCTATAACATATATGGAAAATATTTACCTTAAGACACATTTTTATGTCACAAAATTTATCTATGTTAAATACAAATTCAAGCCGAATTGTCAAGGGAAAATATGCTCTATTTTGAGCTAAAAATCAATCTAAGACATTACAATAATTTTTACATGGGTTATATGACTCATATGTATTTATGTATATTGTTATGACTTATAAATCAACTTTTGTATACTACAAGATATCTTAAAAATTATGGACGAATACTTTTGGTGAATAATATGTTTTAATGAGCTACTTATGTATATAAACTTATATTATAAAGTTTGGAGAGTTAAAAATATTTTATTGGTGCTTAAATGGCTAATTAATTATATTATGTGGCTTAAATGTAAATTTTACAAAGTTTGGTGTATATACCATAAAATCCGAGAGTAAAAGGCTTCCTTGGGATAATTATGATATAATATAAGGTTAGGAATTAAGTTTATGAATTTTAGATAATTTAAACAAGTGTTAAAATAACAATTTATAAAGTTTTGGGCTATTATGTAATTTATAAAAGTTATTATGAAAATTTGGAGATTTATATGGGGTGAATCCATAATTAAGAGAATTATAAAGTTCACTTCCAAATTTTGAGGAATTAAATATTTAAACTATAGTTTATAAGTTATTAAGTAACTATTATAAAGTTTTGGGGTGAAAATGTAAATAAAGGAAAGTTTATGTCAAAGCCGAATTGCAATGTTTTGGGGTTAGGTTTGTAATTTAAGAGAATATATATATTATATATTCGGGGCAAATTAAGGGAATTAAAATTAAACTATAAAGTTTATAAGACATTATGTAAGGTTATAAGATTTTGAGGTTAATTGTAATTAGGAAAATAATATGTAAAAGCCGAAAGTTTGAGGGGCAAATGTAATTTCGAAAAAGTTATATAATATTCAAGGAGTTTATATACCAAAATATTAAATGGTGGATTTGAAATTAAATGAAATAACGAATATTAAAAAAACTATATTAGTATAATGAAAATTAGAATTTAGATGTTAAGTTTATGAATTAATGTTTTTGGTTGGTTTGTAAAATAACGAAATATAAAGGGTAATAATTTTAGTTTTAAATAAATATAGGTCCACATGTGGATATTTGGAGGATTAGAAAGAAGAATTATGGTTTAAGGGATTATGGAATTTAAAACTATGGCTTAAATAGTTACAAGGAATTTAAGGTAACCATAAATATTATTTATGGTTAAAAGGGGAAAAACAAAAAACTATAAGAATATTATGTCCATGTATGGCATATAAATATAGTTGAGAAATTATAAAGGTTATTATGTCATCTAGACAATTTAAAATATGTACCATAAATAGTACATGAATAATATTATAAATATGTGTACATTAAAGGATTTATGGAATAGAACTATATGATATACACGACAAGTAATTTACTTGTAAAAGAAATAATATTATTTGGGGTGAGTTTGTGACTAATAAAAGATATGGGAATAATATGTCCATGTGTGACATGTAAATATAATTTGAGGATTTATTAAGTGGATATGTCATTTAGAAAATTATATATAAGTATCGTAAACAATACATGTGTATAAAATATATACATTTTAGATTTTCAAGTAAATCGGAAGGAAATAAATATAAGGAATTTAATGTGGAAACGCCAAATAATATTTGGAGTTATAGTATAATTAAAATAAAGTTAAGAGGAGAATTAATTAACAAACGACCAATAATGTCATTGATAAGATCATAAATTATTATGTCATTGGGACAATTGTAAACATGTAACATAAATGGGCACATGAATATATATTATATACATTAAAGGATTTAAGAATAAATCACAAGGAATAACAAATAAGTTATTACATCCAATCATAAGGTAATTAAAAGGAATTACCACACAATATAAGTTTTATAAATTAAGGCTACATGATTTGGAAATATAAAATACCTTAAATAATGATAAGAAAAGAGGGTAAAGAAACTACCTAAGTATAAAGAAATAAACCTCACATGAAATAAACGAATATGAAATCGTTTCATGAATCAATAAAGTTATTATACGAGAGTTACATAAATTAACACTCTCAGGTTAATCCTATTCTAGGACTTTGTTTGACCAGACGTTGACCAGGAACTAAACAAGTACAGTCTACGGTGAACGGTATGGAATTCTTGCAGTCTGCTTTCTACCGGATTACACCGGCTTGTGTGCTATATGTTGTTTTAAATAACGACCAAGATAATTGTATGTAAAATGTTGCATTACTCTTGTGCACTGTTGTGTTATTCTATGTGTGTGATGTTGCTAACTGTAACGTGTATGTTCCACGCATACAACACTACATTACTAGTGGATTAAATACCTGCGTTTTATTATACCGAGAACTTGTACTCAAGTTTCTCACTAACTTCACTTTATAACAAACGTTTATCCTAAACGTGATAACTGAGAATAACATTGTGTTCTTGTTTAACGTCCTTGAGTGACACCTAACAATTCTATACTACGAGAACGACAGGAGGAGTCTGGATCGGCATGCATGCTACAGGAGCTGTACCTGTCACAGGTCGTCTCCTATTCATTTACGTCGCGACAGGAGTTTTGGGTGCACTATGTCACTCACCGGCTGCGTACCAGAACAGTTCAAGTTGGGAGGAAGACTTTATTCCTCTCGAGGGTTCGATTCCACCTCTTTTAAGTACAGGAGTTAACTACGTTATCTTCTGATGGACTAATTACCCACCTACTTGTACGAGAGTCCCATCTCGTCTAAGGGTTTATCATACCCGACTATCTTACTCCATGAAGGAGTTTAACGAGGTCACTATACCTCTACTGCTGTGAGGTACTCTTATATACATATTAGTCCCATTGTGAGGATCTGACTACTGGTGAATAATTACAGGACATCTAACTTGACCTTCTGCAGTCTTGATCTGTGTGACATTGTTATCCTTGTATGGATGCTTGTTATGATTATGTTATGATGCTTATTTATAGCTTTATAAAAATGACTTGCATGTATTCGACAAAATAGTTGTGTGGCCCAGTAGCTTGTGGGCTGCACGTTTTTCATACCGGTAAATTATTTTGCTGAGCCATTTCATGGCTAAACAATTCCAGGTACCTGAAGAAAGAAGAGATTGCCCGATCGAGTGTAGGCGGGGTAGAATTAAGACAGGGGACTGTTATCACCGGAATCATTTTACAAGTACTGTACTTTGATTATTGATGAAATACCCCAAATTAATAAAACATGGATTAAATATTTAATCACATTAACCAAGGCCTAAACATGCCTTAAAAGTCAACTGAGAACAACAGTGGTCAACACAAATCAAGATGTTGCACCCTTTGACTGTTAAGGGTAAATAAATACCCAAATGAACTACTTAGGACCTAAAATTTGTCCTAAGCTTATTAAAACATTACTAAACATATTAAAGTCGTTGGACAACACTCCAACACAAGAACAAGCACTTTCATGCTTCAAGGTCAAAAAGGGCAAAAATGTGCTCTAAGAAACCTAAAGGTCTAATGACCTATAAATAATATAAAATTGGATACCATGATCAAAATCATGTAAGGAACACAACAAAACCATTGTCAAAGAAAACAGAGCTCAGAAACACCTTGCGACACAAAATGTGCACTAAAACTCCTTAAAGCACATTTTTGTGTAATTACCTTCTAAAATGGTTTTAAATGGGCTAAAAGGTTATGATTACCTTTAAATATGATAAATATCATATTATATGACATTATGAATTTAATTCCAGTAATTTATGAATTTTTACAAATTTAATATTAAAATATTAATAAAAACCCTAAAAAGGGGCCCGCAGGAGTCAATATTGACTAAGATTGGTCAAGAGGTCAAAGTTGACCCCTTAGACCATATAAGTTCGACATTTACAAGAAAATGAGGCTCCAATTCGCCACTTGTACACAATAAACAAGTCTCCAACATTTCTCCACAAATTAAGGGCTTACTTTTGCCTTTTATTAGTTTATACACCTTTAGGCTCCATTATTGACTCCACCAGCCACAAAATCGTGTGAGGCCAGCCTTCCCCTCCAATTATCGATGCCAGATCCATTATTATCCCTTTGATGACTCATTAGTCATTACAAATCAATAATATAGTCCAAAAGTGCTTTTTTCATTCAATAATGCTCATTTTCAATCATTCATTGCCTCCTAGCTCCATTCCAACGACTCCAGCTCATTACAACCGAGCTCCTTGAGTTTCCAAACTCTCTCAACCGTGGTTCTTGAGTTAGGAAGGTAGATCTAACTCCAAAGCTCCTAAGGTAATGGTTTAAGGCTTATTTTGGCTCTTTTTCTTCATCTCTTCACCACCTATGCTTAGATCTCGTGACTAATCACTTCCTATGGCTTATTCTCAGTGTTCTAAGGTTAGAACATCAATCAAATTCGAATGAAACAAGTTTAGAGACCAAGGTTGCTCAAAATCTCATTTTAAGGTAAAAACATACCTTAAGCTTCTCTACTCTTCATCCGATTTCTTCCTCTGATTTTTGTGAGTTTATACACTCATAATCTTCATATTTACATGTTCAATCAGTTGGTTAGCCATTTGGAGCAAGGGTGGCCGAGATCCAAAGGAAATACCTTCTTTTAAGGCATTTTTCCAAGGTAAAACCTAATAACAAGAGAGCTTGTTGTGATCTAGCTATTTCCTATGTCTATATGGTGAGTCTACCACCTTGTGATGTGTCTAAAACAGGCCGAACCCATCTTGAACTCTCCTTGCATTTTTAAGGTGATTTTTGCCTTAAATCTTACATAAATTATTCCTTATGGTTAGATCTTGCTTGGAGACTAACTATGCCTTGGTTTCTGTTTGAAAACATGTAAAACAAGCTGTGGAGAATTTCTCCTTAAGGTGGCGAACCCAAACAAGGCTTTACCTAAGCTAAATCAAGGTATAAATCACTTAAAACCTTAACTTGATACATTAACACAAGTTTAAGTGTGTGTATATTAATTGCCGTGAGTGAATGATTAAAATAAGGTCTTGTTTGACCTTAAAATGATTAAGGAATGGTTTAATAAATTTTATAACTAATTAAACAAGCATAAATGTCAAATTTAAGACATTATGTGGAAATTTGGTAAATAAATGAAAGTTATATGGTGAGGCCGAGAATTATAAGTGTTTTGGGACATTTATGTGTAATTTATTTTGTAAGCCAAATGTTGTAATAAGGCCATGTACTTTAGGCCATTTTATTTATGCATTTACAAGCTTTTATTTAAGTTTAGGTGATATTCAATTATTACCGAAAAGAAGTGGGGCTTAGAAGTAATTAAATTAAATTTGGGGGTTTTAGAATAATAAGGCCGAAAATTAGAGTTAAAAAGGAGTTAAAATAAAGTTTATAAGATTTTATAAAGTTTTAGGGTTAAATGGTGATTTCTAGAAAGTTTGGGTACTAAACCGTAATTATAAGGAATTGGTGGTCAGGAAATATTAAGGTGGTCAACCTTGACCATATGCTAGGTTTTGACCAAAATAAATAAGTTAGATAACTTATTTAAGGTTTTATAATAAGATAAGTACCTTATGGTAATATTTTCATAACATATGTGGTAAATATGTTATTACCGAAAATAAAGGGTGTACAATGGTATTTTAAACACCCATGGGCTATTAGGAATTTTTAGGAATTTATTTGGTGGATTTTGGATTTAAAATGAACTATATATGTACAATATATAGTTATTATGTCATTATGACACTTTGGAGAAAAATAGATGGTGGAATGGTAAATATTGAAAGTATATGGGTTAATAAGGATATTCATAACCCTTTGGTGGAATTTGGAGATTTTTAGAATTATATAAGAGTATTTGTTAAGATATGTGTATAAGATATGGTTTTAATGATATGGTAAGACTATATGTTATAAATAGGGCCAAATGGCAATTATAGAATAGCACAAGGGCTGTTTGGAATTTACAAAAATAACCATAGGTTATGCTCTTTATAAGTTAGAGATGTTATATTAAATGGAATATATAACATGGTATGATTTAAGGGGTGATTTTGTAAATTAAGGAAACTATGGTTTATGGAAAAGAATAAGATTTTCTTATGGTGCCCATGCGGCAATAATAAATAGTTTGGTATAAAAACCATTGGTTACAAATTAAAGGAAATAAGAATATCATGTCAAATGATATTAGCATAAGGAATAGCATTACATAATGTTATGTGGTCAAAATAGAATTTAAATAAATTCAAGGCTTTACCGAATTGATAAAGTTTGGAAAATGAGCTTTAGACTAAGGTCTATAATGTTATAAGTGTTATAGCAATTATATAGTTTAGATGGAATTAATATAAGGAAGGATACTCACATAAAATAATGTGACAAACTATAAATGAATGGGATTTATAACTAAGGTATTTATGGAATAAACCTTAGGAGTTGTAATATACAACATAAAATGTTACATAATATTAGGATAATAATCTTAATATAAGTTGTACAATACAATACAACTAATGGGAATAATCATCTAATAAAAGATGATAAAATGTAACATAAAATATAAGAGTTTATGAAACTCATGAAAATTACCTACGTGGTAAAATATATACATACACAAGAATAATGTTATAAGGTGGATATATATTTGGTTGAAAACCATATGATTTAATGGTGGTGGTTATTTGGAAAAATAAAATAATATATAGTTACGAACTATAAGTTATGAATTTTAGAATGCAATATAATATAAGAATGCATGCATACATGCAACTATAGGTTACGTACCTAAACTAGATGTGGATAAGATTAAAAGAAATAAAAGGAATTAAACTTAACAGTTGAATGTTTTGACGTACGTGTTTTAAGTAACAAAACCGACTGTTTTAGAGAAACCCGTAACGAACAACTGTAGAAAACAGGGGTGAACTGTCGGGGTTACTTATTATTCAGAAATACCGGATGTAGTTAGTCATGGAGACTGACTTATAGTTTATTACCGTTTAGATTGTACTTCTGACAACTACACGGAGCATAGGATCTTGCTGATTCATACTCCACCGTAATACGATCAGGGTGAACGGTATGTAAAGGGGTTTGATCCGAGTTGTCCTAAGGTTGCTCCTTGGGCTCGGATTTGGTTGATATAACTTGAATGTTGTTATGTGTCTCTGATTGTCCCTGAGGGCTTCCTCAGTTCAGACATCTGTGTGATCTGTGATAAGATTGTTTGTCTGAATGTGATAATTAATATGCATGAACTGTATATTTATAGCTGCTTATTATTTACTGTTGTTGAGTTAACAGTATTGGTTCGTATATATGAACCTATATATATATAACGAACTAGCGGCTATGGTGCTATCTTATATGAAATATAAGGAACGTCAGTAAAACGTTGTAGCACTAGGATAATAACTTATACATATTATCCAAGACTTTATACGGAGCATTGGCCTTTCTATACGTCGCTCTCGTATCTAACACTGGATCCCGAGTTTACAGACTCCGGATTGGACTAATGACCTTAGTCTGCTGTGTTAGGGGAAAAAAAATGGTAATGCGATGCGATGGTATAATTATTAATGGAATGGAAGTAAAGCCAAGAGGATGTGGCTCTTGGTGCGCGCTGTGATCACAAAAACGATACTAGGATGTCCGCGTACGGGTCCGTAAGTATCAAGAAAATTTCCCGTGAGCTAGAATGGCTCGTTGGTCGGAGACTCTACCGTTGGAGTGGCTACTGCCGTGGGTGACCCGCCATAATATATGGGTAACTAGAGACATGTCGTTTTAACGAGACATTGTCACTAGGTATAACTGAACAACTAAAACAATTGAGACTTATATAGTGGCGAACAATACCATG
Source organism: Limonium bicolor (assembly GCA_023374045.1). Lineage (NCBI taxonomy): Eukaryota > Viridiplantae > Streptophyta > Magnoliopsida > Caryophyllales > Plumbaginaceae > Limonium > Limonium bicolor. The sequence continues at coordinate 306,449,218 of CM041779.1, forward strand.
GACGAGACTTAATACTTGTTTATTATTCTCGTTGTTTCGCTTTGTTGTTCATTGGTTATACTTGTGGTTATTTTATTGTGTGTTGATGGTTGGATGGAGCCTACGAGGCTAAGGTAAATTAAATATGAGCACTGTACGCTACGGCGAATGTACATTGTACATTATATTGTTATTGTTCGATACGTTCGATATATAATTGTGGACTGTGTTATTAAATGATTGTGGATGGATGGATGGTTGAATATCTATGAATATTTGGATGGATGAATATGTGTATTATACATGTTTATTACAGTATTGTTATAACTGTAAAATGGTAAAGCATGAAACCGACCTAGTAATAAGATGGTTAAAATGACAAGTGACCATTAGGGTCCAGGCCGGCATACTCAGCGTCTATCGCTGATACTACACCATTTCAGGTTGTTGATCATTGTTGAAGCTGAAGAGCAGGAACAGGGTAATTGGAGTTTGCTTTTGTTACCACACATGGAGTTCATTGGGTTTAGCAATGAGGATGGTGTATGGTCGTATGGTAAGGTTATGTATTTTCAGGATTGGGTAGACGCTCACTTGTCGATGTTTATGGTTATGGACTTAGTGTGATGTATAGGAGTTTCTCGTTATCACTGCGGTTAGCAGTTTATTTGTATTGGAAGTTGGATGTAGATTGGCTACGTTGCTCGCATGGGCGAGTAACGGCCGGTGACACCCGAGTGAGTTTCGTAATTGTTATTTATTTTCCGCTGTGAGACGTTTTATTTATTGCTACGTGAGAGATTATATCGTGATTATGGAGAGGGGTGTTACAAAAGTGGTATCAGAGCGGAGTACCGCTCTGATGACGAGAAAGTAGGTTAAGACAGTGAGGAATTGGGAAAACATTGGGAAACATTTGGGAAAGTATGAGACGATTCGTCTTAAAAGATACTGTGTCTAGTAACGCAAATTGCGTGACAGGTTAGCCTTAAGGCAACTTAATATCTATTGGTTGTGTACGGTAATTTACCGAGTATTTATGTGACATACTGTACTACAGATGTCTGGTGGAACTAGAGGCGTGGTACTGGAAGTGGTGGAGGCGGTGACCCCGGCATTCTAGGAGTTGCTGAGACGGTTGCAGCCGTTCTTGCACAGCTGGGTACTCAGATAGGAGGAGCACCAGCCCACCCGCCACATCCCAGGGAACGAACTGGCTGAAGTGAAATACCCCAAACCTTGATATGTGGTTTAAATATCAAACTATGTTATATAAAGGCTAAAAAGTGCCTTAGAAACATCGGTGAACAAATTAAACCATAGTAAATGCAATAAAGCACTAAGATACGGTATGAGCAAAAACATGCTCTAAGCTATGAGTGAACTTGGTTAGGACCCAAAGAGCCTACCAAGACTTAATAACATTCAATTATGATTTAATAAGGCTAATTAAGTCCTTAGGAAACCTTGGTAGACAATAAAACCAAACAAAACACAAGAAAAATACCTTAAAGTCAATGAGAGCAAAATGTGCTCTAAGCTTGGGATAAATTTGTATAAGACCTAATGGTCATACCTATACCTTCTTTATATGTTAATGAACATATTAAATCAATTACTAAAGAAAACCAAGCTTGAAAACAAGTTAAAAAACAAAAATGTGCTTTAAGGAGTCTTAAAGCACATTTTTGAAAAATTGTCTTGTAAATGAGTTTTTAATGGCTAAATGTCCATCATTACTCTTTAATTAACATGTGTACTATATAGTATCACATTTGGAAGTCTATATCAATGGGAAATCAAAAATTTCACAACAATGTGCCTTGTTTTGTGAATAGTGATTTTTATAAGCTAGTTTGTAACATATGTATCATAAGTAATTAAATTGACAAATAAAGACTAAAGTACCCTTATGTAATAAAGGGGGCCGGTTTTCTTAAGTGTGTGACTCACCACTCTCTTGTTAATTTACTAAGAAAAGAAAGAATGACTAATTAATGTACTATTTGCTTTATAAGAACAAATATCTTCAAAAAGCAAAGTTTATCTTCATTCTCTCATTTCTTTCTCATTTCACACGGTTCCACTCTTCTTCAACCTCTCTTCTTCTTTTCTCTCTCGGTAATATACCAACACCACCATTAACTCCATCTTTGATCCCTTGTAAATCAAGCTCACTTGTCCAAATCAAAAACAAACACCACCATTTCTTTGTCTCATCAAGCTCTTCAATTCTATCCTTTCAAAATTCCAAGAGCTCCATTTCTGTGCCAAGAGGAATCTCCATGGGAGGAGCTTGAGCTCACCTTTTCACATATTATTGTTCTCCTTTGCTCCAAGGTAAGGAAACTCAAAGAAAAATCAAGTTTCCTCCATGTTTTGTGTTGTCCGAAAATCACCATTAATGGTGCTCATTGTGTTGCTTTGTTCTAGCTCCATTTGAATCTTTCAAGGACTTGGTGGAGTCCTCTCTTGGTAGATATTCCAATTCCCTTCAAAGACCAAGGTAAAACAACTATCTTAATGCTCTTTGAACAATGTGAAACCTAGGGTTTACAATGAGATTAAGCTTGGAGTTTGAGTACTCATCACATTGTTTGTGTAATGTTTAGAAGTTGACAAGCAACTAAGCTTAGCCGATTTTTAAACAAGGAAACAAGAAAGAAGTTTGTGAGGAAAAGAGGTAAATATGCTATCTCAATGTGGTTAATGCCTTAGGAGAAATGAGCTTATAATGCTTGCTAAAACTACCTAAAGAGCAAATGGTGAATGACTTAGTAAAGTGTTCTCAAGGAGACTAGTAAAGGAACATATGTCTGGTGTGTGTAATTGCAGGTCAAAGGCTTATATATTGTGGAAATTCAGTGTTTAAGGTTTATGCAATTTAAGGGCCTAAGAGCCATGTTATTTAAGGGCCTAAGTGCCAAGCAATTTAAGTTATGCACTATATTGTGATGTAGTGCTAAATGTGGGAAGTTGTGTATAAAAATGTGTTTGATGGATTTTAGGTGTTTGTGAGTGAAATAAGGTAAAAACCTAAGTGTTTGGATGTGAGTATATACAAGAGAAGCTATGGCCGAAATTGGAAAATGTGTAAGAAGTTCTAAGTGTTTTAAGTAAGTTTTGGTGAACTGTGAAGTGTTAAGGTGAACAAATGTTTTACTTAGGAAGAAAACATGTATTAAGGTGATTTAGAGTGATGCAAGGATTTAGGTGTTATTTTGGAAGTTCTAGGAATTCAATATGTGTTTTGAGAATGTATTAAAGTCTTGGAGAAGTTTGTTTAAGGTTAGGAATGTTGATGTACAAGGAAGAAATGATGTTTAGGTAAGATGTGAAAAAGGAGATTTAGTTAGTAAGAAAAGAAGTTTGAGAGATGATGTTAAAGTGTAGAGGAAACACCTTGGTATAGTGGTCATTATAGGTGAAATACCACCTAGAAATCTTAAGGAGAAAACATTCCAAGTGCTAGGAATTTTGTAAGAAATTGTGAATGATAAAATGGTTTTGGTGAGTGATTTAAGGAGTTAAGCATATGGCTAAAGGTGTGTTTGATGTGCCAAATGATGTTAGAACACATTAGGAGGCTTGAGGAAAAGTTTGGAGAAAATTTGACAAGTTTTGGACAACTTCTGATGTTGTCCGACCCAGTGGTCCGACCCAGGGTGGGTCGGACAGCCTCTGTTAAGTCACCCGTTGGAGTTTCTGGAATGGTCCGACCCAGATGGTTGGGTCGGACATGGGTCGGACATGTGTGCTCTAAGTCTCTGGAATGGTCCGACCCAGATGGTTGGGTCGGACATGGGTCGGACATGTGTATTTAAAAGACGGGAAAAGTTTCTGGAACGGTCCGACCCAGTTGTGGGTCGGACGGTGGGTCGGACGGCCCAAAGTATGTAAAAAAAAAAAATTTGTTTAAGGTTATGAGATGATATGTAATGATGGGGATTGTTAGGTAATGATGTTATAAGGTTGTTTAAGACATATTAGGTGGGTTATAATGACAATCAAGTAAGTGAAAAGTTGTATTAAAATGTAAAGGTAAAATAAGTTAAAATGTGAAGTTATTCAACTAAATTAACGGGAAAAGTTATAAGCATTAGACTTTAAACAATCATGTTACCCCGATGTTAATAAAAATACATGTAATGTTATCAGTTGTTCGAGAATTGCTCGAGGAACATAAGTGGACGTGGTAAAGTGGACTCCGGTGACAGGTATGGTTTTCTTGCAACCTGTGTCCTACCGGATTACACCGGCTTGTATGCCAATGTGTTTTCTGTATGTTTGCCACGTTATAAGATAAATCATGAAACGAGTTTACAGTCGTTATTGTTGTTGTATGTTTACGTGCCGATACCGGTAACCTCGAATGCGCTTGAAGGGCTAGTTAACCACTATTAGGTAAACGCAGGAGAACGGTATCCGGTAACAACGTTTCCGACCTAAGGAACGTTCTAACCACGGCTATGCGTGAGTTAGTTATGTGATGTTGTGTGTGATGTTTGTGTGTGAATGTATGACTCTCCCTTCCCTTGTGTGTGTCTAACAAGACTTAACCCAATGTTGTGATTGTTTAACTAAGTTCAATGATGAACTTCTGACAAGTGCTAACGGGGGGAGTGAGGAGTCCGGTCTGTTCCGGCCACGCGTGTGAGTATGGGGGTCGTTGTCATAGCAGGTTCGATCCTCTCCGTATGTTATGGTTGTTTTCCAATTTGGTTCCAACTTTCCCTTTAGCTTAACCAAGGCTATTACTGACTCACGTCGGGCCACAGGGGCATACTATGTTATGTTTGTTCGGTGTGCTTGGATCACTATATCCGGACACCTTGTGTTAAGTTATCCGTTCATTTAACGAGACGGTAACGAGTTATGTAACAAGCTTATCATGAGACTGGCAACATTCTCTAGGCTCACCAGTGTATAACAATGTTTGGGTCGGTTCCTAAGAGAACCATTCCCGTTATGTTATGTATTTTTGTTGTGATGCAATATCTATTGTGATGTTATGATGTACACGTTGAAACGTGCAAAGTGTTGTTAAGTTTTGTATGTGAGGAATGATATATATTGTGAGATATGAGTGTGTGGATCATGGATATGAATCCCAGTTTGAGAAAGGAGGCGTTTAAGGATAACCCGATTTAAGGGTAAGTGTCGTCTATTAAGGAAGTAGCTCCATTAGAGGAGGAACACTCTAGGGATAATGAATACCACGAGTGACTTATTAAGTAAGGATATATTATCCGTTAGTTGAGCCCGTTGAGGCGAAATGTTATGTTGTGTGTTTACAGTTGCATGCACGATTTAAATATAATCAATCGCATGCTAAGACGACAATTAGTTGTGCGTGGCCCGGTAGCATGTGGGCTGCGGGATTACCATACCAGCAAAGGTGCTGAGCCCCTTGGGGGCCACCCTTTCTCTTCTTTTCTTATTTCAGGTACGAAGTGCTGGAAGCCGTTCGAGAGTAGGACGGGTAGTCGTTGTACATGGGTAATCATTTAAGTGTATATATACAGCAGGTGTAGTAAGACCGAAATTGTTGTCGGCATCAGTTTATTAGTACTCGGTATAGTCGAAAGGTGTATGTTGTTGTTGTGTTAATAGAAAGGGATAGTAATGTGTAGTTGCTCGGGAATTTAGCCCATCAGACCGGTACAATGTATATGCATCAGCCTTGTTAGCCACGTGGGTGGCTAACGGCGTGTAACACCAACGAGTTAAGTAATGTGATGAGGTTGTTTTTCCGCTGCAGTTTATTGTAAGTGTGTTGATGTTGGATGGGGTGTTACAAAAAGTGGTATCAGAGCGAAGTATCGCTCTGACGACTGAATTACCGAGCTTAGGAAGTACCGAGTTAGGATTTAAGTGCTTTGGGTTAAGGGTTGAGTGATAGCGTGAGAGATACGCTAGATAGGAACTACCAGTGAATACTGGAAACCTACAGTATCCTTCCCGCCCTCCACAATCCCTGTAAATAACTTGGGGAAACAACGCCAGAGAGATGGAAGTCCACTCTTACTCGGGAATACCCGATCTGGCTGTTATTAAATACCTTCAGAGTACGGAGAACCTGTCATACGGTGGATCCCGAAAACTGGGAATTCGGAGACGGTTCCATCTAACATTGTTAACCACATTTAATAGCAAAGAATGAAGGATCTTGTGTATAGAAGAATAAAATTTCCGGCAACCTGGGTCGACATGCCGAGCAGTCGAGGACAACCAGCTTGCAACGCACTGATCGTGCAACAGGCAAGAAATGGATTAATAAACCCGAGACAAGTGTCTACGGAACCACAGTTGATAAATAAAACACCAACGGTATACCAACCGACAAGGGAACTACAACGTAGTGCCCAAATACGTGGAACGGGCTACAAAGAGGATACAATACTAAGCAAGAAAAAGGGGTCTCCTAGAATGGGAAACACCCTAGTTAATGATTATCACGTGAAGACAGTGAGAAATCACCTAGAAGAGTATTTGTCAAGACAGTAAGATCAGTGAGGGCCAACAAGGCCACTGATGACAGTGCGGGTAAAAACAATACCACAACCGGTATGTGTTAAACCGATAGCCAGTTAGCATGGCGCACTTGCCATAGCAAGTGCTGCTATAACAGGGCTATTCGGGAAATTTATAACCACTACAAGTACTTAGTAAAGTACTAGAAAGTTAAATGTGATTGACATAACAGCGGAAAGGCCTGTTAGCCTAACCCCTGTAATTGTAAGTACACCAGTCAGCAAGAAGCTAGACTTGGTTAAGGTAAGGAAGATGTTGTGAAACCATGAAAACTTTCTTTCAAACTCAGATTTACTCAAACCCTTTTCTTTTCAAAACCAGATTTTCTTTCAAACCAACACTTCTTTCCAACCTTCTTTTAAACCAAACCAGTAAAACCAAGGGCAGTTGATAAAGATACAACAGTGGATAAACTTTCCTTCGATTAAGTTCGGGAAGCACGGGACATATATTGTCAAGGGACAATATAAGGGAGTTGACAACAGAATGCTTCACCTAGGCGTGTGACGGACACTACGAGTGTACCAACTGAATTGTGGGACGACCGCACTCCGATAGGAGCTTGTGGGCCTGACAGACCTACCTATGGGTTAGTTGGGTAAGTAGTAATGTATCAGTATGGTACCCCACATATGTATACGAGTAGAGTACGAAACACGGGAAGTAGTCGACTCCGTTCTACGGTCAGCAGTATAAGTCAAACAACAGCTAAGGATTACATGAATGGTTGAAATAAAGGAACCCAGTTAAGTTAACGAGACTAAAGGAATTAGTGAATTCCTTTCAAGGAAATGTCTAAGAGTCAGGAGGTGTGAAGTACACTAACTGTAATGTAAAGACATCGTATATGTCCTAAGGATCCTCAGGGATAAACATGATAGCTGGAACGGAGACCCAGCCTGTGCATGGCAAGGCAGATGCCTAATGTGGACACATTAGTGTGCAATGAACGGGATGAAACTCCCGAATGGGTACCTACACTACCAGGAAATGCTGATCTTCACAGGAGGAGATAATAAGCCAGTTAAGAACGCAAACGGCATGGCTAACGGAATGTACCAATAAGTGCGAACCTGATGTAAAGGCATAACTTAACAACACCCAGGAGCAATCCTTGAAGGGTGTTCGCATCAACAATTGTTGCACGAAATGACATGACAAAACACAAGGGTTGAAATTAACACCCAGTTTAGACATAAGTTGTCAGGAGACGGACTGACAATCCTAAGGGGTATCCCATGAAAGGAAACGGAATGCAACGACCTTGTCATGGAGCTCAATATAATATCCAAACCATGTAATGTTGTACAGAGAAGTACATGTGTGTGGACAGCCTACAATGAGCGCAGCTCAAGGCAAATGAGGCTTATAAGCCATAAGCAAGATATGTTATATAAATTCGATTGATTATAGAAGTTTATGTTGTATAAGTGAAAAGAGTGGTAAACGAACCACTGCATTAAGAGTGGGGATACCTCTCGATATTGTGAGACCGCAGGAGCGGTAGTTATGTGAATCAAGTACAAGAAATATGTTAAGGATGGACGATGTTATTATTGAAAGAGAGCAGTTAGCTTAGTACTATGTGTGTATAAAGTGAAACACCGAGCTGAATAATGCCGGCTTGTGACTCGAATGATCGATGCTCAAGGAGCATTCAGTAGTCATCCAAATGAGTGAGGAACCATAATGTGAATAATGTAAGTATATGTGTGGAAGTTAATGTGACAGTAAATACGATATAAGCTGATGTTATACAAGGAGTAAGAGCACGGTGCGCAGCAAGCGACCGTTGTATAAGTATTGTTAAACGATAATGTAGCAGATAAGACCAGTTATGAGTTAAACTCAGTGGAGATGCAAGATAAGCGATATTAAACAGACTGGGCAATAAGCCAGTGGTAGGTACTGTGTGATGAGGAACTCAGTGTGAATTCCATGGCGAATCGCATAAGGGATTTACTGTGAAGAGTTTACGCCTCTGCACTCTGTATGACTGAGTGTTTTGGTATTGCACTTGCACAGTAATGATCAAGTGGGATAGCTAGGAATTGGAAACATGTTAATGTGGAGGAATAATGTTGTAATGGCTGATGCATAGGAAATGCAAGGCCGCACCAATAAAGGAGTACTTGTACAAAACCAAATGTGGAGGCATGATTAACAGTAAGTGACTACAGTAGCACTAACTGCCAAATATCGGTATGGAATATACCCCAAATGTTGGAATAACCAAGAGAGCGATACACATTAGGTAGCATCTCAATCTCAACCGACACTAAGTCGGAGGGGAACAAGTCAATTATTATGAAATACATAGCTGTATACAGTAAATTGTTATGGAAGTGGATAGAAAGTTTATAACTCACCGAATTCGCTAACGGTAAGAGATACCACGCGTCGGTTGAGAACCATTGTTACCAAGATGAAGGTGACAATTGGGGATGCAAGAATAACAAATGGGGCAATTAAGCTCTACAGTTATTGGAGTTTCGTAGCAGAAACTAGTGAGCCAGTGATTCAAGTGTTGAATGTACATGGTGACATGAGTGGATGGCTAATTATTAATGCCTAGAAGCCTCACAGGCCAGAATCGAAACCAATTAAGAGTTTAAACAAACTCCAATGAGAATTCTTGGTTTAGGAACTAAACCGCCAATATGGTTAAGATCCTCTAATCGGAATCCATTGTATAATAGACCGCGTGGAAGTCAAAACACTTCACGACGGCAGAACATTTAAGCCAATGTTTAGTGATTGATTACGTGGGCGTAATCCCTTTTAAGGGGGGTAGAGCGCAAAACCACTTAGTGTATATTACCGTACAAGAGTACGTGGTGTATGTGACTTATATTGTGCATATCACAAAATTATTGTTTTGGTGATTGGTGTGTGTGTTACGTAAACATACACATTCATTCATGGTTAATTGTGGTAATTGCGCACAGAAGATGCGAATACCATTGTGATAAGTGTGTTGATTTATTAACAGTTGTGAGTGATAGTACAAGTGTGGGAGTAGAGAAACTCCCGGGGGAACAAACCCCGACAGTGTATAAATGTGAAATTGTGTGTTGTATTTTGATAAAATATATGTGTATATATATACTATATAGTGATTCAAGAAAGGGCATGATACCGACATAGAACCTAGTGAGAATAAGATTCCCTAGGTAACAACATTAAAGTAAATGGAGGTAACTGATAGGCGGAGTCCTATCCATTGGAGATGTTATGATCATGACTAGAATGATTTAAAAGATAGAAAATTGGAAATGAGTGATTTATTTGATGCTTGAAAATGAAGTGGGAAGTGGAACTTGATTTGCATGCGATCAAGGGAAGCCGAACACAAATTGGAGTGGAGGGATAGTTCAACATTGATGCTGATCACATCAGTGGTGGATGACTCTTGAAACTCCTTATAAGTGGTCACAAATAACCACGCTAAGAAAAGAAGCAAAGAGCTTAAGTTGGACTTGGAGTTGTGTGTGTTTTCAAAAGGATTTCAATTGGTATTTAATAAACGTTGATAGATACTTTACATAATTTAAGTTTCTTACTTAACCTCACAAGGAAAATTTCAAATTTAAGTGATTGTTTTAATCTCCCAAAGGCACGGGGACGGAAGGTGTCCATCGCGACCGGGTTCTGCGGGATCACAATGTATGTAAAAGATATTTTTGATTGCTATACATGCTATGACATGTGTGTGTGGTATGTGTAATAAATATTATTTTGACTTTGAGCTCCTAAAGTGTATGCTATCAAGGCCTATGAGTCTAAATGTGTTGTGTTACATAGACCTATGTGTCTGAAGACTGTTATGTTATGGGGACCTATGTGTCCGAATGTTGTTATGTTACCCAAGACCAGTGAGTCAAGGGGTTGTTATGTATGTGTAAGTGTTGTTAAGATACCCGGACCATTGAGTCCGAGGTTATCATGTGAATATGTTGTGTTATGTGTGGATGCGAATGTGTTGCCCGGACCATTAAGTCCGAGGTTGTGATGTAAAGTGTGTTTGATTATAGAAGTTTATTTTTGTAAGTAATCCCCGTATTCTAATCTAATGATGTGTGGGAACTTCGAGGACGAAGTTCTTTTAAGGGGGGTAGATTGAAATACCCCAAACCTTGATATGTGGTTTAAATATCAAACTATGTTATATAAAGGCTAAAAAGTGCCTTAGAAAACATCGGTGAACAAATTAAACCATAGTAAATGCAATAAAGCACTAAGATACGGTATGAGCAAAAACATGCTCTAAGCTATGAGTGAACTTGGTTAGGACCCAAAGAGCCTACCAAGACTTAATAACATTCAATTATGATTTAATAAGGCTAATTAAGTCCTTAGGAAACCTTGGTAGACAATAAAACCAAACAAAACACAAGAAAAAACCTAAAGTCAATGAGAGCAAAATGTGCTCTAAGCTTGGGATAAATTTGTATAAGACCTAATGGTCATACCTATACCTTCTTTATATGTTAATGAACATATTAAATCAATTACTAAAGAAAACCAAGCTTGAAAACAAGTTAAAACACAAAATGTGCTTTAAGGAGTCTTAAAGCACATTTTGAAAAATTGTCTTGTAAATGAGTTTTAATGGCTAAATGTCCATCATTACTCTTTAATTAACATGTGTACTATATAGTATCACATTTGGAAGTCTATATCAATGGGAAATCAAAAATTTCACAACAATGTGCCTTGTTTTGTGAATAGTGATTTTTATAAGCTAGTTTGTAACATATGTTATCATAAGTAATTAAATTGACAAATAAAGACTAAAGTACCCTTATGTAATAAAGGGGGCCGGTTTTCTTAAGTGTGTGACTCACCACTCTCTTGTTAATTTACTAAGAAAAGAAAGAATGACTAATTAAGGTACTATTTGCTTTATAAGAACAAATATCTTCAAAAAGCAAAGTTTATCTTCATTCTCTCATTTCTTTCTCATTTCACACGGTTCCACTCTTCTTCAACCTCTCTTCTTCTTGTTCTCTCTCGGTAATATACCAACACCACCTAACTCCATCTTTGATCCTTGTAAAATCAAGCTCACTTGTCCAAATCAAAAACAAACACCACCATTCTCTTGTCTCATCAAGCTCTTCATTCTATCCTTTCAAAATTCCAAGAGCTCCATTCTGTGCCAAGAGAATCTCCATGGGAGGAGCTTGAGCTCACCTTTCACATATTATTGTTCTCCTTTGCTCAAGGTAAGGAAACTCAAAGAAAAATCAAGTTTCCTCCATGTTTTGTTGTTGTCCGAAAATCACCATTAATGGTGCTCATTGTGTTGCTTTGTTCTAGCTCCATTTGAATCTTTCAAGGACTTGGTGGAGTCCTCTCTTGGTAGATATTCCAATCCCTTCAAAGACCAAGGTAAAACAAAACTATTAATGCTCTTTGAACAATGTGAAACCTAGGGTTTACAATGAGATAAGCTTGGAGTTTGATACTCATCACATTGTTGTGTAATGTTTAGAAGTTGACAAGCAACTAAGCTTAGCCGATTTTTAACAAGGAAACAAGAAAGAAGTTTGTGAGGAAAAGAGGTAAATATGCTATCTCAATGTGGTTTAATGCCTTAGGAGAAATGAGCTTATAATGCTTGCTAAAACTACCTAAAGAGCAAATGGTGAATGACTTAGTAAAGTGTTCTCAAGGAGACTAGTAAAGGAACATATGTCTTGGGTGTGTATTGCAGGTCAAAGGCTTATATATTGTGGAAATTCAGTGTTTAGGTTTATGCAATTTAAGGGCCTAAGAGCCATGTTATTTAAGGGCCTAAGTGCCAAGCAATTTAAGTTATGCACTATATTGTGATGTAGTGCTAAATGTGGGAAGTTTGTGTATAAAAATGTGTTTGATGGATTTTAGGTGTTTGTGAGTGAAATAAGGTAAAACCTAAGTGTTTGATGTGAGTATATACAAGAGAAGCTATGGCCGAAATTGGAAAATGCTGTAAAGAAGTTCTAAGTGTTTTAAGTAAGTTTTGGTGAAACTGTGAAGTGTTAAAGGTGAACAAATGTTTACTTAGGAAGAAAACATGTATTAAGGTGATTAGAGTGATGCAGGATTTAGGTGTTATTTTGGAAGTTCTAGGAATTCAATATGTGTTTGAGAATGTATTAAGTCTTGGAGAAGTTTGTTTAAGGTTTAGGAATGTTGATGTACAAGGAAGAAATGATGTTTAGGTAAGATGTGAAAAAGGAGATTAGTTAGTAAGAAAAGAAGTTTGAGAGATGATGTTAAAGTGTAGAGGAAACACCTTGGTATAGTGGTCATTATAGGTGAAATACCACCTAGAAATCTTAAGGAGAAAACATTCCAAGTGCTAGGAATTTTGTAAGAAATTTGTGAATGATAAAATGGTTTTGGTGAGTGATTTAAGGAGTTAAGCATATGGCTAAAGGTGTGTTTGATGTGCCAAATGATGTTAGAACACATTAGGAGGCTTGAGGAAAATTGGAGAAAATTTGACAAGTTTTGGACAACTTCTGATGTTGTCCGACCCAGTGGTCCGACCCAGGGTGGGTCGGACAGCTCTGTTAAGTCACCCGTTGGAGTTTCTGGAATGGTCCGACCCAGATGGTTGGGTCGGACATGGGTCGGACATGTGTGCTCTAAGTCTCTGGAATGGTCCGACCCAGATGGTTGGGTCGGACATGGGTCGGACATGGGTATTAAAAGACGGGAAAAAGTTTCTGAACGGTCCGACCCAGTTGTGGGTCTGACGGTGGTCGGACGGCCCAAAGTATGTAAAAAAAAAAATTTGTTTAAGGTTATGAGATGATATGTAATGATGGGGATTGTTAGGTAATGATGTTATAAGGTGTTTAAGACATATTAGGTGGGTTATAATGACAATCAAGTAGTGAAAAGTTGTATTAAAATGTAAAGGTAAAATAAGTAAAATGTGAAGTTATTCAACTAAGTTAACGGGAAAAGTTATAAGCATTAGACTTTAAACAATCATGTTACCCCGATGTTTAATAAAATACATGTAATGTTATCAGTTGTTCGAGAATTGCTCGAGGAACATAAGTGGACGTGTAAAGTGGACTCCGGTGACAGGTATGGTTTTCTTGCAAACCTGTGTCCTACCGGATTACACCGGCTTGTATGCCAATGTGTTTTCTGTATGTTTGCCACGTTATAAGATAAATCATGAAACGAGTTTATAGTCGTTATTGTTGTTGTATGTTTACGTGCCGATACCGGTAACCTCGAATGCGCTTGAAGGGCTAGTTAACCACTATTAGGTAAACGCAGGAGAACGGTATCCGGTAACAAACGTTTCCGACCTAAGGAACGTTCTAACCACGGCTATGCGTGAGTTAGTTATGTGATGTTGTGTGTGATGTTTGTGTGTGAATGTATGACTCTCCCTTCCCTTGTGTGTGTCTAACAAGACTTAACCCAATGTTGTGATTGTTTAACTAAGTTCAATGATGAACTTCTGACAAGTGCTAACGGGGGGAGTGAGGAGTCCGGTCTGTTCCGGCCACGCGTGTGAGTATGGGGGTCGTTGTCATAGCAGGTTCGATCCTCTCCGTATGTTATGGTTGTTTTCCAATTTGGTTTCCAATTTCCCTTTAGCTTAACCAAGGCTATTACTGACTCACGTCGGGCCACAGGGGCATACTATGTTATGTTTGTTCGGTGTGCTTGGATCACTATATCCGGGACACCTTGTGTTAAGTTATCCGTTCATTTAACGAGACGGTAACGAGTTATGTAACAAGCTTATCATGAGACTGGCAACATTCTCTAGGCTCACCAGTGTATTAACAATGTTTGGGTCGGTTCCTAAGAGAACCATTCCCGTTATGTTATGTATTTGTTGTGATGCAATATCTATTGTGATGTTATGATGTACACGTTGAAAGTGCAAAGTGTTGTTAAGTTTTGTATGTGAGGAATGATATATATTGTGAGATATGAAGTGTGTGGATCATGGATATGAATCCCAGTTTGAGAAAGGAGGCGTTTAAGGATAACCCGATTTAAGGGTAAGTGTCGTCTATTAAGGAAGTAGCTCCATTAGAGGAGGAACACTCTAGGGATAATGAATACCACGAGTGACTTATTAAGTAAGGATATATTATCCGTTAGTTGAGCCTGTTGAGGCGAAATGTTATGTGTTGTGTGTTTACAGTTGCATGCACGATTTAAATATAATCAATCGCATGCTAAGACGACAATTAGTTGTGCGTGGCCCGGTAGCATGTGGGTGCGGGATTACCATACCAGCAAAGGTGCTGAGCCCCTTGGGGGCCACCCTTTCTCTTCTTTTCTTATTTCAGGTACGAAGTGCTGGAAGCCGTTCGAGAGTAGGACGGGTAGTCGTTGTACATGGGTAATCATTTAAGTGTATATATAGCAGGTGTAGTAAGACCGAAATTGTTGTCGGCATCAGTTTATTAGTACTCGGTATAGTCGAAAGGTGTATGTTGTTGTTTGTGTTAATAGAAAGGGATAGTAATGTGTAGTTGCTCGGGAATTTAGCCCATCAGACCGGTACAATGTATATGCATCAGCCTTGTTAGCCACGTGGGTGGCTAACGGCGTGTACCACCAACGAGTTAAGTAATGTGATGAGGTTTGTTTTTCCGCTGCAGTTTATTGTAAGTGTGTTGATGTTGGATGGGGTGTTACATGAAGTCAGTTAGCGAGAACCGACCACCTACATATTCTGGGGAACCAGACCCCGTAGCTTGGGAGCGTTACATTGTTGAACATGAGAAAGCATACGAAGCTTTACAGGTACCTGACGACAAGAAGGTCGCCATTGCTGCCTTCCATCTGAAGGATACAGCAGTAACTTGGTGAGAGAGTGGTCAAGGACCATCACCTGGCTACGCCCGACTTTTCGTGGGCTGCCTTTGTCGAGTTGCTGAGAGGGAAGTACTACCCAGCACATCTCAAACAGAAGAAGCGCCAGGAGTCAGAGACACTGACCCAAGGAGGTCTGACCGTGGATGCGTATTACGCTCGATTCATTGGTTGCGTGGACTCCATTCCGGTGTGGATTACTCAGAGACCGTGAAGGTCGATAAGTTCCGGGGAGCACTATTATTTTGCATTCAGATGGCGATGGGTGCTACCCTCTACACTACCATCCTAGTACTAACATGAAAGTCATAAAATTCTTTACTTACTACATTACCAATTAACTCTTGTGAGAACTTACCAAGGAGATTCCAGGAGTGTTATGAGGCTGCCTCGAGGACGGAGCTAATGCTCCAAACAATGGGGAAGAGACTCGCGGGGCCAAGAAAAGGAAGAACCCTGAGGGAGAGTCTGAGGGTGGAGGAGCATCTCCAGGCGAAAGCCAAAAGAAGGGAAAGTAAGGACTTATTCCATTTCAGATTATTTATCATATTAAATACCTTAGGAATGCTGACCCGAAACCTTAAATAGGAAATTCTTTCCAAGAAAGGGCAGCAGGGTCACCAGGGAGCAAAGGGAAAAGAGCCCGTCCTTTGGTTGACCGGCCCAGCACCTTTAAGGGTGAGAACCCTACCTCTTAAAATTAAATTGTGACCTTAACCTTTATACCAACAGATATTCACTTAAACTAAATACCATCATCAGGCAACGGACAGCCCCAACGCCATTTTTACTGTAAGCGTTGTGGAAAGGACCATCCTGGGTCGACTGCGAAGGCGCAAAGTCGAGTGTCGGTGCTGCCACAAAGAGGGCCATAGGGAATTCGAATGCTGGATGAACCCAGAGAGCCGTAATTACCGGCACCAAAGAATACTCAGAAGACTTCAGCTGGAGGATCTGGGTACCACGAGGCGGTCAGGAAGGCAGACGTCTACTGATGCTGGAGCCTATAAAGGCAAGGGAGTATATAGGGCATGAAAACCCTAAATTCCATGAGACCGCTGGTGGAAGACTTTGTTTACTTACTATGTTGTGTGCTTACTTTGGATGTTAGAAGGAACTATGTTATAAGTATGGGAGTGGGTCATTGACCACTCGCCTTTCTGTGTATGACCTTGGAGACTAGATTTGGAACTTGATGCGAGTAACTTGAAACCTGGATGAATTATATATATGAGAACAGGATGTTTAAGCTTACATTATCATGTAGCAATACTCAAATGACGAAGAGTCAATGAGTCTGGAAATTGCTGAACCAATATTTCCACCTGCAGGGCGCACTTGCTATTGCAAGCGCTATGACAATAAACCACTGAGATTTCCACCTGCCTAGCGCACTTGACAGAGCAAGTGCAACAACAACAACAACAACAACAGTAACAGCTACTGCAAATGCAACTGCAACAACTACTACTTTTAGTCTTTTATTATTATACATATACCAAAAAAAAAAATATGTTTTTCAAACGTTTTCATACAAACCCTAAGATTAGAAACCTATGCAACTTTGGAAGGACCGTTGGTCCAACCACAGCAACTGGGAAATTATACAACCACTGTGATTGTAAACCACACCAGTTCAATTATTTGAGGACTTTCAGACATGGCTTATTAGCCAAATACCAACAGTGTATACCGGCATTAATGCTAATCACTACCAGTGCTAAATGTTTAGTCCCCATGGACAAGCATACCCTTTGTAGATGCACCACCGTCAGTGAGGATGGTTGGGAAGTGTGAAGAGCCAAGTTGCTCTAGCTATTATGCAATCTGCAATACATCCAATTACATGGATGAGGGGACGAATATGAACTATGGATGAGATATGATATAAAAAAAACAGGGAGAAAAAGGAAAATGTGTTGTACTCAACGAGATAAAAAAAAAGGTGAAACAAGTTTGCTAATATAGCACGGATGCCACAAAGGCAATAGCACTTATTACAGGATAACGGATAACGTGAACTATTACAAAAAAAAAACAAGCAAAAAGTAGACAAAAAAAAAGAATAAAAAAAAAAAAAGAGAAGAAGAACAAAAAAAAGGATATCCATCAAAAGGGAGATTGACAACAGAATACTTCACAACAACCGTGTGACAGACATTACCAGTTTACTAAACGAGACATGGGACGACCGCACTCCGTTAGGAGCATGTGGGCCTGACAGACTATTTATGAGTTAGTCGGGTAAGTAGTAATGTATCAGTATGGTACCCCATGCAAGTAGACAAGTAGTGTTAGGAACACGAGAAGTAGTCAACTCCATTCTACGGACAGTAAGACGGATTACCTTGAAGATGGACGAGAAGAGTCGCAGTTAAACCAACGGGCTAGAGAAATCAAGAACCTTCAGCACATAGCAGTAGACAGTATAAGAGAAGACAAGGAAACCTTTCAAGGACGTGAACCTAAGGATAAGAACATGGAAACCCATTATGGACGAATAATATGTAGAACCCTCATAAGGATCAAGCAAATGCTTACAATCCAGAGGAAATCTACCAGATGATATGGACATAAACGCGTGACTACGCGAGGATAAAAGATAAGCTATATAACAGCAGACACCTTAAGCAAGGAACAGTGGATTTGGAATGTACCACTCACAGGATAATTCGCACATCTTATCTGTTTGACTCACAAGATATTAGCTATTGAGCGTTTACGCCTCTGCACTCTGTATGACTGAGTGTTTGGTATTGCACTCGTGCAGTTATTAATCTAGTGGGAATGCAGAAAGATAAAGTGGATATCAACAAGAGTGTGTAAAAAAAAAGAAAGAAAAGAAAGAGAACTACAACAGTGTGTTACTCCGGAACAAAACCACCAGGAGACATGGATGACAAACATCATCTTTATGGACATATAGGCTGGTACGTCTTAGTATGACAAGACGAGTGCAAGAGCACTAAGTACTAACAGTAGCCAATGTCACATTATACCTCAAGCTGAATATCAGTGAGAGAAGACACACGCATGTTTGCTAGTGATCCAAATGAGAGGACACACAGCAATGGAAATAGGCAAATTGAGCCTATGATTCATGGGTCTACGCCTCATATGGAGCGAGTGGGCCCATAAGAACGAACTTAGAGAGAGCACAAATAGTTAGTGCCTCACCCTTTATATATTGTGGAGCCAGAAGGGCTAGAGTCATACCCGTCTCTCTGATATGAGGATAATCCATAGAGTTGGAGAACTCTTTGAGAGCCAAGTATCCAGCGCTTCTTGTTGAGCGGCTGTTGTATACTTGTGGGGTACGGGGGCGTAACCTTTTTAAGGGGGGTAGAGCCTCTTGGCTGTGCACATGTGTGCACTAAGTTTGGTTGTTTAGTATGCATTGCATACAAAGAATTGGTGGTGTGTAGGGCATACGAGGTTGTTTGTTTAGTATGCATGGTATACAGTGAATTGTTTCGTATGCATGGCATACAGTGAATTGGTTTTGTTGGTTATGTTTGGTACGCGGGGGCGTGCGTTGTTTGTTGTTTGTGTGTGATGTACACTTGAATGTATGTATCTTATGAGATACTGTTTTGAATGATTGTATGTACACCATGTGTGTAGTACTTTTCTTATGCTATTTGTGATATGTATTCATATTGCTTTATAGAATGATTACATATGGTATCGCCTAGATACGAAATGAATCATTAGATATGGAATGTGGAACAATGGAATGTTATGGACACCTCAGGGAGGTTGTCAGGGTTGGTAGAACTGATAGGAAATGGTGGTGCTGATGGATCACCGATATCCATATATGATTGAACTAACGCCACAACGTGATGGCTATGTGCTTTATAAGCGCAATACGATGTGTGTAAATGATATATCACATAAAATACATTATGGGAACAATGGGTAGTTATACATTTATATATACTTACCTATTTGATTAGAGACTTCGGGACGAAGTCTTTTTAAGGGGGGTAGATTGAAATACCCCAAATTAATAAAACATGGATTAAATATTTAATCACATTAACCAAGGCCTAAACATGCCTTAAAAGTCAACTGAGAACAACAGTGGTCAACACAAATCAAGATGTTGCACCCTTTGACTGTTAAGGGTAAATAAATACCCAAATGAACTACTTAGGACCTAAAAATTTGTCCTAAGATTATTAACACATTACTAAACATATTAAAGTCTTGGACAACACTCCAACACAAAGAACAAGCACTTTCATGCTTCAAGGTCAAAAAGGGCAAAAATGTGCTCTAAGAAACCTTAAAGGTCTAATGACCTCTAAATAATATAAAAATTGGATACCATGATCAAATATCATGTAAGGAACACAACAAAACCGTTGTAAAAGAAAACAGAGCTCAGAAACACCTTGCGACACAAAATGTGCACTAAAACTCCTTAAAGCACATTTTTGTGTAATTACCTTCTAAAATGGTTTTAAATGGGCTAAAAGGTTATGATTACCTTTAAATATGATAAAATATCATATTATATGATATTAGGAATTTAATTCCAGTAAGTAATTTATGAATTTTTACAAATTTAATATTAAAATATTAATAAAAACCCTAAAAGGGGGCCCGCAGGAGTCAATATTGACTAAGATTGGTCAAGAGGTCAAAGTTGACCCCTTAGACCATATAAGTTCGACATTTACAAGAAAATGAGGCTCCAATTCGCCACTTGTACACAATAAACAAGTCTCCAACATTTCTCCACAAATTAAGGGCTTACTTTTGCCTTTTATTAGTTTATACACTCCTTTAGGCTCCATTATTGACTCCACCAGCCACAAAATCGTGTGAGGCCAGCCTTCCCCTCCAATTATCGATGCCAGATCCATTATTATCCCTTTGATGACTCATTAGTCATTACAAATCAATAATATAGTCCAAAAGTGCTTTTCATTCAATAATGCTCATTTTTCAATCATTCATTGCCTCCTAGCTCCATTCCAACGACTCCAGCTCATTCAACCGAGCTCCTTGAGTTTCCAAACTCTCCCAACCGTGGTTCTTGAGTTAGGAAGGTAGATCTAACTCCAAAGCTCCTAAGGTAATGGTTTAAGGCTTATTTTGGCTCTTTTTCTTCATCTCTTCACCACCTATGCTTAGATCTCGTGACTAATCACTTCCTATGGCTTATTCTCAGTGTTCTAAGGTTAGAACATCAATCAAATTCAAGAATGAAACAAGTTAGAGACCAAGGTTGCTCAAAATCTCATTTTAAGGTAAAAACATACCTTAAGCTTCTCTACTCTTCATCCGATTTTCTTCCTCTGATTTTGTGTGAGTTTATTCACTCATAATCTTCATATTTACATGTTCAATCAGTTGGTTAGCCATTTGGAGCAAGGGTGGCCGAGATCCAAAGGAAATACTTCTTTTAAGGCATTTTTCCAAGGAAAACCTAATAACAAGAGAGCTGTTGTGATCTAGCTATTTCCTATGTCTATATGGTGAGTCTACCACCTTGTGGTGTGTCTAAACAGGCTGAACCCATCTTGAACTCTCCTTGCATTTTTAAGGTGATTTTTGCCTTAAATCTTACATAAATTATTCCTTATGGTTAGATCTTGCTTGGAGACTAACTATGCGTTGGTTTCTGTTTGAAAACATGTAAAACAAGCTGTGGAGAATTTCTCCTTAAGATGGCGAACCCAAACAAGGCTTACCTAAGCTAAATCAAGGTATAAATCACTTAAAACCTTAACTTGATACATTAACACAAGTTTAAGTGTGTGTATATTAATTGCCGTGAGTGAATGATTAAAATAAGGTCTTGTTTGACCTTAAAATGATTAAGGAATGGTTTAATAAATTTTATAACTAATTAAACAAGCATAAATGTCAAATTTAAGACATTATGTGGAAATTTGGTAAATAAATGAAATTATATGGTGAGGCCGAGAATTATGAGTGTTTTTTGGGACATTTATGTGTAATTTATTTTGTAAGCCAAATGTTATAATAAGGCCATGTACTTTAGGCCATTTTATTTATGCATTTACAAGCTTTTATTTAAGTTTAGGTGATATTCAATTATTACCAAAAAGAAGTGGGGCTTAAGAAGTAATTAAATTAAATTGGGGGGCTTTAGAATAATAAGGCCGAAAATTAGAGTTAAAAGGAGTATTAAAATAAAGTTTATAAGATTTTATAAAGTTTTGGGGTTAAATGGTGATTTCTAGAAAGTTGGGGTACTAAACCGTAATTATAAGGAATTGGTGGTCAAGGAAATATTAAGGTGGTCAACCTTGACCATATGCTAGGTTTTGACCAAAATAAATAAGTTAGATAACTTATTTAAGGTTTTAATAATAAGATAAGTACCTTTATGGTAATATTTTTCATAACATATGTGGTAATATGTTATTACCGAAAATAAAGGGTGACAATGGTATTTTACAACCCATGGGCTATTAAGGAATTTTTAGGAATTTATTTGGTGGATTTTGGAATGGAATAATGAAAACTATATATGTACAATATATAGTAGTTATTATGTCATTAGACACTTTGGAGGAGAAAAATAGATGGTGGAATGGTAAATATTGAAAGTATATGGGTTAATAAGGATATTCATAACCCTTTGGTGGAATTTGGAGATTTTTAGAATTATATAAGAGTATTTGTAAGAGTGTATAAGATATGGTTTTAAGATATTGGGTAAGACTATATGTATAATAAGGGCCAAACAAAAGGCATTATAGAATAGCACAAGGGCTGTTCGGAATTATACAAAAATAACCATAGGTTATGCTCTTTATAAGTTAGAGATTATATTAAATGGATAATATAACATGATTTAGATGGGTGATTTTTGTAATTAAGGGAACTATGGTTGGAAAAGAATAGAGATTTCTAAGGTCCGCTGTCGGACAATAATAAATAGTTGGGTATAAAAACCATAGGTTACAAATTAAAGGAAATAAGAAGAATCAATGTCAAATGATATTAGCAATAAGGAATAGCATTATATAATGTATGGGGTCAAAATAGAATTTAAATAAATTCAAGGGCTTTACCGAATTGATAAAGTTTGGAAAATGAGCTTTAGACTAAGGTCTATAATGTTATAAGTGTTATAGCAATTATATAGTTTAGATGGAATTAATATAATGAAGGATACTCACATAAAATAATGTGACAAACTATAAATGAATGGGATTTATAAACTAAGGTATTTATGGAATAAACCTTAGGAGTTGTAAATATACAACATAAAATGTTACATAATATTAGGATAATAATCTAATATAAGTTGTACAATACAATACAACTAATGGGAATAATCATCTAATAAAAGATGATAAAATGTAACATAAAATATAAGAGTTTATGAAACTCATGGAATTACCTACGTGGTAAAAATATATATACACACAAGAATAATGATATAAGGTGGATATATATTTTTGGTTGAAAACCATATGATTTAATGGTGGTGGTTATTTGGAAAAAAAAATAATAATATAGTTACGAACTATAAGTTATGAATTTTAGAATGCAATATAATATAAGAATGCATGCATACATGCAACTATAGGTTACGTACCTAAACTAGATGTGGATAAGATTAAAAGAAATAAAAGGAATTAAACTTAACAGTTGAATGTTTTGACGTACGCGTTTTAAGTAACAAAACCGACTGTTTTAGAGAACCCGTAACGAACAACTGTAGAAAACAGGGGTGAACTGTCGGGGTTACTTATTATTCGGAAATACCGGATGTAGTTAGTCATGGAGACTGACTTATAGTTATTACCGTTTAGATTGTACTTCTGACAACTACACGGAGCATAGGATCTTGCTGATTCATACTCCACCGTAATACGATCAGGGTGAACGGTATGTAAAGGGGTTTGATCCAAGTTGTCCTAAGGTTGCTCCTTGGGCTCGGATTTGGTTGATATAACTTGAATGTTGTTATGTGTCTCTGATTGTCCCTGAGGGCTTCCTCAGTTCAGACATCTGTGTGATCTGTGATAAGATTGTTTGTCTGAATGTGATAATTAATATGCATGAACTGTATATTTATAGCTGCTTATTATTTACTGTTGTTGAGTTAACAGTATTGGTTCGTATATATGAACCTATATATAAAACGAACTAGCGGCTATGGTGCTATCTTATATGAAATATAAGGAACGTCAGTAAAACATTGTAGCACTAGGATAATAATTTATACATATTATCCAAGACTTTTATACGGAGCATTGGCCCTTTCTATACGCCGCTCTCGTATCTAACACTGGATCCCGAGTTTACAGACTCCGGATTGGACTAATGACCTTAGTCTGCTGTGTTAGGGGAAAAAATGGTAATGCGATGCGATGGTATAATTAATTAATGGAATGGAAGTAAATCCAAGAGGATGTGGCTCTTGGTGCGCGCTGTGATCACAAAAATGATACTAGGATGTCCGCGTACGGGTCCGTAAGTATCAAGAAAATTTCCCGTGAGCTAGAATGGCTCGTTGGTCGGAGACTCTACGTTGGAGTGGCTACTGCCGTGGGTGACCCGCCATAAATATGGGTAACTAGAGACATGTCGTTTTAACGAGACATTGTCACTAGGTATAACTGAACAACTAAAACAATTGAGACTTATATAGTGGCGAACAATACCATGGACGAGACTTAATACTTGTTTATTATTCTCGTTGTTTCGCTTTGTTGTTCATTGGTTATACTTGTGGTTTATTTTATTGTGTGTTGATGGGGATGGAGCCTACGAGGCTAAGGTAAATTAAATATGAGCACTGTACGCTACGGTGAATGTACATTGTACATTATATTGTTATTGTTCGATACGTTCGATATATAATTGTGGACTGTGTTATTAAATGATTGTGGATTGGATGGATGGTTGAATATCTATGAATATTTGGATGGATGAATATGTGTATTATACATGTTTATTACAGTATTGTTATAACTGTAAAATGGTAAAGCATGAAACCGACCTAGTAATAAGATGGTTAAAATGACAAGTGACCATTAGGGTCCAGGCCCGGCATACTCAGCGTCTATCGCTGATACTACACCATTTCAGGTTGTTGATCATTGTTGAAGCTGAAGAGCAGGAACAGGGTAATTGGAGTTTGCTTTTGTTACCACACATGGAGTTCATTGGGTTTAGCAATGAGGATGGTGTATGGTCGTATGGTAAGGTTATGTATTTTTCAGGATTGGGTAGACGCTCACTTGTCGATGTTTATGGTTTATGGACTTAGTGTGATGTATAGGAGTTTCTCGTTATCACTGCGGTTAGCAGTTTATTTGTATTGGAAGTTGGATGTAGATTGGCTGCGTTGCTCGCATGGGCGAGTAACGGCCGGTGACACCCAAGTGAGTTTCGTAATTGTTATTTATTTTTCCGCTGCGAGACGTTTTATTTATTGCTACGTGAGAGATTATATCGTGATTATGGAGAGGGGTGTTACAATTGACTTTGTTGTTTTAAGAGGTTTGTATTCAGCGCTCAGACCGTAGCATTTGTAAGTTATTTTGGAGTTAGCCTTGTTAGTCACATGGGTGACTAGCGGCATTGTAGCACCACCCGTTGTCATGTATATATTTTCCGCTGCATTTCCAGTTATCTTTGGGAGCTATCATTGTACAGTTGTGGAGTTTCGGGTTGGGGTGTTACAATTTTTAGGGGAGATTCTGTCGAAATTTCGGTAGAATTTGTGGGTATTTATATATTTATGTTTGCATTTCATACTATTTTCTACTTGCTTTCTATGTTGCTAATTTGTGTTAAGCAGGATGTTGAGAAAATTTACTAGTCGTTCGAAGAAGAGTAAAAGCACTGCTACCAGTTCCACTCAGGCACCCCCACCGGGTTTTGTATCGCAACAAGCTGCAGACTTATTCAATCTGGAATGTGAAATTGAACCTGAACGATCGGTCGCACAAGAGTTACATCACCAGCTTGGGTTACCCCGAGCTCTGGAGGTGCATGGATGGGTGAAGTTATTGGACATGGGTGGTTTCTTCTACCCACGTGAGGTACGGGTTTTCTATGCGAATTCCCGTATCCAAGAGGGAACCATCCGCTCCAGGGTCCAAGAAAGGGACATCATTATTTGGGTGAGGACATCGCTACATATTTAGGGATTCCTTACCCTGCTCCTATGAGTGAGGATGATGATCAGCTGCAGTTATTTAATGATTTTGTGAATGCCGCGGACCAACATTACAGTGAGCTATACATTCAGGCACCCGCAGACGAAGAGGAGATGACCAGACTAAGCAGGTCATCCCTGCTGATCTTCTACAGGACCCTCGCGAGAGAGTCCTGTTCGCGCTTCTGGTGGCCAATGTCACGCCACGACGCTCTTCTGACCTCAACCAGGCTGACTGCTATTTTATCCAGGCAGTCGTGAACCCCTCTTTTGCTGGAGCTTCTGCACTCACATATCTACCCAACGTTTTACATCAGCATCTGCACTACATCATCGAGCACAAGGACCGTCATAGGCTGGGATTCCCTATTATGATCTGCCACTTCCTCAGGCAGCAGGGAGTGAACTTAGCTGAGGAGGGTCGTTCACTTCTAGGACACCCATTGACATGGGCACCATGAAGAGGATGAGATTTGAGTATGATGGAACGACGTGGATTAAGCAGGCGGGTCCACGTATTCAGAAGCGGCAGAGAGATGTTGGAGAGGGACCATCAGAGCCAGTTCCTACTTCCGCTACAGCAGAGGAGCAGCAGTATGCGGCATTCCCAGAGAGCCAGGAGAGGGTATGTGACTTGGGATGAGCATGAGCGCACACAACAGCAGATGCAGCAGATGGAGCAGCAGTTCCGAGCCAAGATCAGCCAACTTCGGGAGCAGGCACGCCGATCGCAGGAGGATTATGAGACCCTGCTCCGTGACTTCCAGCAGTGGCAGGCTTACTACCCACCACCGGAGTGATTCTATGACAGTTATTCTCTATTTGTTATTCCATTCCTGCTTTGTTATTTATTTACTGTATTACTAACGTTTGACAGTTTTCTTTTTATTTGGTTTGTTTCAGTGTACGCACTATCTTTATTATTTAATATCATCTTTTCCTTTTAAATGTTGCAATAAGACATTCCTTCTTCAAAGTTGAGCACTTGCATAAACACAAGTGTGAGGAACGTTTCCCCCGACAAAAGCTTAAGTGTGAGGAAGGGCTACTTTCTCAAATCCAAGGTTATAAGGGGAGTTGTTTGTTTTAATTTTTGCAAAATTTAAATTATGTTAAGTTCGTTTTACTCCTCTTACTTGATTTATCTCTATTGCTATACATAACCGCTATCCTCCATGAGTCTGACACATTTTGAAACGTCTTCTTACTTGATTTTTTTTTAACTGAACAATTGAGGACATTGTTCCTCTTAAGTGTGAGGAAGTAGAGACCTTTCCCTAAAAATGTGTCAGCTGATCTAATACATATAGACATTAGATTTACGGGTGAAAATATTTTGTAGAAAAATCAAGCATGGTAAGCAACTTTAAGATTAGTTTTGCTCATAATTGTTAGCTTTCATGGTTTCATTATAAAAATTATTTTGTGTGCAAGCTAATTATTAAGTCTGAACTGGTTTAACTCGGTACCTTTGGAATGAAAGGAAAGTTTGGAATGGAAGAATAAGGCAAGGTACTCCTCTGATCTAATATTTTTTTGTTTAAACTGAAACGGGCCTCTTCCATTCGGTTATTAAGTCCTTGGGGTGCTTCATCACCCATTACCTAAGATCATTTGATCTGGGATAAAAGACCCAAAACTGCTACAAGAATGGAGAGAAAAGTTGTAGGGTTTAAAATAAATTTGCAAACAGTGCTATTAAAGTTTGTTAAGAAAAAAAAAAGAGCTTAAACTTATTTAGATCATGAGTATGTGGTGTTGAAAGGTACTGCGGAATAAGGCAATACTTCACACCCCTTGTCATTTCTGGGTATTTAAGGAAAGAAATGGTGGAAACATCCCGAGTTAATCTGTGTTCAATCTTGATGATTTAACTTCTCCAAATTTTGGTTTGAAGAGCTTGTTTTACTAAAAAGAAAGGAACATACAGTTATGAGCAAAGGTTAATCTTAGGATTGTTATTATGTTTAATTCCCTTCTACGTTTGTTTTTACCCAAAGATTTAATTCTATGGAATTCCTCGGAAGCTTAATTCTGTTTTTTGCTTGAGGACAAGCAAAAGCTAAGTGTGAGGAAGTTTGATAAGTGCAAAACATATAGACTTTTAGGGTTTAAATACCTTATGAATTGCAATATCTGAAGCACATGTTTCCCACTTATTATGCGTTATTTCCTAAGATTTATGTTTTGATATGAACTAATGCATTTTATATGTTCAATGTAGGAAAAATCCATGTAATTAAGTAGATTTACTCATGAGGATTCCAACGCAACAAACAGGGATCAAATCGGAGCTAAAACGAATATTTTAGAGGCAATTGAATTTTGGTCCGGACCAGTGTCCGGATGAGCTGGTCCGGACGCATACATGCGGAGCGCGCCCGTATAAAAATCGACATGTCCGAACCAGTCTGGTCCGGACAGTGGTCCGGACGCGTCTAAAATGCCAGCGTACAGAGGCATGTCGACTAGTGTGAATTGGTAAAATATAATTTACCAATTCACACCGACACCCCCTCTCTTTCAAGTCTAGGATTTAGTCTTTAAGATAATAACAGGAATTTTTGCCAAACTATATAGTTAACCGGTAGAGATAGCATAATTAATCAGATTATATAAACCTGAACCCGGAGTCCCGTTTAATTTATCTTCCACTCAGCTAATTTAATCTGTTGTTTTACTTTACGACAAAACAAGTCAATTATCCCCCCTTTTTGTGACAAGCTTAGGTACTATATTATTTCGCTATAAGTCCCACGGTTGACCCCGGCCGCTTCTTGTCTTACTATATACTACTGCGACCGGGTTTTGTTTGTAGCCCGACGGGTATTTGAGTTATTAATTTCTTTCTCAATTGTTAAAATACACCCAGTTCCAACCTCTCTCATTTTCCTATATGCAGTTTCCATCACTAGTTTAAAAACGATGACACTAATTGTTATATATCTTTTCCTTTGACCGTTCTTATTGAATCATAGTTATAAAGAATATTTTCCTAGCATTTATTAGTTTATAGAGCTTGACTGATTCATAAACCTGAAGACTTTAAAAGTTTGGAAACAATAAACTGAATTGTTGGAGTCTTTTTTACGTATTCTTTAACCTTGGTTTTTACGTAGCGACAATATAAATATTTTCACTGATTTGAAACAAGCACACCCTTCATCGTATCCCTCACTATTTTAAAAAGGATGATACTAATTGTTTTATATCTTTCATTTGACCGTTTTTGTCGAGTTACAATGTATACGAATCATGGTGTATACTCATTTTTTTGCATCTCTTTTTAATTTAGGAAAAAATATAAATAATAATCTATTATTTTAATTTAAAAAAATATTATTCACTAGATTAAGACATGTATTTTGAATTGATATATACTATATATTTCCATATATATAAACAAAAAATATTATAATACTAAAAATTATTGCATAATAACTATATATGTGGATATAGTTATATAAATTTTATATAATTCATAAATTATTCTATAATGATTATAACTAATATCTTTGTAAAATAATAAAAACATGTAAAAGTACGTGTATAAACAAAAGAAAAATAATAATACTTTTGTCGATGGTTGTCGTCCGAAGAAAATGAAAAAGAAAAAAAAAGTAAAGCTTCCGTCTGACGGAGAATGGGCGTCCGTCCCCAAATCCACTCCCATAGGAAAGTGATACACTCACGCTTCTTTGGGTGTTCAGTTTTCCTGCTATTTTTGATTTGGAAGTCCACTACCTGCTTTTGAGCACAACAGGGTAATGGGGCACTTAGCAGCATACGTAAATTAGCACAAAATGAAAGGAAGGCAAGACGAAGAACACGAACTCAACTTACCACAGGGAGGAAACGTTGGTCGAAGCTGGAAGGAAGTCGAAGGAGCTCACTGCTTCTGGTGGTTGAGGAATTACAGAAAGAAGTTTCCGAAGTTTTGCGAACGATGGAGATGACCATGGTGTGAGATATGGTTTCATCCCACATCGAGAGTGGGCAAAACAAGGGGGCACTTCCTTTGCTATAAAAGGAAGTGCTCACCTTACTTCTAATCTCATCCCAACAATTAGTAATTTCTTCTGAATGCTAAATTGTAATCTCTTCTCTCTATATCTCTTAAAGTATAAATAAGAGATCGATTTCTGGTAGTGACCGAGGAAGTAGGCAAATTGGCTGAACCTCGTAAAATTACGGTGTCCCTTTTATAGCTTTATTTAGCAGTTATTGTGGGTAATTTTGTAGTGCTTTATTGTGCTAAGAAATTACAGTCAGAAAATTCTGTCTAAGGAAGTGGTTCTTAAGCGGGACCATTGTGACCCCACCACGACCTGGGAATTTTCCTGTACGGAGTGATTTTCTAGTACAATAATTTACTCTCTTACCCAGTTGCTTCCGCAACAAGTGGTATCAGAGCCAAGGGTCTGTCTTAGTATGCTCTGTGGTTGCAGCTAGGCTGATCTTCCACATCAGAAAAGCGTTCCTTTGTTCATTTGATACGTTGTAGCGCTGCTAGATGAAAATTGGAGCAGAAATGGAGGATCCCAAATTAAAGACCCCGGAGACAGCGTCATCAACTTCCTCGTCATCGATTTGGACAGAAGGGTGATGACTAATGCTAAGTTTTCGGTGGAGACATTTGATGGTACGGGCCATTTCGGCATGTGCAATGCGAAGTCCAAGACGCTCTCTTTCAGCAAGGTCTTGACATCGCAATTGAAGAGACAAGACCAGAAGACATTCAAGAGAAGGAATGGGAGGCCATGAATCGAGCAGCTTGTGGTACAATTCGCTCCTGCCTGTCGAGAGAACAAAAATATGCGTTCTCTAAAGAAAAATCTGCATGGAAATTAGGGAGGGCATTGGAGGAAAAATTCATGAAGAAGAGCAGTCAGAATAAGCTTTTTATGAAGAAAAGGCTATTCCGCATTTCGTATGTTTCGGGGACCACAATGAATAACCACATCACCAGTTTCAATCAACTAGTAGCTGATTTCTTGGAACTTGGATGTGACATCAAGGATGAAGACTTGGCCTTAATGTTGCTGGGATCTCTTCCTGATGAGTATGAGTTTCTGGAAACAACTCTACTCCATGGGAAGGATGATATCTCTCTGAAGGATGTCACTGCAGCACTGTACAACCATGAATTGAGAAGAAAGAAAAGAGAGGGCTGGTACTGATGAAGCAGCAGAAGCATTAGTGATGAGAGATTGTTCTTCCGCTCAGAGAAAGGGGAAGAAAGGATGGTCAAAACCGAAAGCCAAGATTGGAAGAAGGACTGTCCAAAACAGAAGAATGGCAAGGCTGTTCAAGACGCATGTGTAGCTGAATACGACAGCGAAGGATCAGGACTATCATTGGTGGCATCGACTTCAAAAATTAACCAGGATGAGTGGATTCTGGATTCAGGAGCAACCTACTATATGTCACCCATTCGAGATTGGTTCTTTGATTACAAAGAACTAAAGGGTGGAATCGTTTTGATGGGAGACAAAGCCCATGCAAAACAATTGGTATAGGCTCAATCAAGTTGAAGAACCATGAAGGATCAACCAGAGTTTTAAGAGAAGTTCGGCATGTTCCAAACTTGACCAAAAATCTCATTTCTCTGGGACAATTGGAGTCGAAAGGATTCTCATGGGCCGCTAAAGATGGAGTTCTAAAAGTCGTTTCCGGAGCACTGATGGTGATAAAAGGCACTAGAAGGAGCAATCTGTATTACTACGAGGGGAGTACAGTAGTAGGAACAGCAGCAGTTGTGTTGGCTCCCAAGGAGAACGGTGACTCTCAGTGCACATGCGACTGGGGCATGCCGGAGAGAAATCCTTATAGATTCTTGCAAAGCAGGGATTGCTGAAGGCGTGAAGGCTTGCAAGTTAGACTTTTGTGAGCATTGCATTCTCGGGAAGCAAAAGAGGTTGAAGTTTGGCACTGCCATCCATAATACGAAGGGTATTTTGGATTATGTCCATTCTGACGTTTGGGGACCCGCCAAGACGCCTTCCTTGGGTGGGAACCGCTACTATGTGACCTTCGTAGATGATTTCTCTCGAAGGGTTTGGGTGTATGCCATGAAGACTAAGAATGAAGTGATGGGATCTCCCTAACATGGAGAAGACGGTCGAGACGCAAACAGGTCGAAGGATCAAGTATCTCCGGACAGATAATGGGGGAGAGTACAAGAGTGATCCATTCTTGAAGGTTTGCAAAGACGCGGGAATTGTCCGACACTTCACAGTCAGGGAAACACCACAGCAGAATGGAGTGGCAGAGCTAATGAACCGAACATTGTTGGAGAAGGTTCGATGCATGTTGTCAAATGCTGGGCTGGGTAGACAATTTTGGGCAGAGGCGGTTACATATTGCAGCCATATTGTGAATCGGTTACCGTCGTCGGCTATTGGTGGAAAGACACCGCTTGAGGCATGGTGGAAAACCAGCTACTGATTATAGTTCTTTGCGAATGTTTGGTTCTGTGGCTTACTACCATGTGAAGGAATCAAAATTAGACCCAGGGCAAAGAAGGCTCTATTTATGGGGATTCCGTCTGGGGTAAAGGGATACCGGTTGTGGTGTCTAGAAGCAAAAGAGACAATCATTAGGAGAGATGTTACCTTTGATGAATCGCGTTGTAGCAGAAGGTGAGAGTAGACTCCATCCAGACAGAGGGAACTCGAAAGCAGGTGGAGAAAGCACCAAAGAGGTGGAGTTCGAGAAGGAGATATTTTGTAAAACCCATTGGTTGGAGATGATAGTGACTCTCAAGGAGTAGATGAGTCAAATGAGGAAGCTCCAACAGCAGAATCAGATCCGATTGCAGAAGAAAGACCCAGAAGAGAGATCCGCAAACCTGCTCGTTATGCGGATACGGTGGCTTATGCACTTCCAGTTGTAGATGAAGGGGTACTGTTGGGATAAAACTACACTATAATAAATATAGATTTATAACAAACTAATAGGCAAGTGACCTATTCGTAGTAGTAAAACAAGTGTCGTATCCGCAAGGAGATTGTTCAATTATCCTAGTTTAGGTAGTAATAAAAACTGTAAAAAGGGGTTTAGCCGGAGGTAAGCTTGATTTGTTGTTGAATTAGTACAGAAATAATAAAACAGTAAAAAGAGTTGTGTATTAAGTGGATGGTAAATGTGCTAAGGAAGGTGAAATCGCCCAAATATAACCCAGATAATAAATATAATCCTAGTTGGCTCTTATTTGTCTGTTAAGAATTTTATCTTGTGGCCTTTCTAAATCATAGATAAGGACAACTCTTTAATTAATGCAGTTAGATTTTTACAATCAGAAAAAGTCTAAAATCATTAATTAGCTTTAAGCGAGAATTCTTTTAATAACCGCGATGGATTTTATCTGTAATCAAGGAGATAATATCTAACGTTTGTCTCTGAAATACCCCTAAATTAATTTAAACTAATTTAAATTAATTTAGGGGATTTTTTTATTAAACCTTTAATAATACTATTAAGTATTAAATTATTTTATGGAATTATGAATATTAAATTATCATATGGAGTTATGAATATTAAATTATTATATGGGATTATGAATATTAAATTAGTATATGGAATTGTGAAATTTATTTAGGGGTTTTCTCCTATTTAACCCTAATTATTATACATTATTATATAGTATTATGAATTTAATAATAAGATTTATAAGTCAATAAATCTTGGGAAAATTATTAAAACACTCCAAAATATTATAAAGATTTTTAGAAGTGTTGGCATTGTTTGGAAATATAAAAGTCAATATAAAATTCTAGAAACCTAAAGCTTATTAAGCCTTGCTAGGGTTGACTTTTTGAGAATGGTCAAACCAGGCCATGAAATCTATACCAATAAATAGCTTATGGAAAACCATGAAGATCGATAAAAGAACGTCAAAAACGGATCATCCTAGCCAAAGTTATGCTAGTTTGAAGTTTAGAGCCAAAATTTCATAAGTGCCACGTGTCAGCCTCTCGTGCGTCCCAACACTTAGCAGATTTTTACCTCCTTGATTTTCTCCAGCAAACAACCGTTTTCGACCTAACTTGTGACGGCCATATCTCTCTCATTACTTCGAATTTTCCAGTGCCGTCTTCACCACTCTCTTCTCCTTAATTCCCTCTTTACATTCATAACTCATACAAGCCCTAACTCCATCCACATCAACGGGAAAGTCGTTCTCAAGTTGGCACCTTTCTCAGTCGTAACCCAGATTCCAGTTATACTTCGATTTCAGGTAAAGTTCGTCATGCCATAACTTCCTCGTCTTTCAACCAAATTTCGATTTCTTTAGCTCGTTGTGTAGACCTTTAATCCCTCTACAACTTTCGTGTTTATGCCCAAGTCCAATTCGTAACCAGTTGGGAGATATAGAGGCCTAAAGTTTCGGTTTTGCTAGCACATAAAATCATACCGAAACTGTAAGGTAAACTCGCAACTTCTAGCTTCAATTTTCTTTCTGTGTGATGCGAGTTAGGATTAGTTCTTGCTATCATTGTGTAGATCTAAGTTTACTCTTCCAATTAAGCCCAAGAACAAAGCCTAACTCGATCTGTGCAATAACTTATAGATCCTCGAAGTGTGCTTCCCGAACTGGTCGGAAGTTCGAATTTTTCCAGAAAACCGATTTCGAATCGCTTCGATTCGGGCAATTCCGGTGAGTTCTCTTCAAATTCCTCCGATTATGCTAACCGGTATTACGATCCGATCTAACCCATGTTTCAATTGTGTCAATTACGCCTAGATTAGGAGAATTGTGAGGATTTCGTTCGAATTGAAGTCTGTACCGATATAAGCCCTAACGTTCGAATTGAGTACGAATCTTGATGAGCTCTGCATTAAAATTGGGGAAAACGGTACCAATAGAACCGAATCGAATTTCGAATCCATAGAAACAAAAACCATTCGATTTCGTTCTGTAGATTAGGAGATATAGCAGATTAGTACTCGGTTTCGATTTGAGTTCTCTGAAGAACTCGCGCAGCAGGAGCCGTTCGATCTCAGTTAATAGAGATGGACGGCCACGATTAAAACATACGAATTTAAATGTATAAGTTTTTATATTGTTTCCAGGAATAAACCCTAACTTGTTTAATTAATTTAAGTGCCTTCCCGAATGTATTTTGACTTGAAATTTTAACCATAGATTCCTTATTTTATGTAGTTTTTTTGATATAAATTATTATGGATTTGGAGTTTTTAAACATAAGTTATGATTTTTACAAGTTACGGCGTTTCTGGAATTATCTGGCTAAATTAAAAAGATATTTTTATGAAATAAAAATTTTATAATATGTCTAAAATGTTATAGTTACTGTATATTAAATTTGGGAATTTTTGGGCAATGGTAAAGGGTTTAAAAATTGTGTTTATGAGTTTTCATAAGAATAACCTAAATATAAAGTTTTTAATGTAATCAAAAATTAAAGTAAGGTTGGTTATTGGACTTTTAAGCTGGGGAAAATAAAGGAAACTAAATTGACATTTTATAACAGTAAGTTTATAAATGTTTTTGTATTAGCTTTTAAGAGAAAGAAATTATTTACGTATATGTATATTACTTATTTAAGTAGGAACTTGTATAAATAAGGAATTTAGTTATCCTACATTTTATTTACTATATTATGGGAGTTGATATTTTTAATTAAACTAAGGGATAAAATAGTAACTTGGGTTAAATTAAGGAACTAAATTAATCTACATTCATATTAATTATATAATATGGTAGTTAATAGACTTAACCGAAACTAAGGGAAAACACTTTATTTTATTAACCATATTTTGGATGTAGGTGTGTGTAAAAGTTAATATAAATAATTAAATACAATAAAACTACATAAATAATGTTTTGTATAAATCCTAGTATATATATGAATATATACACAGTAAACATAATAAAATTAAATACCTTATAGGAAATATAATACGAAGGAATTAATAAGTTAAACTAAACCTCTACATAATACAAATAGAAGAATATTATATGAGGTGGTATTAAATTATAGTAATGTATTAGGCTTAAAGAGTTACCTTTAAATTTCTAAGATTCATATAAACAGTGTTAAAATACATGTATATATTTAGTCAATGACCCCAATGTAAACCTATAATTGGGTTAAGAAATTAATAAGTTATAATTTAGGAGTATTTGTAATTAGAGTACATAAAGTGTTACACAAATAGATCTTATTATATAATTAATAATAAAATAAATGAAATACTTTTACATTTAAATGTTCTTATTATATAAACAATAGTAAATAAATGAGTTACTTTTACATCTTCATGTGAAGAGGATAGATAAGTCTAGATTTAATTATTTCTTAATATTTATAGTATTGAGTAATAACTTAATATTTTAAGATAAAATCATTAAAAGGATTATGATATAAAACTATATTAAACTATGATTAGGAGATTAATCTAAATAATAATCCTTAAGTTTCTTGGAATTAGTTAAGCCATATAAAATACATTCATTATCAATATTCAGGATGTGAGTTTATAAATAAGTGATGTACATAATAGTTAAAGATTTTCAGGAAGGTTTTTAAATAGGAATTTGATACTTAAAACCTGTGAACCTTTTGTCAGATAAAACTAAGTTACATAAGATATTATATGGATATACTTTACGGTAATGGGACATAATGATAGGTATTTGAATATAAGATATGAGAATTTTCAGAATAGATTATCTTATTACATAATTAACAATTTCAATTGTGAATCAGAATTTAGCTCTTAGATAAATTTACCTTATGTCGAGATATAATGTTATCCTAAAATACAATAAAGGAAATTAATTTATTAAGTTATTCCTTTGAAACCTTTGGTCTTGTAAGTGATATAAAATGTATTTAAGACATAAGTTTATTAAAATTTAGTATAAAAGGATTATACATGGTCTATAGAGAGAATGTGTGTAAAAGTAAAACAGTTAGGGAATTAAATGTAAGTAAGGATACATAAAAGGTTATCTTAAAACACCTTATTATAAAGATATGGTTAAGTAGTAAATAATATACCTTATGGATACTAAATGTAAGAGTTCGATAAGTCTAAGTTAATAATAATATAGTTATTTCAATACGAGAGGTAATTCAACATCTTATGGCAAGATTATTAGACGGTTATGATAGGAAGTCATTCTGAGCTAAGGATATGATAATTGAGTTTAGCTGGCTCAATAGTTATAATAAAAGTATCTACAAACACTATGATTCCAATATACACGATGTAGATCTTAAAAAAAAATTAAGGGGGAACCAATCATGATGGTTATTTGGTATTATTGATAAAGTACATAATCATTACATTGTGAATTAATAGTATAGTATTCTAAGAAAACCTATTATAGGTCATGAGACGATGTTTATTCTAAAGTAAGAATAAAAGTATTGAGCTTAAGAATTGTTAAAAATTCTAAGATGGGTTGAATAACATATAATGCACTTATGTTAGAAAGGGCTTTTATGTAGGAATTATGGTTAAGTATGGGTAAAGTGGATAAGGGTGGAACAATTAACAAGTGTTTAGTAAAATACATTCCTTGGTCTTACAACCTTGGGCTATACAACCTTCTAAAATAAGTCAAAGGCTGTACATAACATTTAAGCGAGGGCTATAAGGTAATTGAGGTTTGGAAATAAGAGAGAGGAATTTATTTAAGTTTTACCTAGGATACGGGTTGTTGATAGTAAGTTATCTTTAATGTTCCTCAGAGAATTGTTGAATGTTTGCAAGAGTATACTAGAAACTGCTACAACTACCCACCCAGGTACGATTTCTCGTACTCAGATACTTTGGTGACAAATTTTATGGAATGTTTTGTACGATTTCTCGTACTCAGCTTGTGGTGTTTTGGACCTTATGGAATGTTTTGTACGATTTCTCGTACTCGATACTTTTGCTGATGACTTTATGGAATGTTTTGGAACACCAACTGATTTGAATGGATTTCAAAAGGGAAACTGTTTGGGTGACTAACTGAGCTTTGTGACTAACTGAGCCTGTATGTGAAACTTCCTTGGTTATTGGTTCCTCCTATCTAGTTGTTTCACTAGATATTAACTGCCTAGGTTTACGCTTCTGCACTCTGTAGGACTGAGTGTTTTGGTATTGCTCTGGTGCAGTTAATGATCTAGTGGGGGTAACTAGGAATATAGGAAAGTATCTGGTATTGGTAAAATTCCTTTGGACTATGGGTATTGTTTCATCCATGAGTCGAGTTTGATCAGCCTAATTGGGAATGGATTCTTTCTATTGGGTATTAATTGTTGAGGGTTTACGCCTCTGCACTCTGTAGGACTGAGTGTGTTTGGTATTGCTCTTGTGCAGTTAATAATCTAATGGGAATATGGGAAATGTTAATCTTGGTACTGAGTATGGATTAGTTATACTAAGTGGTGCACACACTTTTCACCGATGACTGAGAACGGGTCGGTGGCAGCGGAGGTCTGCTATACCTCGCCCTTTGTGGCAACTGACAGCGGAGGTCTGTTTACCTCGCCCTTTGTGGCAACTGACAGCGGAGGTCTGTTTACCTCGCCCTTGTGGCAACTGACTGGCGGTGGGGGCCATCTCTCCCAATTGGTTTATTCCACTCTTGAGTATATTTTGTCTATGGGAA
Organism: Limonium bicolor; assembly: GCA_023374045.1. Taxonomy (NCBI): domain Eukaryota; kingdom Viridiplantae; phylum Streptophyta; class Magnoliopsida; order Caryophyllales; family Plumbaginaceae; genus Limonium; species Limonium bicolor. The sequence continues at coordinate 306,487,377 of CM041779.1, forward strand.
TCATCTTCTGAAATGGTGGAGATATAAACTGTCTACCACGGGTTCATGGATATTAATGTCACTTCTAGTCCTTTGTGACTACTTAAGTCTTTCTCTTCTTACCAGAATTGGTTCTAACCTCAGCAATGGGTGCTTACTAACTATGTGGTGTGACTACTTAAGTGGATGACTTGGTTTGGAAGTTCTTTATCTCTATCTTTGTCTTGTTTTCTTTTCTCTTTAACTTGATTGTTTTGAAGTGCTTTATCTCTGTTTTACTTTTAAGAGTTTGTTTTCATGTTACTGTTTATTTTGAAGAGTTATGTTTTATAAGTTGTTTTTGGAGAATTGTACCAGTTCCATTCCAGGGAACTGACTCACCCCTCCCGGGGTGGGCTGCTTGGTTTCATCTTGCAGGTACAAATTGATTTACAGGTGGCCACGAAGAGCATGAGTGATTGGGATGGGATTAGGTTTATGGAGAGTGAAGTATTTTATTACTGTTATGTTATGTTAAGTTTTCTCGAAGTTCAGACCGTAACTTAGTTAATTGTAAGGTTGTAATTGGTGAGGTTGGTACCGGGTGTTTGGAGCCCGATGGTCTGTAGCACCTTTAGTTTATTTTCCGCTGTTGTTTTATATTATAGGGGTGTTACAGAAATGGTATCAGAGCGTAGTTACGCTCTGAACCCGAGAAAACAAGCCGAGTGAAATACTTAGATTATTAGGTGCACTTAAAACTGGGGAATTGGGGTAGAATTGGGAAGTGAGGATTCCAGTAAGGCACGACTCCTAACCCTGCTTAGATTAGTGAATGATTCCTTATACACTTTTCTTTTATGAATATCTGTAGAGAATGGTGTGCTATTGTTCCGTCGAACAGTAAACTACGATAGAAATATAGGTTGGAATTCATCTATTAAGTACGATAAGATTTTGGTTGAGATAAACCAAATATTAAGCTATTTTTCAAAAGCATACTTATGGAGAATTCATTGCCAAAAATGCAATCCTTTAAAAGCTAGTACACATGTTCTAGAAATTTTAAAGAATACTTTTAAATGAAAACAGTATACAAATAGAACTTTAAATAACTAAATTAGTATTGATATTATGTGGAAGTGCTTCAACTCCTTTAAAGTTTCTAAATAAATCTCAAGAATTGCTTGGAAAAATTGTTGCCTAAAGGTAATGTTTGGATAAATCTTAAGTCTAGAAAATTATTAAGTTAACCAACACTAGTAGCATACACCGAACCATAAAACACATTAAAACTCTATGTTAACTTTAGAAAGAAAACACATAAACCTAACACCCTACGGGAAGTGCCTGGTGCGACGAACTCCTAGGCTGAAAGTAGTGGGGGTGCACACCCACTTCTAGAAGTTTAGGGGCTAGACAAGCCTTGTCATCTAACTGTAAATAATCTTCTACGCAGGTGATGGATTGTGTTGAACTTGAGGAGGATTGGTGGTAAGACGTTACCATCATGAAGTCTTGAGTTGGGCATATTTCATTACTAGCCACAATGGACAATCTATATTATATCTTAATATCCAGTATTAAATTCAAACAAGGAAAGGATTTATTGAGTTAAATTTTTGGTGAAAATACCTATATATGGAGGAAGGGAATTTAAAATTTGGGTACTTCAAGTAGAACGTCTACCCCTTGTTGAATATAAAAAACATTAAAGGAAGTTACTTAAAGATTAAGTGAAGAGAAGAGTAACACTAAACTAAATATCATTGATCCTTAAATACTCGGAATATTGAGCATCTAGTGAGAAATTGGGAGTTACTTAAAGATTGAAAATCCTCATGTTTACTTGGAAGTTTAACATTATACAGGTATAAAATTTTAAAAGACACACTAAGAGTGATATTTACTAAAAGCCACCATTGTCTAAGAGAGTACTAAGATTTAATAATCAGAAGAACACTTACATAGAACAAACCCTAAGAAAAATAATCACCAAGAGTGAGTGAGTTTTCATTAGACTAGTTCATTTGACTTAAAATTTTATATAGAGTCCCTATCTTGAAAAATAAATTTTAAGATAAAGAAATCAGATTTTGGAGCTACATTATAATTGATAAGAACTTCTTTAGATTCTCCCTTGGTGAAATTATGTAAATATATAATAAGTAAATTTTATAAAGTAAACTAGAAACAATGAAACTTGGAAAGTCATAGAAAATATTTATTTATAGAGTTTTAACATATGGTTGACTATAAAACCTTGAAGATAATTTTGGAAGATTATTAAATGATCTGAAATATTATCCTAAACTACTCAAGTACGTTACACCTGTTTATAGCTTGTTAATGCAATTGATATGATAAATGATCATATATGGACATATAATTCGTATCCGTCATTAAATGAATGGATAATAATCATAAGGTAAAAATTTTATAACCACCAAGGAAATACAAATACATAACAATCAAGAGATACAGATATATATAACGATCATAGATATAATCAACGGTGCAGTAAAATTCAACAAAGCTGGTTAATAAGGTGTTGAATTCTTTGAATGTGCCATTAGTAGCGGTACGAGGGCGTACCTTAGCTCTTTTAAGGGGGATATGCTGGCATACTCCTCCTTCGTTATCTCATCCGGATTATGCCGCGTTTCATTATTAGCAAAGGGAGAACAGTATTAGCAGAATGAGAGGGTTTGTATGTGCTTGGTTTTTGCATTATGACTCAGTATGTGACTTTTGATTTTCATCATGTAATATCTTGGTATCCTGATTCAGTTTGATTTTGAGTAATCTTGAGTGGAATGTTGTTATGGAAGTGGATGGAAATAAAGGATTGGTTTGGTATGGAACTTCATTGGAACTTTTATTGTCTCAGCACACCCGAAGCGGTGTGAGTGCTTATTAGTTGATTTTTAAACTTCGAGGCGAAGTTTCTTTTAAGGGGGATATGCTGAAATACCCCTAAATTAATTTAAATTAATTAAATTAATTTAGGGGATTTCTTTTATTAAACCTTTAATAATACTATTAAGTATTAAATTATTATATGGAATTATGAATATTAAATTATCATATGGAGTTATGAATATTAAATATTATATGGGATTATGAATATTAAATTAGTATATGGAATTGTGAAATTTATTTAGGGGTTTCTCCTATTTAACCCTAATTATTACATTATTATATAGTATTATGAATTTAATAATAAGATTTATAAGTCAATAAATCTTGGGAAAATTATTAAACACTCCAAATATATATAAAGATTTTAGGAAGTGTTGGAACATTGTTTTGAAAATAAAAGTCAATATAAAATTCTAGAAACCTTAAAGCTTATTAAGCCTTGCTAGGGTTGACTTTTTGAGAATGGTCAAACCAGGCCATGAAACCTATACCAATAAATAGGTTATGGAAAACCATGAAGATCGATAAAAAGAACGTCAAAAACGGATCATCCTAGCCAAAGTTATGCTAGTTTGAAGTTTAGAGCCAAAATTTCATAAGTGCCACGTGTCAGCCTCTCGTGCGTCCCAACACTTAGCAGATTTTACCTCCTTGATTTTCTCCAGCAAACAACCGTTTTTGACCTAACTTGTGACGGCCATATCTCTCTCATTACTTCGAATTTTCCAGTGCCGTCTTCACCACTCTCTTCTCCTTAATTCCCTCTTTACATTCATAACTCATACAAGCCCTAACTCCATCCACATCAACGGGAAAGTCGTTCTCAAGTTGGCACCTTCTCAGTCGTAACCCAGATTCCAGTTATACTTCGATTTCAGGTAAAGTTCGTCATGCCATAACTTCCTCGTCTTTCAACCAAATTTCGATTTCTTTAGCTCGTTGTGTAGATCTCTAATCCCTCTACAACTTTCGTGTTTATGCCCAAGTCCAATTCGTAACCAGTTGGAGATATAGAGGCCTAAAGTTCGGTTTTGCAGCACATAAAATCATACCGAAACAGTAAGGTAAACTCGCAACTTCTAGCTTCAATTTCTTTCTGTGTGATGCGAGTTAGGATTAGTTCTTGCTATCATTGTGTAGATCTAAGTTTACTCTTCCAATGAGCCCAAGAACAAAGCCTAACTCGATCTGTGCAATAACTTATAGATCCTCGAAGTGTGCTTCCCGAACTGGTCGGAAGTTCGAATTTTTCCAGAAAACCGATTTCGAATCGCTTCGATTCGGGCAATTCCGGTGAGTTCTCTTCAAATTCCTCCGATTATGCTAACCGGTATTACGATCCCGATCTAACCCATGTTTCAATTGTGTCAATTACGCTCTAGATTAGGAGAATTTGAGGATTCGTTCGAATTAAGTCTGTACGATATAAGCCCTAACGTTCGAATTGAGTACGAATCTTGATGAGCTCTGCATTAAAATTGGGGAAAACGGTACCAATAGAACCGAAATCGAATTTCGAATCCATAGAAACAAAAACCATTCGATTTCGTTCTGTAGATTAGGAGATATAGGCAGATTAGTACTCGGTTTCGATTTGAGTTCTCTGAAGAACTCGCGCAGCAGGAGCCGTCGATCTCAGTTAATAGAGATGGACGGCCACGATTAAAACATACGAATTAAATGTATAAGTTTTTATATTGTTTCCAGGAATAAACCCTAACTTGTTAATTAATTTAAGTGCCTTCCCGAATGTATTTTGACTTGAAATTTTAACCATAGATTCCTTATTTTATGTAGTTTATTTTGATGTAAATTATTATGGATTTGGAGTTTTAAACATAAGTTATGATTTTTACAAGTTACGGGTTTCTGGAATTATCTGGCTAAATTAAAAAGATATTTTTATGAAAATAAAATTTTATAATATGTCTAAAATGTTATAGTTACTGTATATTAAATTTGGGAATTTTTGGGCAATGGTAAAGGGTTTTAAAAATTGTGTTATGAGTTTTTCATAAGAATAACCTATAATATAAAGTTTTTAATGTAATCAAAAATTAAAGTAAGGGTTATTGGACTTTTAAGCTGGGGAAAATAAAGGAAACTAAATGACATTTTATAAACAGTAAGTTTATAAATGTTTTTGTATTAGCTTTAAGAGAAAGAAATTATTTACGTATATGTATATTACTTATTTAAGTAGGAACTTGTATAAATTAAGGAATTTAGTTATCCTACATTTTATTTACTATATTATGGGAGTTGATATTTTTAATTAAACTAAGGGATAAAATAGTAATTGGGTTAAATTAAGGAACTAAATTAATCTACTTCATATTAATTATATAATATGGTAGTTAATAGACTTAACCGAAACTAAGGAAAACACTTTATTTATTAACCATATTTTGGATGTAGGTGTGTGTAAAAGTTATATAAATAATTAAATACAATAAAAACTACATAAATAATGTTTGTATAAATCCTAGTATATATATGAATATATACACAGTAAACATAATAAAATTAAATACCTTATAGGAAATATAATACGAAGGAATTAATAAGTTAAACTAAACCTCTACATAATACAAATAGAAGAATATTATATGAGGTGGTATTAATTATAGTAATGTATTAGGCTTAAAGAGTTACCTTTAAATTCTAAGATTCATATAACAGTGTTAAAATACATGTATATATTTAGTCAATGACCCCAATGTAAACTATAATTGGGTTAAGAAATTAATAAGTTATAATTTAGGAGTATTTGTAATTAGAGTACATAAAGTGTTACACAAATAGATCTTATTATATAATTAATAATAAAATAAATGAAATACTTTTACATTTAAATGTTCTTATTATATAAACAATAGTAAAATAAATGAGTTACTTTTACATCTTCATGTGAAGAGGATAATAAGTCTAGATTTAATTATTTCTTAATATTATAGTATTGAGTAATAACTTAATATTTTAAGATAAAATCATTAAAAGGATTATGATATAAAACTATATTAAACTATGATTAGGAGATTAATCTAAATAATAATCCTTAAGTTTCTTGGAATTAGTTAAGCCATATAAAATACATTCATTATCAATATTCAGGATGTGAGTTTATAAATAAGTGATGTACATAATAGTTAAAGATTTTCAGGAAGGTTTTTAAATAGGAATTTGATACTTAAAACCTTGAACCTTTTGTCAGATAAAACTAAGTTACATAAGATATTATATGGATATACTTTACGGTAATGGGACATAATGATAGGTTATTTGAATATAAGATATGAGAATTTTCAGAATAGATTATCTTATTACATAATTAACAATTTCAATTGTGAATCAGAATTTAGCTCTTAGATAAATTTTACCTTATGTCGAGATATAATGTTATCCTAAAATACAATAAAGGAAATTAATTTATTAAGTTATTCCTTTGAAACCTTTGGTCTTGTAAGTGATATAAAATGTATTTAAGACATAAGTTTATTAAATTTAGTATAAAAGGATTATACATGGTCTATAGAGAGAATGTGTGTAAAAGTAAAACAGTTAGGGAATTAAATGTAAGTAAGGATACATAAAAGGTTATCTTAAAACACCTTATTATAAAGATATGGTTAAGTAAATAATATACCTATGGATACTAAATGTAAGAGTTCGATAAGTCTAAGTTAATAATAATATAGTTATTTCAATACGAGAGGTAATTCAACATCTTATGGCAAGATTATTAGACGGTTAGGATAGGAAGTCATTCTGAGCTAAGGATATGATAATTGAGTTTAGTGGCTCAATAAGTTATAATAAAAAGTATCTACAACACTATGATTCCAATATACACGATGTAGATCTTAAAAAAAAATTAAGGGGGAACCTAATCATGATGGTTTATTTGGTATATTGATAAAGTACATAATCATTACATTGTGAATTAATAGTATAGTATTCTAAGATAAACCTATTATAGGTCATGAGACGATGTTTATTCTAAAGTAAGAATAAAAGTATTGAGCTTAAGAATTGTTATTGAAATTCTAAGATGGGTTGAATAACATATAATGCACTTATGTTAGAAAGGGCTTTTATGTAGGAATTATGGTTAAGTATGGGTAAAGTGGATAAGGGTGGAACAATTAACAAGTGTTAGTAAAATACATTCCTTGGTCTTACAACCTTGGGCTATACAACCTTCTAAAATAAGTCAAAGGCTGTACATAACATTTAAGCGAGGGCTTATAAGGTAATTGAGGTTTGGAAATAAGAGAGAGGAATTATTTAAGTTTTACCTAGGATACGGGTTGTTGATAGTAAGTTATCTTTAATGTTCCTCAGAGAATTGTTGAATGTTTGCACGAGTATACTAGAACTGCTACAACGTTACCCAGGTACGATTTCTCGTACTCAGATACTTTTGTGACAAATTCTATGGAATGTTTTGTACGATTTCTCGTACTCAGCTTGTGGTGTTTTGGACCTTATGGAATGTTTTGTACGATTTCTTGTGCTCGATACTTTTGCTGATGGACTTTATGGAATGTTTTGGAACACCAACTGATCTTGAATGGATTTCAAAAGGGAAACTGTTTGGGTGACTGACTGAGCTTGCTGTGACTAACTGAGCCTGTATGTGAAACTTCCTTGGTTATTGGTTCCTCCTATCTAGTTGTTTCACTAGATATTAACTGCCTAGGGTTTACGCTTCTGCACTCTGTAGGACTGAGGTTTTGGTATTGCTCTGGTGCAGTTAATGATCTAGTGGGGTAACTAGGAATATAGGAAAGTATCTGGTATTGGTAAATTCTTCCTTGGACTATGGGTATTGTTTCATCCATGAGTCGAGTTTGATCAGCCTAATTGGGAATGGATTCTTTCTATTGGGTATTAATTGTTGAGGGTTTACGCCTCTGCACTCTGTAGGACTGAGTGTTTTGGTATTGCTCTTGTGCAGTTAATAATCTAATGGGAATATGGGAAATGTTAATCTTGGTACTGAGTATGGATTATTTATACTAAGTGGTGCACACACTTTTCACCGATGACTGAGAACGGGTCGGTGGCAGCGGAGGTCTGCTATACCTCGCCCTTTGTGGCAACTGACAGCGGAGGTCTGTTTACCTCGCCCTTTGTGGCAACTGACAGCGGAGGTCTGTTTACCTCGCCCTTGTGGCAACTGACTGGCGGTGGGGGCCATCTCTCCCAATTGGTTTATTCCACTCTTGAGTATATTTTGTCTATGGGAATCATCTTCTGAAATGGTGGAGATATAAACTGTCTACCACGGGTCATGGATATTAATGTCACTTCTAGTCCTTTGTGACTACTTAAGTCTTTCTCTTCTTAACCAGAATTGGTTCTAACCTCAGCAATGGGCGCTTACTAACTATGTGGTGTGACTACTTAAGTGGATGACTTGGTTTGGAAGTTCTTTATCTCTATCTTTGTCTTGTTTTCTTTTCTCTTTAACTTGATTGTTTTGAAGTGCTTTATCTCTGTTTTACTTTAAGAGTTGTTTTCATGTTACTGTTTATTTTGAAGAGTTATGTTTTATAAGTTTGTTTTTGGAGAATTGTACCAGTTCCATTCCAGGGAACTGACTCACCCCTCCCGGGGTGGGCTGCTTGGTTTCATCTTGCAGGTACAAATTGATTTACAGGTGGCCACGAAGAGCATGAGTGATTGGGATGGGATTAGGTTTATGGAGAGTGAATGTATTTATTACTGTTATGTTATGTTAAGTTTTCTCGAAGTTCAGACCGTAAATTAGTTAATTGTAAAGGTTGTAATTGGTGAGGTTGGTACCGGGTGTTTGGAGCCGATGGTCTGTAGCACCTTTAGTTTATTTTCCGCTGTTGTTTTATTATATAGGGGTGTTCTTTGTGGTCTATTCTCTAATTTTACAAAATCATTGAAATTAGAGAAACCGTAAATGAGTAAAAATGATCAGTTCTTAAACATTTAAATAATAGAGAGAGACAAAAACAAATATTTATAAGCAAACTCGGTATTATAAATACGCTGAGTTATTTTGGGTTAAACACCCATTGTAACATCCCAACTACTAAAACAACACACTTAACAACATATCCAGCGGAATTCATAATCACAACATCACTTAACTCTTGGTGTTACACGCCGTTAGCCACCCACGTGGCTAACAAGGCTAACATACATACATTGTACCGGTCTGATGGACTAAATTCCCGAGCGACTACACATAAATCCCGTTCCATGTCCAACAGTCATTATACACTTACATTACAGCTGTACCGAGTAATTACCAACTAACGCCGATACATTTTCGGTCTTACTACGCATGTAATAATCCACAATTCTCATGACTACCACATACAAACAACTACCCCGTCCTACTCTCGAACGGCTTCCAGTTCCGTGTACCTGAAAAGTATGGGAGCCCCCAAAGGGGGTCAGCACCTTTGCTGGTATGGTAATCCCGCAGCCACATGCTACCGGCCACGCACAACTATTTGTCGTCTTAGCATGCGGTTGATTTATTTCAAACATGCGCAAACTCACACACATATCATGCTTATAAGCAAACAATCATTAATAGGGCGCAAACACAAATTAACACACACACTCAATAACAGTACGCTTCACTTTATAACATACTCAACTTAATTTCTCTCCTCTGAGAGGATATAACTTTATTTAGGGAATGCCGGGGTGATATAAGCCCGAGCACAACAAACATACATTTCCTTTACTTGAGTGGCGGCCTCATATAGAACCGATCACAACATACATAGTTTCCCCCTAACTCCAATAGTGATGAGGTAGGTAAGCCTTGGTTAAGCTTGTGGGTGGTTGTAATTCCAGGAGGAAGAACAACCGTAACATAACAAAGAGGGAGTCGTAGCGAACTTAGGCATCGACACCCTACCAACATTATACATAATTTCCCTCCTAGCCCGATGTGGAGGTCGGGTAGGTAAGCTTTGGCTCTAAGCTAGTGGGAGGGTCGAAATCCAATGAGGAAAACAAACCCTACATAACAGGATGGGAGTTAAGACAATATATATATTAACTCCCATAAACAATACGCGCGACGGGGGACACCCGGATTCCTCTCCATACGTAACATATACTTATTAGTTAGAGGTTCCCTTATGGAACTTATCACATACATACGTCACATAGTGTTACTAACTCGGTTAGACACATAAGGGAAAATCATATCCCATTTCAACAACACGGATAACAGTATCCAACATCAACAACATATTAACAAGTCACATACATCACGCATAGTCACAACATACAATAACGCACGGATAGCCGTAGTTAGAACGTTCCCTGGGTGGGGACGTTTATTCGGAATACCGATCTCTTATGTGAACCTAAGGTCGGTTAACTATTATTTAACACATAACTAAGGTTAGCGGTGGATATCAGAATTAATTACGCCACAATAATGAATTATTGTAAACTCATTCATGCTTATCTTGCAAAGTGGCAAACACACAGAAAAACACATTGGCATACAAGCCGGTGTAATCCGGTTAGGACACAGGTTGCAAGAAAACCATACCTTGGTCCTTGCTGCGTACGAGTCCCGCCAACGTAGTTCCTAGACATGATTAATAATGTCGGTTAATTTATTTACTTAACTTCAAGCTTGCTAAGTGTTTTACATGATTACATGACATGTTTTAAATGCCTAGACTTACCCTAGATTACCTTCATTATACCCCCTAGGGTTAACTACATTTGTCGTTTTCTTTTCAATTTTTTTTTCATAGGTTTTTGGTCTGTCCGACCCACCGTCCGACCCACCACTGGGTCGGACCCTTCCAGGAACCTTCGGGTCTGAAAACCTATACCTTGTCCGACCCATGTCCGACCCAACCTTCTGGGTCGGACCATTCCAGAAACATTACCGTCTTTTAACCTCTCCCATCCGACCCATGTCCGACCCAACCTTCTGGGTCGGACCATTACAGAAGCATCTCCGTTCTTTAATTCTCTCCCGTCCGACCCATGTCCGACCCAACCGTTTGGGTCGGGGACCATTACGAAAACATTTACGGGTGATCAAACAGAGGCCGTCCGACCCAACTGTGGGTTGGGTCGGACGCCACCAGAATTTGCCCAAAATTGTCTAATCTTTTTCCAAACTTCTCCTCAAGCCTCCTAATGTGTTCTAACATCATTTGGCACATTTACCCTTCATACAACTACCACAAAACTCAATTTATAAACTCCACAAACACTTACAATGTTTTCTCTTAGTTCCTCTAAGTGGTGTTTCATAATTATGATAACCACTATGCCCAAAATGTTTCCTCACCATCATGCTACAGTTTGCACTCTCGTATCTCCATTATTTATCCACCATGTACAAGTCCAACACCCCACTCTATTTAACATCAAACAACCCAATTCAATACCTAAGTTCTCTCATCCATCAATCCATCACCAAGCACTCATTTCCATTAAAATTATGCCATCACCTCCCCATAAACTTACATCTCCATTCATCAATATACATCTTCTCATCCCTAATCTAGCCACACCCTTTCAAGGGTCCTAACAGCACATTACAAATCCTCAAACCTCATCAACAACAACATAACCACCAAAAATCTCCATAATCTTACTAACCACATTTGTCAATCACAAACTCACAATAATTGGCTCTTAAGGCCCTCAATCAACATTAGTTCACAAACCTCACCAACACCAACTAAACACATTTCAACGTGGATTTCAACTCACAATTTCGGTTTCATTAAATTGTTTACCCATCCCAAACACTTAAACATTTTATAGCAAGGTTTAAGGTAGTTTTCTTACCTTAATTTTACAAGTCTCTTAAATTCACCCCTGCTCCTCATCTTCTCCAAAAATCGGTCCAGAGGGTATGGAGTTTCCAAACTCCATCCCAACATCCAAGAAAACACACAAACACACTTAATTAATTATCTAAACCCTTGGAATATCTCAATCCATTAAAAGGGCTAGAACACAAAGCTAGGGTTTACCTTTTTGAAGTTTTTAAGAGGGATTCTCACCCTTGAATCAAGAAGGAAATTACTCCACCATTGAAGGGTCAATTTGGAGCTCAAGAACAAGAAGAAAAACAAGGTATTAAAATGGTGAAAAATCGATTACACCAAGAGATGAAGGAAAAATGAGTTTTTCTTGGGAATCTTTACCTTGGAAGGAAGAGGAGACTACAAGCTTCTCTTTGGTGCCATTTTCACTTCAAATGGGGAAAACCCATGGAGGTCAACTTCATCCTCTTGGAATTTTGAAAAGAGAGGATGATAGAGGAAAATGAGAGGAAGAAGAATATGTGATTTGTTGATTCAGAGCTCAAATGGAGCTTAGGGATGAAGAGGAAGGTGGAAGCCATGTTGGCTTGGGTTGGAGAATTCCATCGCAGAGAGGGAGGAGGGAGACCGGCTGGGAGAGAAAGAGAGGAAAGAGAGGAAGAGAGAGAGGGGAAAAAGAAAATAAGGAAGGAAGAGAGGGGAGGGAAAAAGAAATAAGGAAGGAGAGAGAGAGTGAGTGGGGTATTTGTGCCCTTTGTTATTTGGCTCTCTCTTGACTTAATCAATTAGTTAACTAGTCACATGTGAGTGGGCTGTCTACATAAAAAACCGGCCCACTAATATAAACACGCTGGAGCGTTTTTCGTCTTTTAACAGAAAACGCTCGTTTATTCACCCGGTTTAGTACTATTCACTAACCGGGACTGTTACCAGAATTTTCTCGTTCCTTTAATTTTAATGGTCATTAAACTCCCATTAATGTTTAATTATTGTTACATAATCAACTATTATTTTTACGGAGTCATTTAACTGTTTAAGGTCACGTTTTCGGGTTTTTCGAAAAAACGCACCTTAAGACTCGTTAGCGTTTTAATCGCATTATTGAATCCGTTTTCTTCCGGGATTTTTCCCACATGTCTTAATGTGTAATTAAGGTAAAAAAAATATATTTATAACCTAAGGAGGTTATGTACCTCCTAAATAATTAAATACGCATTTTCACGTTTTGTGACTTTTAAGCATTTCCTTTTCTTTTTGGTTTTCATTTCTTCACCAATGATCTTAAGGACTTAATTAGCCTTAGAAAATTATTATTACATAATTAATTAACGCATTAAGGTTTGGGGTATTTCAATCTACCCCCCTAAAAGAACTTCGTCCTCGAAGTTCACACTTCCCTAGCATCATTTGAATTAGAAACACGGGGATTACTTGCAACATAAACTTCCATAACAAACATACTTTATATTACAACCTCGGACTTGACGGTCCGGGTAACACATCCACATCCATATATATATAAACATACTTACATAGTAATAGACTTGATGCCGGACTATTAACAACATTTGCACATGTATAACAACCCTTTGACTCTTGGTCTAGGTAACATAACAACATTTAGACTCGTGGTCTTGATAACACAACATCCTTTAGACACATAGGTCTTGATGACATAACACTTCCGGAATTCAATCACATTAGAACTCAAGGTCCAAAATAATAATTATTACACATACCACACAACATGTCATAGCATGTATATCAACCAGAAATTCCTTTCCATCTCTTCATGGGTTCGAGACCCATGTTGAGTACATATACACTGTGATCCCGCAGAGAACCGGTCGCGATGGACACTCTGGTCCCCGTTCCTTTGGGAGATCAAAACAATTGCATACATCTTTAAAATATACTTCTCATGTCACCGGTCCTAAGACAAAGGCTCATACGTCCTCAGCTCGTGAGCAAGTAGTAGGAAAATACCCTCTATGAGGTTAAGTATAATGAAATCCTTTATTGGAAGGATACAAGTCGAAAATCCTCTTCGAGGTCACATAAAGGTAGTCCTTCCTTTGAAAATACCACCTAAGAATCTTAAAATATTTATGAAGTCTAGAAAATACCAACTGGAAATTTGAGACCAATTTAAAATTCTTTTGAAAGCTCCATACAACTCCAAGTCCAATTATTGTTAACTGCATCTTATTCTTGATGTGATTATTTATGACCACTTATAGGGAGTTTCAAGAATCATCCAACCCTGATGTGATCAGCATCAGTGTTGAACTATCTCTCCACCCTAATTTGTGTTCGGCTTCCCTTGATCTCATGATAATCAAGTTTCACCTCCCACTTAATTTCAAACAACAACTAATTCAAGCATGTACCATTTCTATCTTCTAATCCATCTAGTCGTAATCATTACATCTCCAAGGGTGGAACTATGTCCATCAATCATCTTCTCGATTTATTTTAAATCGAGTTACCTAGGGAATTTAATTCTCACTAGGTTCTACGTTGGTGTCATACCTCTTCATAAATCACAATATGTATATATACATATATCCATATATATATATTTTTATCAAAATATAATACACAATATTACTTTTGGTATATATGAACATACATAGTCGGGGTTTAGTTCCCCGGGAGTTTTCTACTCCCTTATACATATACTTTCACACATCTCTTAACAAAATAACACACTTATCACAATGATGTTCGCACCTTCAGTGCGCAATTACCATAATTAAACCATGAATGAATGCGTATGTTTATGTAACACACGCACCAATCATCAAAACAAATCATTTTTACACTTGTACGGTAAAACACACTAAACGGTTTTGCGCTCTACCCCCCTTAAAAGGGATTATGCCCACGTAATCAATCAGCTAATCACTGGTTTAGAACATTCTACCGTCGTGAAGTGTTTATCTCCACGCGGTTTATTACACAATGTGTTCTGGTTTGAGGATCTTAGCCATATTGGCGGTTTAGTCCCTAACCAAGAATTCTCATTAGAGTTTATTTTAACTCTTAACTGGTTTCGATCCTGGCCTGTGAGGCTTTTAGACATCATTAGTTTGTCATTCACTCATGTTCACTATTCACATTCGTCGTTTGACTCACTGGTTCACCAGTTTCTGCTGCGCAACTCTTGATAATTTAGAGCTTAGTTTGCTCCATACATTATCCTTACTGTATTATGCATCCCCGATTATCACCTTTATCTTGGTAATAATGGTTTCTCAACCGACGCGTGGTATTTCTTACCGTGAGCGAATTCGGTGAGTTACAAACTTTCTATTCATTTCCACGATAATCTATTGTATTCTACAATGGTTTACTTGGTTTCTTCCGACTTACTGTCGGTTAAGTTTGAGCTACTACCTTTTGTGTAGTACTCTGTCGGTTATTTCCAACACTTGAGGTATGTTCCATACCGATATTCAACAATCATGCTACTGTAGTCACTTATGTCAACCAAGTACCCTTTGATTGGTACTACCGTGCTTCTCTTATGCATCGGTTTTATCACACCATAATTCTTGTCCTTCTATCACAATTAGCATTTTCAGACTTTTTAGCTATCTCACTTGATCATTACCGCGCAAGCGCAATACCAAAACACTCAGTCATACAGAGTGCAGAGGCGTAAACTCTTGACAGTAAGTCTCTTATGAGATAGCAATAGGAATTCATACTGTGTTCCTTATCACATAGTACCGACCACTGGCTTATTGCCCAGTCTGTTTATCATCACTTATCTTGTATCTCCACTGGTTTTAACTCATAACTGGTCTTATTCGCCACACAACTATTTAACAATGCGTATACAACGGTCGCTCACTGCGCACTGTGCTCTTTGTCATCGTATAATATTAACTTACACTGCATCCGCTATTATATTAGCTTCTGCCATTACACTGTGTTTCGCCATTTATTTGGCTGGTTGCTGAATACGCTATTCTTCGAGTCTTTATGCTCCTTGAGCGTTGTTCATTTCACATCTAGCATCCCACACGTAATGGTGGTTGCTATTCGACTTATCACTCTTTCAGTCTCCACAACTGGTACAACTCTTTTCATAGTAACAACATGGTCAACCTTTAACACCTTCCCTGAACTTAATTCACATAACTACCGCTATTGCGGTCTCACAATGTCAGGGGTATCCCCACTCTTGAAGCAGTGGTTCGTTATCCGCTTACTTACTTATATAACATGAATCTCTGTGATCAATAACATTTTCTTAACACATTCCACTTGTGGCTTATAAGCCTTATTGTCTCGAGCTCTACTCATTGTAGGCTGTCCGCACACATTTACTTCTACGTACCTATTACACGGTTTATAGGTTGTATTGGGCTCCATGACAAGGTCGTCGTTCCTTTCATGGGATGCTCCTTCAAGGATGTCAGACTTCTTCCTGACAACTTATGCTTAATCCAGGTGTGAGTTTCAACCCTTGCGTTTCTGCCACGTTATCTCATTCAACCATTGTTGATCCAAACACCCTTTTAAGGATAGTTCCTGGGTGTTACTAAGTTATGCCATATCATCTGGCTTGCACTCATTTGTATGTTTAATTTACTACTTCGCTCTGCGTTCTTTGTTGGGCTAAATATCCTCTTTAGTGAAATTGATATCTCGGGAGTCTCATCCCGATCATTGCACATTAACATATCCATTTTGGGCATTTGCCTCACCATATGTAGGCTGGGTACTTACTCCAGCTATTATGTTCATCCTCCAAGATTCTTAAGACATGTGCGATTTCTTTACTTACTAACCAGTGCACTTCGCACTTGTTCACCTTCAAACATTTCCTTAAAATGAACTTACTGATTCCTTTAGTTTCCTTAACTTGACTGGGTTCTTTCACTTCAACCATTCGATGGTACTCCATTGCTCTTGCTTGACTTTTACTTCGGACCGTAGTATGGAGTCGACTACTTCCCGTGTTCCAGGCTCCACTCGTATACATACGTGGGGTATCCTACTGATACATTGCTACTTACCCGATTAACCTATAAGAAGGTTTGTCAGGCCCACAAGCTCCTATCGGAGTGCGGTCGTCCCACATTACAGTTGGTACACTCGTAGTGTCCGTCACACGCCTAGGTGAAGTATTCTGTTGTCAACTCCTCTTATATTATCCTGTGATAATATGCATTCCGTGCTTCCCGAACTTATCAAGGGAAGTGTATCCACTGTTTGTTATTATGAACTCACTCCATTTCCTTGGGTTGTTACCCTTGGGTTTACCGGTTTCCATCCGGTTGTTTAAAAGTGACCGGGTAAAACTTACCTACCATGTGGCACTGAGGCCCGCGTAGGTCTTCTGGTTTGGTTTTAAGAAAAGAAGAATTGTAATAAAATGGGTTTGAAAGAAAATCTGGTTTTGAAAAGAGTTTGAAAGAAAATGATTTTAGGTTTAAAGAAAAAAATTTCCGTGGTTTTACAACGTTTCTTGCCTTATCCAAGTCTAGCTTCCTGCTGACTGGTGTGTTTCCAAGCACTGAGGTCAGGCTAATAAGCCCTTCCACGGTTATGATAATCCCACTTAACTTCATGGTGCTTTACTGAGTACTTTGTACTTGCTAAAAAAAAAAATCTCCCACACAACCTTGTTGTAGCAGCACTTGCCATGGCAAGTGCGCCATGCTAACTGGTTATCGGTTCAATACACACTGGTTGCGGTGTTGTTTTCATCCGCACTAACATCAATGGCCTAGTTGGCCCTTTCTTGATCTTGCCGTCTTAACAACAATTCCTTGGGTACTTCTCAGTGTCTTCACATGACAACCATTAACTAGGGTGTTTCCCCTTCTGGGAGACCCCTTTTTACTTAGTATTGTATCCTCCTCGTACAACGTTGTAGTTCCTTGATCGGTTGCTATACCGTCGGTGTATTAGTCAACTTGTAGTCCCGTAGACATTGGTCTCGGGTTTCATTACCTCGCTCCTTGCCTGTTGCACGCTTGGTGCGTTGCAAGCTGGTTGTCCTCGACTATCCGCATGTCGACCCAGTGCTGGAAATTCCATTCTCTTGTGCATAAGATTCTTCAATTTTCGCTAACAAGAGCGGTTAATATTGTTAAAATGGAGACCGTCTTCGGGATTCACACCTTTCGGGATCTACCGTGTGACAGGTTCTCCGTACTTATGAGGATACTTAGTAACAGCCAGATCGGGTATTCCCGAGTAAGAGATGACTTTCATCTCTCTGGCGTTCTTTTTCCAAGTTATAATATAGGGTTTGTGGAGGGCGGGATGGATACTGTAGGTATCCAGTACACACTGGTATTCCCTAACTAGCGTACTTCTCACGCTATCACTCAACCCTTAACCCAAATACTAAACTCTTAACTCGGTACTTCCTAAGCTCGGTATTTCAGTCATCAGAGCGATACTTCGCTCTGATACCACTTTTTGTAACACCCCAACTACTAACAACACACTTAACAACATATCGCAGCGGAATTCATAACTCACACATCACTTAACTCTTTGGTGTTACACGCCGTTAGCCACCCACGTGGCTAACAAGGCTAACATGCATACATTGTACCGGTCTGATGGACTAAATTCCCGAGCGACTACACATAAATCCCGTTCCATGTCCAACAGTCTTATACACTTACATTACACAGTTACAACAAACAGCTGTACCGAGTAATTACCAACTAACGCCGATACATTTTCGGTCTTACTACGCCTGTAATATATCCACAATTCTCATGACTACCACATACACAAACAACTACCCCTATCCTACCTCTCGAACGGCTTCCAGTTCCGTGTACCTGAAAAGTATGGGAGCCCCCAAAGGGGGTCAGCACCTTTGCTGGTATGGTAATCCCGCAGCCCGCATGCTACCGGGCCACGCACAACTATTTGTCGTCTTAGCATGCGGTTGATTTATTTCAAACATGCGCAAACTCACACACATATCATGCTTATAAGCAAACAATCATTAATAGGGCGCAAACACAAATTAACACACACACTCAATAACAGTACACTTCACTTTATAACATACTCAAGTTAATTTCTCTCCTCTGAGAGGATATAACTTTATTTAGGGAATGTCGGGGTGATATAAGCCCGAGCACAACATACATACATTTCCTTTACTTGAGTGGCGGCCTCATATAGGACCGATCACAACATACATAGTTTCCCCCTAACTCCAATAGTGATGAGGTAGGTAAGCCTTGGTTAAGCTTGTGGGTGGTTGTAATTCCAGGAGGAAGAACAACCGTAACATAACAAAGAGGGAGTCGTAGCGAACTTAGGCATCGACACCCTACCAACATTATACATAATTTCCCTCCTAGCCCGATGTGGAGGTCGGGTAGGTAAGCTTTGGCTAAGCTAGTGGGAGGTCGAAATCCAATGAAGGAAAACAACCCTAACATAACAGGATGGGAGTTAATTCACATATATATATTAACTCCCAAACAATACGCGCGACCGGGACACCCGGATTCCTCTCCATACGTAACATATACTTATTAGTTAGAGGTTCCCTTATGGAACTTATCACATACATATGTCACATAGTGTTACTAACTCGGTTAGACACATAAGGGAAATCATATCCCATTTCAACAACACGGATAACAGTATCCAACATCAACAACATATTAACAAGTCACATACATCACGCATAGTCACAACATACAATAACGCACGGATAGCCGTAGTTAGAACGTTCCCATGGGTTGGGACGTTTATTCCGAATACCGATCTCTTATGTGAACCTAAGGTCGGTTAACTATTATTTAACACATAACTAAGGTTAAGCGGTATCGGAATTAATTACGCCACAATAATGAATTACTGTAAACTCATTTCATGCTTTATCTTGCAAAGTGGCAAACACACAGAAAAACACATTGGCATACAAGCCGGTGTAATCCGGTAGGACACAGGTTGCAAGAAAACCATACCTTGGTCCTTGCTGCGTACGAGTCCCGCCAACGTAGTTCCTAGACATGATTAATAATGTCGGTTAATTTATTTACTTAACTTCAAGCTTGCTAAGTGTTTTACATGATTACATGACATGTTTTAAATGCCTAGACTTACCCTAGATTACCTTCATTATACCCCCTAGGGTTAACTACATTTGTCGTTTTCTTTTCAATTTTTTTTTCGTAGGTTTTTGGTCTGTCCGACCCACCACTGGGTCGGACCCTTCCAGTAACCTTCGGGTCTGAAAACCTATACCTTGTCCGACCCATGTCCGACCCAACCTTCTGGGTTGGACCATTCCAGAAACATTACCGTCTTTTAACCTCTCCCGTCCGACCCATGTCCGACCCAACCTTCTGGGTCGGACCATTACAGAAGCATCTCCGTTCTTTAATTCTCTCCCGTCCGACCCATGTCCGACCCAACCGTTTGGGTCGGACCATTACAGAAACATTTACGGGTGATCAATCAGAGGCCGTCCGACCCAACTGTGGGTCGGACCCCTGGGTCGGACGCCACCAGAATTTGCCCAAAATTGTCTAATCTTTTTCCAAACTTCTCCTCAAGCCTCCTAATGTGTTCTAACATCATTTGGCACATTTACCCTTCATACAACTACCACAAAACTCAATTTATAACTCCACAAACACTTACAATGTTTTCTCTTTAGTTCCTCTAAGTGGTGTTTCATAATTATGATAACCACTATGCCCAAAAGTGTTTCCTCACCATCATGCTACAGATTTTGCACTCTCGTATCTCCATTATTTATCCACCATTACAAGTCCAACACCCCACTCTATTTAACATCAAACAACCCAATTCAATACCTAAGTTCTCTCATCCATCAATCCATCACCAAGCACTCATTTTCCATTAAAATTATGCCATCACCTCCCCATAAACTTTACATCTCCATTTCATCAATATACATCTTCTCATCCCTAATCTAGCCACACCCTTTCAAGGGTCCTAACAGCACATTACAAATCCTCAAACCTCATCAACAACAACATAACCACCAAAAATCTCCATAATCTTACTAACCACATTTGTCAATCACAAACTCACAATAATTGGCTCTTAAGGCCCTCAATTCAACATTAGTTCACAAACCTCACCAACACCAACTAAACACATTTCAACGTAGATTTCAACTCACAATTTCGGTTTCATTAAATTGTTTACCCATCCCAAACACTTAAACAATTTATAGCAAGGTTTAAGGTAGTTTTCTTACCTTAATTTTACAAGTCTCTTAAATTCACCCCTTGCTCCTCATCTTCTCCAAAAATCGGTCCAGAGGGTATGGAGTTTCCAAACTCCATCCCAACATCCAAGAACACACAAACACACTTAATTAATTATCTAAACCCTTGGAATATCTCAATCCATTAAAAGGGCTAGAACACAAAGCTAGGGTTTACCTTTTTGAAGTTTTTAAGAGGGATTCTCACCCTTGAATCAAGAAGGAAATTACTCCACCATTGAAGGGTCAATTTGGAGCTCAAGAACAAGAAGAAAAACAAGGTATTAAAATGGTGAAAAATCGATTACACCAAGAGATGAAGGAAAAATGAGTTTTTCTTGGGAATCTTTACCTTGGAAGGAAGAGGAGACTACAAGCTTCTCTTTGGTGCCATTTTCACTTCAAATGGGGAAAACCCATGGAGGTCAACTTCATCCTCTTGGAATTTTGAAAAGAGAGGATGATAGAGGAAAATGAGAGGAAGAAGAATATGTGATTTGTTTTTGATTCGGAGCTCAAATGGAGCTTAGGGATGAAGAGGAATGGTGGAAGCCATTGTTGGCTTGGGTTGGAGAATTCCATCGCAGAGAGGGAGGAGGGAGACCGGCTGGGAGAGAAAGAGAGGAAAGAGAGTAAGAGAGAGAGGGGAAAAAGAAAATAAGGAAGGAGAGAGGGGAAAAAGAAATAAGGAAGGAGAGAGAGAGTGAGGGGTATTTGTGCCCTTTGTTATTTGGCTCTCTCTTGACTTAATCAATTAGTTAACTAGTCACATGTGAGTGGGCTGTCTACATAAATAAACCGGCCCACTAATATAAACACGCTGGAGCGTTTTTCGTCTTTTAACAGAAAACGCTCGTTTATTCACCCGGTTTAGTACTATTCACTAACTGGGACTGTTTACCAGAATTTTCTCGTTCCTTTAATTTTAATGGTCATTAAACTCCCATTAATGTTTAATTATTGTTACATAATCAACTATTATTTTTACGGAGTCATTTAACTGTTTAAGGTCACGTTTTCGGGTTTTCTCGAAAAACGCGCCTTAAGACTCCGTTAGCGTTTTAATCGCATTATTTGAATCCGTTTTCTTCCGGGATTTTTCCCACATGTTCTTAATGTGTAATTAAGGTATAAAAAAATATATTTATAACCCTAAGGAAGGTTATGTACCTCCTAACATAATTAAATACGCATTTTCACGTTTTGTGACTTTTACGCATTTCCTTTTTCTTTTTGGTTTTCATTTCTTCACCAATGATCTTAAGGACTTAATTAGCCTTAGAAAATTATTATTACATAATTAATTAACGCATTAAGGTTTGGGGTATTTCACATCCTAAGCACAATTATGAGTTTACTCAGACATTGACAGAAATAAAAACAGAGTAGAGATTGAAATAGTCATTATTCAGGAACTGCCTGCGAATAATGGGTCTGCACTCGCCTGCCTCTTTTCTCTCTTTGTAAATTACTGCTTCTGTTTGAGTACGTACGTGAATGTGGTGAAATGGTGAAAATAAATAAAAGATGGAGAATTGTGGTGTTACGGGAGGAATTAAATGGAAGAGAATGGAGTGTGGAGCTGCTTGTGATTTCTTCAGCCTCTGGTCGTACGTGGTGTGTTATTTTGTAGTAATGGTGCTGGGTTTATATAGAGGATTTGGAGGAGGCAGATCCGTACGTAAGAATTGATTGAGCATTGATTGCAGACTGATTGCTTCATTTAATGCAGGGGACAGAGCCGACGAGTGGAGCGATTTAAGGTAGGCGGTGCGGGAGTAGATGGATAGCAGAATCAATTTACAGAACGTCGCGAAGAGAAGACAGGCGCGTCTCTTGTCCGCCTGGAGTCCGCGTGCGTACATCAGCGGACCATTTATTTCACTTGGTCCGGGACTTCTTGCAGGAGTTAGGTCCCGGACCATAATGCAGGTAACTCTCGGCTTTAAAATTACATGTGGTCCGGGACTTGGGCAAGGACATAAGTCCCGGACCAAGCTGGCAAATCTCTCGGTTTTAAAATTACGTGTGGTCCGGGACTTAGGCAAGGACATAAGTCCCGGATCAAACTGGTGTTGAAGTCTCGGGGGTATGCCAACTTTGGCTGGCTCTAGATTATTCGTTTGGACTCTGTTTTTCGAACCGTCTGCGGCTATGTGTTCGTCTCTTCATGTTCTTTGCTTCTAGCTTGGCTTTTTCTCATGTTTAACCGATAAATCTGTAAGACAACCAATAAAACATAAACTAGAGAAAAACTAAGATAAGTGGAGAAATGAGCAAGAAAAGTGCTAATAATATATGAAATACACCTATAAAACATGCTCATTTGGATACTTATCACACCCCCACACTTACCTTTTGCTTGTCCTCAAGCAAAACCATGTACCTATACAAGTAGGGAATGCTCAATATTAATAAATACTATTATGAAGGGTAGGATAAAGAAGTCAATAGTACATGATCTTAAACTTTTTAGAGGAGTGTGATCCATCACCTACTGGTGGCATAGGTGTACTCAGGGTAAAATAAAAATTAGAGTTTCGGGGTATGATCCGGAGTACTTCAATGCTTCTTAGTTTAAGGTGACTTTGAGAACTTTTACCATGGCCAACTTCTCTCAAGAATGGGCATTGAGGAGAAAACAAAAGGAAAATAGATTTATGCATTTGCTTCACTTTTGCATAAGAGATAGAAGATAATATGTAGGCATTAAGCCTTCGTTTTTAAGAACACTCAACTCTCTTTGTTGGTTACCAATGGTGTCTCGCAAGTCCCTTATTTATTTTTTTTTTTTTTTTTGACAGAGAAGCACCCCTTAGCAATCCCTAAGAAAGAAGACAGAAACCCCTGAGTAATAAAAATCCAACCATTTCAGATCATTTGGTCACACCGCATAAAAATGCTCCTCAAAAGTAATCAAAATTTTAAAATTTTTGAATTTGTACCATTTATACCATTTATCCCACAATTCATAACAATATTTATTCTTAAAGAGAACAACCCACATAAAGGGTCCATGATATTGAATTTGAACAAACGCAGGATAAGCAGAGAGATTAAGCATTTAAGCACAAAATGACACCGAAAAGGGCACACTCCCCCACACTTAATTTGAACAATGTCCACATTGTTCACCAGAAAAACAAGGGAAAGTTTCAGAAGACCTTTTCGGTAAGTAGATAAAATAGAGAGAACACAAAGCTCACGTATAATCATTTAAGCACATAAACTCTCCTCTGCAGATTTTATTGAAATAAAAGCATAATTAAAGAAACTGGTACTCCCCTGAGATTATTTTTGCTTGCGTTATAGGAGTTCCCCCACACTTGAGCTTCAGCCTCAAGCAGCGTAGCTTGGTTGCGGTGTAGACATGAAATTGCACCTGCATAAGACACTAGAAGCAACCAAACTACAAACGGGGTTAAGAGTTAGCAAAAACAAAATTTAAAGGGAACCTGATAATTAAAAGAGCATAAAAGCATATAAAATAAGTTCGTCCGGGTTGCCTCCCGGAAAGCTGCCCTTCTTTAACGTCTTTGGCTAGACGCTTTGAAGCGTATCAAATCAGAGGATCATGTAGGTTTATTGTACGAGCATCAACTGTCTCGAGATTACCACCCTGGTAATGCTTTAGTCTAGATCCATTGACCATGAAAGTGTGTTTTTTAGAATCCACCAACTCAACGGATCCATATGGGGTGACCTTGGAGACAGTAAATGGTCCAGCCCAATAGGATTTGAGTTTACCAGGAAATAGCTTTAACCTGGAATTGTACAACAGAACCAAATCTCCCTCATGGAATCCCGTTTAAGGATCATCTTGTCATGCCACTTCTTGGCTTTCTCTTTGTAGATTCGGTTATTTTCATAGGCATCCTCTCGAAATTCTTCTAATTCAGTGAGCTGGAATTTCCTTTTGTCACCTGCTCTCAGTAGATCAAAGTTGAGGGCTTTCACGGCCCAGAATGATTTGTGCACGAGCTCGACTGGTAAATGACAAGCTTTGCCGAAGACTAGTCGATATGGGGACATGCCGATGGGCGTCTTGTAAGCTGTTCTATACGCCCAGAGTGCATCATCTAGCTTCAGGGACCAATCTTTCCTTGAAGAATTAACTGTCTTTTGTAGGATCCACTTCAATTCTCGGTTAGAGACTTCAGCCTGGCCATTTGTTTGAGGGTGATAAGGCAAGGCTACCTTATGTCTCACTCCATATTTGGTCATCAAGGCTGTGAACTGCTTATTGCAGAAGTGGGATCCTTGGTCACTGATTATAGCACGTGGGACTCCGAATCGTGTAAATATGTTCCTCTTCAAGAACCTGAGTACTACCTTTGCATCATTTGTGGGAGAGGCGATAGCTTCCACCCATTTAGTGACATAGTCGACTGCCACCAAGATGAAAAGGTTTGAACAAGACGAAGGAAAGGGACCCATGAAGTCAATGCCCCACACGTCGAAAGGTTCCACCTCGAGTATGATGTTGAGAGGCATTTCGTGTTTTCTGGAGGTGTTCCCAAGTCTTTGGCACTCATCGCAGGAGGCTACAAAGGAATGACAGTCTTTATGTAAGGTTTTCCAGAAAAAACCTGATTGAAGTACCTTAGCCGCTGTTCGAGCTGGCCCATGATGTCCTCCTGCTTCAAGAGAGTGACAATGTCGTAGAATGTTTTGGATTTCATCTCGGGGCACACATCGTCTCACCATCCCGTCTGCACACCTTGAAAAGGAGAGGGTCCTCCCAGTAGTAATGTTTCACATCTGAAAAGAACTTCTTTTTCTGTTGGTAGGTTAGCCCGTGTGGTATTACTCCTCGTGCCAGGTAGTTGGCCATGTCAGCGTACCATGGTTCACCGGTGTCACCAATCATAAAAACGCACTCATCTGGGAAGAATTCATTGATGGAAGTGCCATCACTTGGTGCCTCTATGCGAGATAGGTGGTCTGCTACTACATTCTGCACTCCTGGCTTGTCTCTGATTTCAATCTCAAATTCTTGTAGTAGGAGTATCCACCGGAGGAGTCGGGGTTTGGCATCTTCTTTGGCAAAAGATACCTCAGAGCGGAGTGATCGTGTGAATTATGACTTTGCTTCCCAAGAGATATGATCGGAATTTATCCAGAGCAAAGACTACTGCTAGAAGTTCCTTCTCAGTAGTTGAATAATTCTTCTGAGCGTCGTTGAGGGTTCTACTTGCATAGTAGATGGTTCTCAAGATCTTCTCCTTCTTTTGACATAAAGCGGCACCCACGGCATAATCGCTGGCGTCGCACATAATTTCGAATGGAAGGCTCCAGTCTGGTGATATCACAATGGGGGCGGAGATGAGGCATTCTTTCAGTGTGTTGAAGGCTTGTAGGCATTTGTCGGTGAAGTCGAACTTGACGTCTTTAGCTAGGAGATCACATAGAGGTTTCGAAATTTTGGAGAAATCCTTGATAAACCTTCTATAGAACCCAGCATGGCCAAGGAAACTTCTGATGTCTTTCACCGTCGATGGTGGTGGTAATTTTTCAATAACTTCGACCTTGGCTCTGTCGACTTCAATGCCTTTTGAAGATATTTTGTGCCCAAGAACTATTCCTTCTTTAACCATGAAATGGCATTTTTCCCAGTTAAGCACAAGGTTAGTTTCTTCACATCGGGCGAGGATAGCATCCAGATTATTTACAGGATTCGAAAGTGGGACCAAAGACAGAGAAGTCGTCCATGAAGACTTCGATGCTTTTCTCAAGATAGTCGCTGAAGATTGCCATCATGCATCTTTGAATGTGGCTGGGGCATTGCATAGACCAAAAGGCATCGATTATAGCAAATGTCCCGTACGGGCATGTGAATGTGGTTTTGTCTTGGTCTTCAGAGGCAATGGGTATTTGAAAATCCTGAATAGCCATCCAGGAAGCAGTAGTAATCTTGCCCGGCCAATCTTTCCAGCATCTGATCAATGAAAGGTAGGGAAGTGGTCCTTCCGCGTTGCGCTGTTCAGTTTCCTGTAATCGATGCAGACTCTCCATCCCGTCGTGGTTCTCTGAGGAATTAGATCACCTTGTCGTTGGGGACCACAGTGAGACCTCCTTTTTTCGGGACCACTTGAACGGGGCTCACCCATTTGCTGTCGGAGATGGAGTAGATTATCCCAGCGTCGAGAAGTTTGAGCACTTCTTTTCTTTACTACGTCTTTCATGTTGGGATTCAGCCTTCTCTGTGGTTGAACTAAAGGCTTGTAGGTATCTTCCATGTATATGTGATGTGTGCAGAAATGGGGGTTGATACCTTTGATGTCCGAAATGGACCAGCCTATTGCCTTCTTGTGGCTCTGAAGGATCTTCACAAGCTGTTCTTCCTGTGTACTTGTTAGGGATGAAGAAATAATAACAGGCAAAGTACAAAAATCAGAAAGGTAAACATACTTCAGATGTGATGGCAATTGTTTCATTTCTACGAGAGGGGGTTGTTCAACGGATGGTGGTAGTTTCTGGGTAGATAGCTCTAATGGTTCTGGTGGTGGGTAGCGTGGTTTTGCATATGATTTTATCTTATCCAGAGCTGCTACCATTTCGATTGTGTCAGGGTACACTAGTTGGTTATCACAGATTTCAGATAAAGCATTTTCAAGAGCGTCATTACAAATAATAGCAGATGAATTATCCTGCACAATAGAGTCGACAATATCTATGGAAAAAGTATCTTCTAAATGAGCGGGTTTCTTTATAACCTTAGACATGTCGTATTCTAGAGTTTCGTTATGCAGCCTTAAAATGATTTTTCCTTTTTCAACATCGATTAGTGCTCTAGCAGTTCTCATGAAAGGTCGTCCTAAGATTAAGGGCACCCTAGTGTCTTCTTCCATGTCAATTACAATAAAATCAGCGGGGAACACAAAAGTTCCTACAGTAACAATCAAATCTTCTATTATTCCTTTTGGGAATACTAAAGATCTATCTGCTAATTGTAATTGAATAGAAGTAGGCATGCAT
Source organism: Limonium bicolor (assembly GCA_023374045.1). Taxonomy (NCBI): domain Eukaryota; kingdom Viridiplantae; phylum Streptophyta; class Magnoliopsida; order Caryophyllales; family Plumbaginaceae; genus Limonium; species Limonium bicolor. The sequence continues at coordinate 306,515,283 of CM041779.1, forward strand.
TTACCAATCTTAAGTTTGTTGAAAGTTGAGAGTGGCATTAAATTGATACTAGCTCCTAGATCACATAACCCACTACCACAATCAACATTATCAATTGAACATGGAATAATTGGCAAACCTGGGTCTCCAAGTTTTGGAGGAAGACTCTTGAGAAGTACTGCTGACACTTCCTGTGTAAGGTGTACAGTTTCCACTTCCTGCAACGATCTTTTGTTGGTGATGATATCCTTCATGAACTTTGCGTATATTGGCATTTGTTTTAAAGCATCGGCAAAAGGAATATTGATCGTCAGTTTCTTGAAGTGAGTTAGAAACTTTCCAAACTGTTCATCTAAATTTTTCTTTCTTATTCTGTTTGGAAAAGGAAGTGGGGGAAGAATTTTAGTGAGAGAGGAAGGAGTAGATTCAGGAGGCTCCTTCTCTTCGGAAATAATTTTTGTAGGAGGTGGGGCTTCTTCAGCATCTTCCTGTTCTTCTTCTGGATTTTCTTGAGGTTCATGAGCTTGCTGCTCTTGGTTATCAGTATCATCTCGGGGAGGATGAGTTGAGGTCTACCACTTCTCAACGTCACTGCCTTGGCCTGTTCCCTTGGATTTGGATTTGGCTGACTAGGGAAGGACCAGGTGGCCTTTGTGCAAGCTGCTGGCTGATTTGCTCCAACTGTTGGTTGGTTTGTTGTATCTGGGCTTCAACCTTCTGTTAGTGGCTTCTTGATCCACGAGTCTGGTATGAGTCGTAGTCATGAATCCTTTCATTAAGTTCCTGAATTCCTCATTTGGATCAGAAGAGGTCGAGGGTGGTTGTTGTTGCTGCTGGAAACCAGGAGGGGCACCTTGTGCTCGATAACCTATATTAGAATTTGGTTGGGGTCTGTTCCCCTGATAGGTATTTGAATTGTTGTTCTGACCTCCTTGGTTTTGATCATTATTCTTCCATGAGAAATTCGGGTGATTTCTCCATGGATAGTTGTTGTTAAGTTGTTGTTGTAGGAATTACCGGGCGGTTTCCTATGAAGTTTGCATCCTCGTACTGTCCTTTACCTTCGCACTGATGGGTTTCATGAGGACCGGCATATGACACATCCTTCTGTAGGTGGAACTGACGATGAACTTGTAGGTGGGGAAGCTATTGTTTTTACAATTTCGTTTTGTGATGTCGTTAGCTTTTCCACCATCTTTGCAAGGGACGAGATCTGAGCCGATAAATGATCTGTAGGCTCAACTGGAGTAGGCCTGCTGCTGCTCGTGGCGTTCTTCCTTTGGATCTCGTCCACTGTCCGTATTGCTCGTCATGGTTTCGAGAAGGTCCATTCCTTCTTTAGGAGACTTCATCATGAAACTTCCTCCTGCAGAGGAATTGACGAGTAGTCGGTTCCCATCATCCAGACCGTTGAAGAATGACAGGCAGAGGGATTGATCGTCAAGACCATGGTGGGAACACTTCATTAGCATATCTTTGAATCTGTCCCATGCGTCGTACAATGTTTCTCCCGGCTCCTGACAGAAAGTGTTGATTTCACCGATCAATTCCTCGTTCTACTGGTTGGGTAGTATTTGGCAAGGAATTTTTGGGCCATTTGCAGCCATGTGGTGATTGATCGGGAGGGAAGGCTTCGGTACCACCTGTTTGCTGAATCCGACAACGAGTGAGGAAATAGTTGTAGACGGATTCTTTCTTTGACGTTGCCGGTCTGACCAAAGGAATTGCAGAAGTCTAGGAAGAGACTCAGATGATTTGGGGCTTCATCTGGGTTCGCTCCACTAAACTTGCCTAAATCCCGGACGGCGGTGATGTAGTGGTTTTGAAAACCCATCGTCCGGCTTCTTCTGGTGTTAGTTCGGGGAGAACTATGCTGATGCTCTTCCTTCGGTATTCGGTTGGTGGTAGTCAGAGATAGCACGGTGTTCTGGTTGATTTGCATGGTCATTTCATTTATAACTTCGTTATTGGCCATGGCTTGGTTTCTCAGGTTTCTTTGTGCTTGTAATAAAGTGCGCTCGGGTTCGGGGCTCGGACTGATTGGTGGAGAGCCTCGGGTTCGAGTGTTTGGCATGCACAGAAGATAACTGTGGTTTGTGAGAAACTGCAAAATTAATTAGTAAATAGATAAGAAAGCAGAATATTGGTTAGGCTGATAAACGTTAGTTAAACACAGATATATTTTTTTTTTTTTTTTTAACAAGAGTAAAATGACAGAATAATGACAAGGGAAAGAAATGACAGAAATTAAAGTTAGGAGTTAGTATACTGGAAATTATAAGTTAGTATAGTAAAATTTGAAGGACAATGGAAATGAAATGTTAAGGACAATGGAAATGAAATGTTAAGGACAATGGAAATTAAATGTTAAGGACAATGGAAATGAAATGTTAAGGGCAATGGAAAGAAATGTTAAGGACAATGGAAATTAAATGTTAAGGACAATGGAAGAGATGACAGGAAATTTTAAGTTAGTAGTTAGGGACAATGGAAAGAAATGACAATGGAAAGAAATGACAGAAATAATAACAATAATATTAAGATGTCCGAAGTTAGATTCCCAGTCAGATGTCCCAAGTCAGATGTCCAAGTTAGATGTCCAAGATTAACAATTTAATAGTATTAACAGATTAATATAATATAGCGAGTGAACTACCGGAAACTAGGGAAATTGATGGAATCATCTCCCCGGCAACGGCGCCAAAAACTTGTTGGGATAAAACTACACTATAATAAATATAGATTTATAACAAACTAATAGGCAAGTGTACCTATTCGTAGTAGTAAAACAAGTGTCGTATCCACAAGGAGATTGTTCAATTATCCTAGTTTAGGTAGTTAATAAAAACTGTAAAAAAGGGGTTTAGCCGGAGGCAAGCTTGATTTGTTGTTGAATTAGTACAGAAATAAAAACGTAAAAGAGTTTGTGTATTAAGTGGATGGTAAATGTGCTAAGGAAGGTGAAATCGCCCAAATAACCCAGATAATAAATATCCTAGTTTGCTCTTATTTGTCTGTTAAGAATTTTATCTTGTGGCCTTTCTAAATCATAGATAAGGACAACTCTTAAAATTCAGTAGACTTTTTACAATCAGAAAAGTCTAAATCATTAATTAGCTTTAAGCGAGAATTCTTTAAATAACAGCGATGGATTTTATCTGCTAATCAAGGAGATAATATCTAACGTTTGTCTCTCTTTGTGGTCTATTCTCTAATTTTACAAATTTACAAATCATTGAAATAGAAACCGTAAATGAGTAAAATGATCAGTTCTTAAACATTTAATAATAGAGAGAGACAAAACAAATATTTATAAGCAAACTCGGTATTATAAATACGCTGAGTTATTTTGGGTTAAACACCCATCCTAAGCACAATTATGAGTTTACTCAGACATTGACAGAAATAAAAACAGAGTAGAGATTGAAATAGTCATTATTCAGGAACTGCCTGCGAATAACGGGTCTGCACTCGCCTGCCTCTTTTCTCTTTGTAAATTACTGCTTCTGTTTGAGTACATACGTGAATGTGGTGAAATGGTGAAATAAATAAAAGATGGAGAATTGTGGTGTTACAGAGGAATTAAATGGAAGAGAATGGAGTGTGGAGCTGCTTGTGATTTCTTCAGCCTCTAGTCGTACGTGGTGTGTTTTTTGCAGTAATGGTGCTGGGTTTATATAGAGGATTTGGAGGAGGCAGATCCGTACGTAAGAATTGATTGAGCATTGATTGCAGACTGATTGCTTCATTTAATGCAGGGGACAGAGCCGACGAGTGGAGCGATTTAAGGTAGGCGGTGCGGGAGTAGATGGATAGCAGAATCAATTTGCAGAACGTCGCGAAGAAGAAGACAGGCGCGTCTCTTGTCCGCCTGGAGTCCGCGTGCGTACATCAGCGGACCATTTATTTCACTTGGTGGACTTCTTGCAGGAGTTAGGTCCGGACCATAATGCAGGAAAATCTCTCGGCTTTAAAATTACTTGTGGTCCGGGACTTGGGCAGGACATAAGTCCCGGACCAAGCTGGCAAATCTCTCGGTTTTAAAATTAGTGTGGTCCGGGACTTAGGCAAGGATATAAGTCCCGGATCAAACTGGTGTTGAAGTCTCGGGGGTATGCCAACTTGACTGGCTCTAGATTATTCGTTTGGACTCCGTTTTTCAAACCGTCTGCGGCTATGCGTTCGTCTCTTCATGTTCTTTGCTTCTAGCTTGGCTTTTTCTCATGTTTAACCGATAAATCTGTAAGACAATCAATAAAACATAAACTAGAGAAAAACTAAGATAAGTGGAGAAATGAGCAAGAAAAGTGCTAATAATATATATGAAATACACCTATAAAACATGCTCATTTGGATACTTATCAGGTACCACCGACTTTCCAAGAAGCAAATCAAAACTCGGAAAGTAAGGAGTGGAAAGGTTCCATGGAAGAAGAGATGAATTCTCTTCACAAGAACAACATGTGGAAGTTTGCACAACTACCAAAGGGCAAGAAGGCAATTGGTTGCAAATGGGTGTTTGCAAAGAAAGAAGGAACTTCAGGTGAAAACAGTGTCCGCTACAAGGCTAGGTTGGTGGCCAAAGGGTATGCACAGAAGGAGGGAATTGATTACCATGAGGTATTTTCTCCAGTAGTGAAACATTCCTCTATCAGAATTCTGTTGGCGTTAGTAGTTGAGCTGAATTTGGAATTAGCCCAACTTGATGTGAAGACCGCGTTCTTACATGGTGATCTGGAGGAAGAGATCTATATGACTCAACCAGAAGGATTTAAGGTTCGTGGTAAAGAAGATTGGGTTTGTAAGTTGAACAAATCATTGTACGGGCTGAAGCAGTCTCCAAGGCAATGGTACAAACGATTTGATTTGTTTATGAAAGGGCAGAGGTACACAAGAAGCAAATATGACCACTGTGTATATTTGCGCAAGCTACATGATGGGTCTTACATCTACCTACTCTTGTACGTTGATGACATGCTAATAGCTTCAAAGAATCAATCAGATATTGATAGATTGAAGGCTCAGTTAGCTCAAGAGTTTGAGATGAAAGACTTGGGAGAAGCCAAGAAGATTCTCGGGATGGAGATTAGCAGAGACAGAAGGAATGGCAAGCTTTGTTTGTCTCAGAAGCAATATCTAAAGAAGGTGCTACAACGTTTTGGTATTAACGACAATACAAAACCTGTGAGTACCCCGCTTGCTCCTCATTTGAAGCTTAGTGTCCAATTATCTCCAAAGACTAAAGAAGATAGAGACTATATGGCTAGAGTCCCATATGCAGAAGCAGTTGGTAGCTTAATGTATGCCATGGTGTGTACAAGGCCCGACATTTCACAAGCAGTTGAAGTTGTGAGCAGATATATGCATGATCCTGGCAGAGATCAGTGGCAAGCTGTGAAATGGATTTTACGATATATTCAAGGTACTGAGGATATTGGTCTGCTATTTGAGAAGAATGTTACAGGTGGTCCAAATGTGGTTGGATATTGTGATTCCGACTATGCTGGTGATATGGATAAGCGACGATCTACTACTGGTTACTTGTTTACTTTAGCCAAGACACCAGTAAGTTGGAAATCTACCTTGCAGTCTACAGTTGCTTTGTCTACGACTGAGGCGGAGTACATGGCTCTCACAGAGGCTATGAAGGAAGGTATTTGGCTTCATGGGTTGCTTAAAGACTTGGGAGTTGGTCAGAGGCACATCACGGTGCACTGTGATAGTCAAAGTGCTATTCATTTAGCAAAGAATCAAGTCTATCATGCAAGGACGAAGCATATTGATGTTCGCTATCACTTTGTGCGGGAGATACTCGAAGAAGGGGATATTCTTGTTCAGAAAATTCGGACGACTGAGAATCCTGCAGACATGATGACCAAGGTGGTGACCGCAGTCAAGTTCAAACATTGCTTGGACTTGACCAACATCCTGCATATTGAAGATGGCGCCTAAAAGTGCAATTGTAGACACTACCAAGTAGGTTTATAAGAGAGTTTATTTTGGTTAGTGGGATAAACCAAGATGGAGAATTGTGAGATGTGGTTTCATCCCACATCGAGAGTGGGCAAAACAAAGGGGCACTTCCTTTGTTATAAAAGGAAGTGCTCACCTCACTTCTAATCTCATCCCAACAATTAGTAATTTCTTCTGAATGCTAAATTGTAATCTCTTCTCTCTATATCTCTTAAAGTATAAATAAGAGATTTCTGGTAGTGTCCGAGGAAGTAGGCAAATTGGCTGAACGTCATAAAATTACGGTGTCCCTTTTATAGCTTTATTTAGCAGCTATTGTGGGTAATTTTGTAGTGCTTTATTGTGTAAAGAAATTACAGTCAGGAAATTCTGTTTAAGGAAGTGGTTCTTAAGCGGGGCCATTGTGACCCCACCACGACCTGAGAATTTTCCTGTACGGAGTGATTTTCTAGTACAATAATTTACTCTCTCACCCAGTCGCTTCCGCAACACATGGGAAACAGAAAGGCATCCAAACAAGGGGCACTCTGGTCTTTTGTTGGCAAACCCAGCATTCAAACTAGTGGGGAGAGAACGGCCATTCACCCAGACACGATTAATGTGGGCATTTACATCAGACATTAATGTTCGATTAATGCCCAGCAAAATTGAAAGCTAAGCAGCGAACGAGACCCAAACTCTCACCTATATATAGTTTCATTTATTTTCCGTTCGATCTTCTCTCTATGCATCTCATCGTCTTCCTTGTTTCCCCAATACACGCCGTCTCCAACCGTGGTGTCTTCTGTTCTGTTCGCTGTTTCAGTTCCTCCCCTCAGGTACCTCTCTAAAGTTCTGCCCTTTTCCCTGTCCCAGTTCCTTTCCTCTCGTATTTGTATTATCTTCGTCGATCTCTTCTCCTCCTGGGCGCCCTCCCTTTCTTCTACGGGTTTAGATGGAGCTTCCTTTCAGGTTTTTACTTGTTTTTTTTAGATTCGTGATCTTATGATGATAAAACTCATCCAACTCATAATTTGTTCGCTGTTTCTGCTATATTGTGATCGTTAGGTGTTCAAAGATTTTAGAATTTGGTTTCTTTTTATTTGATGTTTTTTTTTTAATTTGCTGCAATTTAATTTGTTAGTTGTCCAAGTTTTTAGAATTTGGTTAAGGTTTCCAGCATAATTTGGATTAGGAACTTGCCTCTTGCCACTCCTTGCTATCGTAAAGTTTTGAAATAGCCTAATTGTTGCTTTGAATTTGTTATTGAACTGGTTTAGTTGATTATGGTAAGTTTGGATGTTTAATTGGTCTGTAAACACAAAGAGCTCTACAGGCTCCCCGCGCAGTAGGTTTGAAATGAGTTCTTCTTGAAATATCCCAGAGCAGTAGGTTTGAGCTGTTTAGTTGATTATGGTTTAGTTTGGATGTTTAATTGGTCGGTATTGCTATTTGCCTAACTTTTGTAATGAGTTCTTCTTGAAATATCCCAGCGCAGTAGATTTGAATTGTTTAGTTGATTATTGTATTTATGATGTATTATAAAGTGCTTGGTAGGTACCACCTGACAATTATAGTGTTGTTATGAGAAATTTAGTTGGCTCGAGTTTGTTTGATTTTTGAAATAGCTTGGAATTTGTTTTGTTAGAGGAATGGTTTTGTTTAGATGATCATTGTATTAATTTAAACTAGATACATAGTTTTACTGTTACTATCTCATACTCCCTCCGTTTTGAATTGACCGTGTTTTAATATTCATTTAATATTTAGTATATAAGATAAATGATTCCTTACATGATAAATTATACATCACAAAATTTAATTTTATAAAATTATTTTATCTTGTATGCTTAATATTGAAGTAGAAAAACATGTCATAAAACAAACAGGACGGTCAATTCAGGACGGAGGGAGTATTATTTGGTACTCCCTCCGTCCTGAATTGACCGTCTTGTTTGCTTTATGACACGTTTTTCCACTTCAATATTAAGCATATAAGATAAAAAATTTTATAAAACTAAATTTTGTAACAGATGTTTATCATGTAAGGAATCATATGCAAAACTTAAATTTTTAAAATTAATTTATCTTATATGTTAAAAATTGAAGTCAAACGACATGTCCAAATAGTAAACAAGACGGTCAATTCAGGACGGAGGGTATTACAGTAAAGTTGGTATGGCATTATGATTGGAAATTACTTTCTATGTCGTTTTGGTATCATATTACATGCAAGTTGGTTGTCTTGTAATGATTCTGAATCATTAATTCGTGATTTAGTATTTTACTAGAATTTCAAATTAGGTTAGATATCCTAGCGCAATATCTTGGAATTTGTTAAGTTGACAATTACAGTGTTATAAGAAATTTACCTGGCTTGAGTTTGCGAACTTATTGAAATATTCTAGCAATAGCTTGAATTTTGTTTTGTCGGAGGAATAGTTTTGCTTGGATGATTACAATAGTATTTTAAACTAGACACGTAGTTTGACAATTACAATCTCTTATAGGTGGGATATTATACATTTTAGATGGATAATTTTCATTTAACATAACTTGTAATATGCGAAAAAGGAAGCATTAAAAATGTTGCATTAATTACACTACATATTATCTTTCGCTTCCAATGAAAATTCTTTTCTATGTTGTTTTGGTATCATTTTACTTTGTCTTGTTATAATACATCTTAATTATGATGCATTTATCTTTTTAGCTTTGCTATGGCTGATAATGCAAAGCTAGTGGCTGCATCAGCGTCTCCCCCACCTCAAGTGGCTGCACCGGCATCTCCTCCAACTCCACTGGCTGCACTACAAACAGCATTGCTCAACGTGCAGAGGATTGCTTCAGAAATGATGGAGGTCCCTGGGGCTTTAATTGATATGCCTCTGGCACTGACTGTTGTTGCTGAAGCACTTCGGAATGTAGTTGTAATGTTTCAGCGCGCCACGGCAGAGGCTGCTTCTCTACAAGCTGCCACTACTGGTCTGACTTTTGCTGTTAGTTCTTTACAACTCTCTCTGCAGAGTGGTGCTGTTACCCATCATGACACAGTGGTGGCAGCTGCTTTGAAAGCCGCAGCTGCATCATTCTTAGTCGCTTCATCAGCTCTGGAAGCTGAAGGTGCAGATGCCATGGCCATTGTATCAGAGCTGCTGCAGTCCGTTGCTGACTCATTAAACGCTTTAGATGTCCCTTAGGCAATATCTCTTACTATGGGATAGATACACATGTACAATGCTTCCTGAATGTCGCGGATAAGTTTTGGTTATTCATTTGTAAACTTTATGGCAAGTAGTTCTTATTTTGTGGTAACTTCCCATAAATTATTTTACAAAATATACTTTTGTGATAACTTCCCATAAATTATTTTACAAAAATACTCACCTTAATTACGTGGTAACCTGCTTGAAGATGTATTTTAAAAATATAACTATATAGTAGGCACAGGATTCGGTTCAGAAGGGCCCAGGTTATATCAATTTTATTTTTACATTAAAACTGATTTGGTGTCTGATTACAATAATCGGATTTTAGCAGTTTTATCCAAGTATTTTTATGAGTAGTTGTTATCTTGTTATAAGTTTTAAGTCCTTATTTTGTGGTAATTTAAATATATTATTTTTAAATATACTCACGTTTTTAACAACTTCCATGTAGATTTATTTTGAAAATGTAAATATTAATTAATATAATTATGCAAGTAGTACATATCCAGAGCACCGGCCCCTCGATACTTTTGAAAATTTATCAAATGTTCTTATAAATTTTTGAAAAAGTATAAAATGACATAATATTTTAAAGACTGACAGTGTCAAAAAAAATTGCCCCCCTGAAACAAAGCTCCTGGATCCGCCACTGGTACATATGTGTTGTAAATGAGAAAAGAGAGATTACAGAGAGAGAGACGAGATAGAGAGACAACTGATATTCTCTTTACTCCAATAGTATACAAGACCATTCTTTATAGAGAGTACATGGGAAACCTAAAGTTCACTATAAATATATCTATTTATAACACTCCCTTCTTGGATGAAACATCTTGATATATGATGCCTCGTTAAAAACCATGCCTGTAAAAATCGCGGACAAAGGAAAAATGAATATAGACTTACAATAACTCCACATAGCTATAATAAACAATCTTAGATATTTTCACTTGGCATGTACATACAATGAATCCATTTGATGCTTTTCATCGATTGCCTCGTTAAAACCTTACATGGAAAAAACCCAATGCAAAAAACACCACAGTGAAGGAAAAAGAGTACAATCATCATTGTTCCCCTGATGAAAACATTACTTTGTTTCTTTATTGTATGTATCCCCAATCTGTAAATTGTCCTGCACCCAGTTACTTGGGAAGCACTTGGTTGAATACATTCATTACTTTTGCACTTTAGCATATTTGCTCTATATTAATATCGACGTCTCTTTTATAAGTAGAACTTTTGGTGATATGTATCTTCTAATCAATATAGATGTAATCATCTATATCATCTGGTTATTAAGCCACATATTCAATTAAACACACCCTCAATTAATCTCTTAATAGTGGGGCTTATTCATATATGATTTCCATAGATACCACAACCCATTAATCATTCTGCTGCAATAGCATTAAGATTGGTACTGAAATACCCCTATATATATATACTATTTGTATACGTCGTAAATTGTTAATTTTTTTAGTTGGCAACTCAATATATATTTATCATCTTGGGTGTTATTGATTAATTATTGATTTATTTGTGATTATTTAATCATTTTAATATTGTATTAAACAAGCATAGTTTTGTTATAGTAGCTATTTTTTTTAGTATACAACCTTTTCGGAAGATTCATACATATATATATTTGATAAAACAAGAATGTGTATATTTATGTTTTAGGAAAATATCTAGTTAAAAAGATTGGTTTATAGTCGATTAACTTGTTTTTTTATGCCTCGGATTTTGTTTATCTTATTTTAATGATAAAAATGTTTCACTTCGGTGAATAATAAATTTGTAATTATTTCCGATCTGTAATATTATGTACTGGATTTAAATTCTTAATTATTATATATCATTATACCATTCCCTTTATCTACGTGTTATTTCCCTCTCAATTTCTATTATTCCTTACTTAAACTCGTTGCTATTAAATACTCTTGATAAATTCTTTAGTTCTCCTTTTTCACGTCCAACCCTACTGCTCTATCATATATCACTATTTATAAACCTTTCAAATTCGATTGCGGGCCGCCGAACTTTGCTTACTTTCTGTGCGACTCATCGTCCAACTGGATGCGGCATTACTCTAGTTCAATTTCTTTGGGAAGTGATTCCTCTATCTCGGTAAGACTCAAGCTTTTGGCTTATTGAATTGAGTTCATTGTTGCTTATTTCTCAAATGTCTAACCGCGACCCTGACTTCTTCGAAGAATCAATTTTAAATGCTTCTTCTCCTTCCGCATGTCTTGTGGTCACATACCTATCTTCATATGTCTAATTAAAATCGATTTTGGCTTCCACCTGTGAGCTAATTTTGCCGTTAACATGTTTCAAAGTTAAATCCTTTAATAATATTGACCAATATTATATACTCTTCCATAGCACGTGATTTGAAGGCCTTAATTTCCACTTTGATATTATAAAAGAGAATCCTTTAAAAAAATAGAAAATTGATTAGCAGCATATCTATACACCACTTCGTAGCATATTACTGTATATTATTTGATTCATTGCGTGAAACAACTAAATCTTTGTATTATAATGAATGAATGCGTGTATTATATATATATATATTAATTAGAAGTGTGTGAGTGTGGTTTGTTATACAAGTGTTAACTAATATTGTTAATATACTAATAATAACTAGTGTATTTATAGATATTATGAGTAGTCGTGTGTAGCAATTTGGTGGAATGATTATTTTGGCTAGCAATATTATTTTGAAGTCAATTGAATAATAAATAGGCCGTGAGCCTACTCATTTTTCTACATTCCAACACACCTATACACTCCATTTACACGCCATTTCCGCATCCATTCCATTGTTGGTGTCCAAGGAAGTATTTGCTCCATCATCTTCAAGGAGGAGAATAAGATCTCTATCGGTGAAGGCTATGATCAATCTTCTTCTCCTTGTTATATCTCTTCTTTTGTTCATGTGGATGGTGTAGTAGATTTCCTTGCTATCTTTGGTTAGGGATGATTTTCCTTGTAAAAATCTTATGGTTATTAATAAAATTGCAAGTTTCAAAACTACGATTCTGGTCTTCGTTTTAGTAAGAATAAGGTTGCTACGTGTTCTTCTTTGTTCCAGTTCTATTTGAGGTTCAAAAGATAAAAATATGATAGGTTTAGGAATCTAGTTGGTCTTTAACTTTGTTGTTCTGAAAAGTGGGCATCAAGACTTAAGATTTGAATTGGTCTATCTTTCTTCCATTATCTTGTTCGTTTCGGGCATGAGATATGTGTGATTCGATAATAGATAATGAGTTCCTGTTATCAGACCAGAAACATGGAAATACCCTTTACAATTTGACTGCGCCGGGTGTACTGCCGGGTGTCTGATGCCCGGCACATTCAAAGATTTTGAATGTGCCATGCAACCTTTGCCCGGCATGACATCCGGCACATTCATCTTGCATGATTAATTCGCGACTTTGCAGTTTGACTTATGACTGTACTTGTTCTTACTTCGGTTATCATCCCAAGTCAAAGATATTCCATTGTATATACCACTTAGTTAGGATTTTTAGTTAGTTTATTTAGTTTAGAATTGATATTTACATTCCCCCCTTGTTTTAGAATAGGCTATTACTAGGATTATGACTGATTTTCTATTAAGCCCCTTGGGTTCAATACTCTTGGTCGTAATTTGCTTACGCTATATTCCAACCGGGATTTTTGCTACCTATAGTAGAGTTGTAGGATTCTTTTATTGTTTTATTCATTTATGTACATAGTTTTCCCTACAATTTTCCTGTTAGCAGCTGGGAGAATAAACGGAGGAGAGAGAGTGTTCAAAAAGTAATAAAGTAGAAGTGAGTGAAATAAGGAAGGCATTTTTCCTTTTGTTCTCACGTGAGGGGACTCCCTTGGCTGGGAAGAAAAATGCTGAGTCACCCCTTTAAAAACCGGCCCCCCTATTAGTTATTAGGCAGGGGTATTTTCCTCTTTTCGCAAGAAACGCTCCTAAATCCCGGGTTTGGCACTATTCATCAATCGGGCCCGTTTTTCGGATTTTTTTCGTTTTGGTAATTTTAATGGTTCTTAGACCTTCATTAATATTTAATTATAGTTATATGATTGACTATAATTTATACGAGTCCATTAAACCACTTAAAGTCACATTTCCGGGTTTTCCCGAAAAATGCGCTTTAAGGCTTTGTTTACGTTTTTAACCCATTATATGGATTCGTTTTCTTTGGGAATTGTTCCCACATTTTCTTAGTGTTTAACTAAGTCCTAGGAATCCACCTAGGACCCTAGTCGAGGTCATATTCCTCCTATGGTTGCGTCACGCACGTTTTTACGTTTTGTGCCCTTTAAGCGTTTTCCTCTTTCTTTTGGTTTTACTTTCTTCACCAATATTCTTTAGGCATCATTAGGCCTCTAAATACCATATTAGAATAATAAATCACCATTTTTAAGTCAGGGGTATTTCAGCTCAGGTGGTCACTCACCACTTGTACTCTCCACTTGCCTGATCTTGATGTCTTCATTAATGCACTCTATGGCTTCATTAATGCTACGTAATGAGTGCCTCTTAATATCCCTGACCTTGTCTTTTTATCTTGTTCATTAATGAGCAAAAATTTGTCGTGAGCTAGTTGCTTGTGTGGATGTATGAGTCTGCATGAGTTTGTCAGTACACTTGATGTAGAGCTTGACTGATTGACATACCTGAAGGTTATAAACATTTAGAAATGATAAATAGAGTTGTTACGTATCGTATTAATTTAATCTTGGTTTTTACGTATCAACGTTAATTTATAAACGTCCCCACTAATAATTAGAAACATATACACAACCCTCTATAATCGTTTCCATCACTATTGTATAAAATATGACACTAACTGTTATATATCTTTCCCTTTGACCGTTCATATCGAATAATTGTGTGTAAGAATATTTTATTACAATTTTTCAGTTGTAGAGCTTGATTGATAAATAAACCAGAAGGTTATAAACGTTTGGAAACAATAAACTGAGTTGTTGGATTCAATTTTACGTATTCATTTAATCTAGGTTTTTGCGTATCAATGATAATTTATAAACACCTCCACTAATAATTAGAAACATATACACAACCTGCTATAATCGTTTCCATAACTATTATAGAAAATATTACACTAACTGTTATGTATCTTTCCCATTGACCGTTCATATCGAATCATTGTGTGTAAAAATATTTTATTAACATTTTTCAGTTACGGAGCTTGATTGATAAATAAACCAAAAGGTTATAAAAGTTTGGAAGCGATAAACTGAGTTGTTGGATTCAATTTTACATATTAATTTAATCTTAGTTTTTACGTATCCACGATAATTTATAAACGCCTCCACTAATAATTAGAAACATATACACAACTCTCTATAATCGTTTCCATCACTATTATACAAAATATGACACTAACTCTTATGTATCTTTCCCTTTGATTCAATTTTACGTATTCATTTAATCTAGGTTTTTACGTATTCATGATAATTTATAAACGCCTTCACTAATAATTGGAAACATATACACAACCCTCTATAATCGTTTCTATCACTATTATAGAAAATATGACACTAACTCTTATGTATCTTTCCCTTTGACCGTTCATATCGAATCATTGTGTGCAAGAATATTTTATTAACATTTTTCAGTTACAGAGCTTGATTGATAAATAAACCAGAAGGTTATGAACATTTGGAAACGATAAACTGAGTTGTTGGATTCAATTTTACGTATTAATTTAATCTTAGTTTTTACGTATCCACGATAATTTATAAACGCCTCCACTAATAATTAGAAACATATACACAACCCTCTATAATCGTTTCCATCACTATTATACAAAATATGACACTAACTCTTATGTATCTTTCCCTTTGACCGTTCATATCGAATCATTGTGTGTAAGAATATTTTATTAACATTTTTCAGTTACGAAGCTTGATTTATAAATAAACTAGAAGGTTATAAACGTTTGGAAATGATAAACTGAGTTGTTGGATTCAATTTTACGTATTAATTTAATCTTGGTTTTTACGTATCCACGATAATTTATAAACGCCTCCACTAATAATTAGAAACATATACATAACCCTCTATAATAATTTTCATCACTATTATAGAAAATATGACACCAACTCTTATGTATCATTCCCTGTGACCGTTCATATCGAATCATTGTGTGTAAGAATATTTTATTTACATTTTTCAGTTATGGAGCTTGATTGATAAATAAACCGGAAGGTTATAAACGTTTGGAAATGATAAACTGAGTTGTTGGATTCAATTTTACGTATTAATTTAATCTTGGTTTTTACGTATCCACGATAATCTATAAACGCCTCCACTAATAATTAGAAACATATACACAACCCTCTATAATCATTTCCATCACAATTATAGAAAATATGACACTAACTGTTATATATCTTTCCCTTTGACCGTTCATATCGAATCATTGTGTGTAAAAATAATTTATTAACATCTTTCAGTTTACAAAATAAACCAGAAGATTATAAACGTTTGAACATGATAAGCTGAGTTGTTAGAGTCGGACTTTACATATTCATTAACTTTTGGTTTTTATGTACGCAAGATAATATCTAACCTTAAAGGCTAATATTTTTATCTTCAATATTTTTTAAAAGCATTATACATCATTTTTAATTTAGAAAAAATATAAATATTAGCTTAATGCTATTTATATTAGCAATTTTTTAAGAAAAAATTTCAATTGATTAAGTCATGTATTTTGAATTGATATACTCCCTATATATATATATATATATATATGTATAAGCGACAAATTTTATAAGATTAAAACTATTATACAATAGTCGTATATGCATGTATATAGTTTTGTAAAAGATTTGTATAATTGATGTATTATTCTATAGTAATTATAACTAATTCTATTGTTAAGACATTGTAAAAGAAAAACAATCATTCTTGGCTACAATCATATCATTCAAAGTTGTACACTTTATATATTGTAAAAATACAAATTTTATAAGCTTATTGTGCAGTTTAAGAAGTTGATATGTATAGCAAGTGAAATTTCAGTAATATTAAAATTTAATGTATAACTTTACATATATATTTACACACAGTAAAAAAAACCAACAGAATACAAAACAGTTTGATTTAGAAGCTTATCAGCTAGTTGATAAGATTATTTTTATGGTTTTTAGAATAATAATAAAGTAAAGGATGTGTATATCATCATTACACAAACAAGTCCATCACGGACACGGACCAGCAACACGCCCATCTTACAAGTTTTTACAAGGTTCAATTAAGAGAATCTAGAGAGATAAGCTCTGACTTCTCTCTTCCAATATCAAATTCTCTATCCTTGTATCCATCTTCTATCCTTCAATATCAATACAAGAAAAACTCTTAAGTGAGTTTCAAGATTCAATATCTTATATTCTTTATGTTTATGTCCCTTTATATTATTTCAATTCTGCACTTTCAATTCAAGTTATTCAATATTTGTTATTTACTTTCTTTAATTGTTATTTTCGATTCTCTTCAATATCTTCACCGATCCTGCTCCCTTATTTTAAACTATACTGTTCCGTCGAAGACGGGGATTTTCATTCCGTCACTTAATCCCCACCCTGAGATATACATTACCCACTAGTTTTTAACTGTCTAGATCTTGATAAGTGGCTATGTGTCTGATATAATATCAGTTTTATATATGATGTAATTGTGTATGTGATGATGTTTTTACCCCCTTCTTGATTTGAAGTTATTTGTTTTATTTTTAAGATTGGCATTGGGGGTTAGTCCTGCTTATTTGTGCTCAGTAATACATCGAGGATTCCTGATCTGCATATAGGACGAAATTTCAGTTATCGTGCTCAAGTGTCATATATACCGTAGGGTACTTGGAAATCACCAAATATATACATCCGTACAAAGTACGTAGACTTTTATGTTTGTTTATTTTGAAGACAACATTTATGCTGGAAAAGGTAAGTAATTGTCAAGTGATTGACATCCGAGTGGTAGAGGACTGGAGTAGGGGACGGAAGGTCCTGAGTTCGAACCCTCTTACTACTCACTTTGGTGGGGAATAAAGTTTCTCTTATTACTCATCCTGGAGGAGTGGATGAATGGAGTTTACTCTCATATTACCCAGCCTGGTGGAGGAATGGAGTGGCGAGAAGGACGGTCCCAAGGCCAAGCATGTCCGCCATATCGTCAGAGATGCAAGGGAAAGACACCTCTAAGGAGAGGTGGTTTCTGTGGCTGGGGTCTGGGTCACCACTGACTGACTAGACGTGCTCAATTGTTATATTGGCTTTCACTATATTAGGTCTATACTAGTTTATTAAGTAGTATTTGTTAGCCAAAATTAGGGTATATGATTGGTATAGTAGTTTAACATGAAGTCCTGACCCGTCTTCTCTAGTTCTGCCAATATGGAAGTCCATTATCCCAGAACAGACTTTTTGCTTTCCCCTAGGAAGCATACATGAGATGCATATATAGTCCCGTGACAATTAACTAGAATTCACCTTGAATGAACAGTATATATATATATATAGCTACATCCAAACAAGCTGACAAAATATGGGGGTACTTGCAAGATTTCTTTCCACCAACTTCCACCTTGCATCGATTAGGTTGTTTTTGTGGGTGTTCCTGGTTTTCACTGGTTATGTGAAGGTTCATGCTTTAACCAGCATTATCAATGGACCAACATCGTCAAACCTGGCTGCAACGGCAAATGTGGTAATGTGGTCATTCCTTACCCATTTGGCCTTGGTGATCTATCTTGCTCTCTTAACCAAAACTACCATGTTGTCTGTAATACGACCTATGATCCTCCCCGACCCTTCTTAAGTGGATATGATCCAGGTAAGAGTATCAAGATCCTAAGTATCTCAGAAACCCAGTTCCGTATCCGCAACCAAGTGGCATATCAGTGTTACAACTCTACTAGAGGAATCGACTTTGGCCTTTCTACTTTCGGGGTTATCTATGGATTTCCATCTGAATCTCCTTTCAGCTTCTCGCATACTTCAAACACGCTAACAACAATTGGATGCTCTATCTACAGTCATATATGGCCTTGTTGGCATCAGACATAATTGGCCCTGTTATTTGCAGTTCAAGTTGTCCAATCAAATATATGGTGGTCAGGGGTCAATGCAAAGGTGTAGGCTGCTGCGAAGCTGCAATTATACATGGTACGAGGGTTGCCCTAATCTCCTTGAGGTATGATGATGACAAATCTGAATCTTGGCCTTATAGTGGTACTTGTGTTAGGATATAGTATATGATATAGTATAACACACACATGTAGTATATCATGTAGTATATCCTCTGTATACCGTCACCATGACATACCCCCAACGGTCACTTATTAGTTACGTCTCATATAAATACCCAATCTGTATTTCATCAGAACTCAGTCTAGAAATAAACACAGTGAATGTTATTCTCTCTTGTAATAGACTCTAGGCTGTAATCCCGTGAATTCAAGAAATAAAGAATGCTTCTCCCTTCATCTTCTTCTGATCGCTATCTTTCTTGCTCTTCTACATTGCTAGATTCGACACATCGTGACATGGTATCAGAGCTGGTGTCGTCTCAGGAATTCATTCGTTGCACTACCAGTCCCTGAAACCCTTAATTGAATTCGAGAATGGCGAAAGAGACTGAAGGGCAATCGCAAGATGAGCTAGGAAAGAAGGTCGCGAGCGGCGTGAAGATGAAGACCAAAATAAGAATCGAACAACCGTGAACTCAAAGAATGACCCATTATTTCTCCCCAACTCAGATCACCCAGGAATGCTACTGGTTTGGACAAAATTTGACGGGTCAACTGGCTTCGTCGCCTGGAAGAGGAGTATGGTTATAGCCCTAAGCGCAAGAACCAAACTGGGGTTCGTAGACGGGACGAAGAGAAAGGAGAATTTTCTTGCTGAGCGAGCACTGGAGTGGAAGAAATGCAATAATATCGTTATCTCATGGTTACTCAGTGCACTCGAACATGACATTGCCGAGAGCGTCGCGTTCAACAGCTCTGCCGAGTTGGTCTGGGAAGAGCTAATTTCCAGATTTGAAGAGAATAACATCGCCCGTCTCTACGCATTGGAGCAGGAATTGACCACCATCACTCAGGGAGAAGACTCGATACGAGTTTACTACACAAAGGTCAAAAGAATTAGGGATGAAATAGATTCGACAGACACTCTACCGACATGTACATGCTCAAGAGACGATGAGTTCAAGAAATATATAAAGCGGCATAGAGCAATCAAATTCTTGATGTTGGTGAACCCAAGGTTTGCTCAAGTTAGGGCAAACGTTCTGATGATGTCTCCTATGCCATCAGTCCAACAGATCTACTCTCTTCTGGTCCAAGAAGAGAGACAGAAGGGAAACTGGAAGAGAACGCAATATCCTTCGCCACAGACTTTCGCAGCAACATAACAAGTAACGGGAGGAACCAATTCAAGGGCTCCCGACGAAACACCTTGAAATGCAATCATTGCCAGAAAGTCAGCCACAACGAAGAAAAGTGTTTCGAAAAGGTTGGATATCCATAAAACTGAAGATTTCCTAAAGGGAGAAGATCACCAAGCACGGCCGCAGCCATGGATAGCAGAGGAACAAGGCAGGAAGAACCGACAAATCCCAGCACCATGGAGGCGTCTCCAACAGGAAAAACTTACAGTGTTGACGAAATCAACCAAATTTTATCTCATGTGTCGAGGAACAAAGATGAAAGAGCAGAGAATACCACCAGAAGCAACACAAGTAGTAGCTTTGTCGGTAACACATTCTTGAACCCTAATTGATAACTCTATTACCTGTTGCAATCTTCATGATTCTGGATATAGAAGTAGTGTAGATTGGATAGTGGACTCTGGTGCTTCCGAACATATGTGTTGTGATTTGAATAAATTTGAGAGTTATAATTATCTGAACCATAATCACACTGTTAGTATACCCGATGGGCACCCACAGAAGGTTGAAATTGTAGGGACTGTGAGATTGAATAATTTAATTTCTCTGTTCAATGTGCTGTACGTGCCATCCTTCAAATTTAACTTGATTTCAGTAGCCAAATTAGCAAAAGATTTACCTGGAAAGTTCTTCTTTGATAGAAATTATTGTGTATTTCAGGATTCTAAAACCTTGCTTGAACATCAAATAGGAAGACAAAGATCTGGGATATACTTGCTCGACATTTCTGAAAGGAATGAAGCAGAAATTAGAGTTGCCTCTAGCTGTCTAGTAGAAAGGGTTGTAACTGGTTTTGATTGTACAGACAAACTAAGCCTCTGGCACCATAGGCTTGGCCATATGCCGATTAATAAGATACAATATTTGAATCTAGTTGATAAACCCCTTTGTCAAAGACAATTTTTTTGTGAGTCATGTTGTAGGGGAAAAAGCCATAGAGTGCCATTTCCAAAGGCAAGCACCTCTGTAACAGAAATCTTTGTCTTGGTTCACATAGACGTTTGGGGCCCTTCTAAGGTAAAAACCCATGATGGGTATTCTTACTTTTTGACATTAGTTGATGACAAGTCCAGGGCAACTTGGGTCAAACTGATTAGATGCAAATCTGATGCTTTTCAATATGTTACTAAATTTATAGTTATGATCCAAGTGCAATTTGGTAAGAATGTTAAAAGCATAAGAACAGATAACGCTTATGAATTAGGGAGCTCCAAGGTCACCGCAGATTTTCTTAGAAGTAAAGGAATAAAACATCAATTTACTTGTGCCCACACTCCACAACAAAATGGAGTTGTGGAGAGAAAGCATCGACATATATGCAGACTTGTTATCGTGAGTTGTTAGAACTGGTGTAATTAATAAAAGAAAAGAAATTAAAACTCAAAATATCCGTCGGGCTGCAAATAAAACCCGGTTGCAGTAGTATAGTAAAACAGAAGCGGCCGGGGTCAAACCGTGGGACTTATAGCGAGATAAAATAGTTCCTAAGCTTGTCACAAAAAGGGGGGAAGTTAATTGACTTGTTTAGAGAATTTAAATAGCGAAAAGAGAATAAGTGCAGATGAATTAAATGGAACTCCGGTTCAGATTTATATAATCTGATTAATTATGCTATCTCTAGCGGTTTAATATATTAGTTTGGCAAAATTCCTGTTATTATCTTAAGGACTAAGTCATAGACTCATAAGAACTCGTTTACCAGAAAATGCTCGGTCTAATCAAGGTTCGAGCAATACTTATGTAAACGGACGTTAAATTCGAGGAATTATAATTGCATCTGAAAATACTAACCTATTAAATCATAATAAGCTTTCTCCAGATTTACGGCTTAATTAACCTGTCTATTTATCACCGGTCTGATCAAAATAGACTTGGAAAGCATTTTAATAAATTCATGTAATTTATTAAAATGGCGAGTGATAAACTTTAAACGTAACAAACTGTATTTATTTTAACCGGTAAAAATATTGATTACATAATTAAACAGACTAAAGCTAAACCTTCACCCGGAGCAAATCCTCCTTAGCCTGACATATTAACTGGTAATAAGTCAGACAGAGGTTGGACGTAATAATAATACGGAGGCGTGAATGGTCTATGGAGAAATGAAGAGGAAGAATAGTGGAGCGAGTACGTAGGATTTCTGTAAATGGAATGAGAGATTTTGAGTGTTGAGTTTGGGGTGGAACGTATATGAGCGTGAGTAGTTTTTGATGAAGTAGCAGTGGCTTTTTATAGAGGAGAGGAAGAAGAAGATCGATTGCAGACAGAGGTGGAAGAGCATTGATTGCTCATTGATTGCTCAGGGGACAGAACGCGTGAAGAGTAGATGGATAAGTTGCAGACAGGTCGACGGGCGAAGTCGACGAGCGAAGTCGACGAGCGAAGAAGAAAACTGTTTTGCGTTCGATTTTAGTCGCGTCCGCCTCTGCGTCCGCCTTAATCCCACGCGGACGTCTCACACGTCCTTGCCTTGTCCGTCCGGTCACTTGTGTCGTCCGCACAGCCGTCCGCCTAAGGCTCAAGCGGACGTGACTGTCGACCTCGCGTCCGCCCGGTCACTCATTCTGTCCGCGCGGCCGTCCGCCTAACCCCCATGCGGACGCCTCTGCTGTCCTCGCGCGCTTGTAGCTTGTCCGCGCCTCCGTCCGCCTATTCCCAACGCGGACACAAGGGAGGTCAGTCGCGTGGCTTTGCTTCTTTCTACGAACTACGACTTATTTCCTTCTACAAACTTTGACCGGCTCTAGATTCTTCGTTTGGACTCCGTTTTCTGAGCCGTTTGCGTCCATGCGTTCGTCTCTTCGTCTACTTTACTCCCAGCTTGGTTTTCCTCATGTTTAAACAATAAATTTGTGAGATAACAATAAAACATAAACTAGAGGAAAACTAACCGATGTGGAGAAATGAGCAAGAAAAAGTGCTAATATAATATATGAAATACACCTATAAATCATGCTAATTTGGACACTTATCACACCCCCACACTTATCTTTTTGCTTGTCCTCAAGCAAAACCACGTACCCAAGTAAGTAGGGAATGCTCAATACTAACAAATATTATCATGAAGGGTAAGATAAACATGATCTTTTTAACTTATTGAGGAGTGTGAAAAATCAACTGCTGGTGGCATCGGTGTGCTCAGGGCAAAAATAAAATATAGAGTTTCGGGGTATGATCTAAGGTACTTCAATGTTTCTTTTGTTTAGGTGACTCCGAGAACTTTTACCATGGCCAACTTCTCTCAAGAATGGGCATTGAGGAGAAAACAAAAGGAAGAAAAGATTTATGCATTTGCTTCACTTTTGCATAAGGGATGAGAAAATGTAGGCATAACGCCTTGTATTTAAGAACACTCAACTCTCTTTGTTGGTTACCAATGGTGTCTCGCAAGTCCCTTATTTTTTTGTATTCTTCTTTCTTTTTAAAACAGAGAAGCACCCCTTAGCAATCCCTAAGAGAGAATACAGAAAGAAACCCTGAGCAATAAAATCCAACCATTTGCAGATTATTTGGTCACACCGCATATAAAATGCTCCTCAAAAGTAATCAAAATGAAAATTTTTAAATTTGTACCATTTATCCCACAATTCATAATATTATTTATTCATAAAGAGAACAACCTATAGTAGCAGGGCCCATAATTTTAATTTTTGAACACATGCAAGACAAGCAGAGAAATTTAAACATTTTAAGCACAAAATGCCCTGAAAAGGCTCTTCCCCCACACTTAAGCTCAAGCAATGCCCTCATTGCGTAGATGGAAGAAAATTAATAGGGCATGCAATTAATAAAGGAAAGAGTGTACTCCCCAGATTTCGTAGAGCGTGTAGAGCTCCCCCACACTTGAGTGCAGCTGTGGAATGTCATGAAATGAACCTGTAAAGAATATTCTACACAGCCAGAAGAACTCAAGTAAAACCTGTATTTTATTATAACATAAAAAGGGAAATATAGTACAAAAAAGAAAACAACATTAAATTAAAGGAAAGACAAAAGATAGATAGTGGGTTGCCTCCCACCAAGCTGCCCGGGTTTAACGTCTCTAGCTAGACGTATTTGACCAAGCTTTAGTTTGGAGAAGAGTTTGAGGGCGAGTTGTCCTGCTGTTCTTGGACAAGATAAACTGTAGATAGGTCAGTTGAAATATCAGAATGAGAATTATACCTTTTAAGACGTGCCCCGTTGACCTTGAAAGTTTCGCCTTGTTTGTTCTGGAGTTCAAAGGCACCGTATGGAGTCACACTAACAATCTGGAAAGGGCCGGCCCAATGAGACTTGAGTTTCCCAGGGAAGATCTTTAATCTAGAGTTATATAAGAGAACCCAATCTCCAATTTCGAAGTCCCTCTTGAGGATCATCCGATCATGGAACTTCTTGGTGCGCTCCTTATAAATCTTAGCATTCTGGTAAGCCTGATCTCTCAGTTCTTCTAACTCGGAAAGTTGGAATTTCCTTTTCTCTCCTGCAGAAGTCACGTCAAAGTTTAAGGCCTTGATTGCCCAATATGCCTTATGCTCCAGCTCTACAGGCAGGTGGCATGCTTTCCCATAGACAAGCTTAAAAGGAGACATCCCGATGGGAGTCTTGAATGCAGTGCGGTAAGCCCAAAGCGCATCATCCAGTTTAAGTGCCCAATCCTTTCGTGATGAGTTAACCGTCTTCTGGAGAATCCATTTTAACTCACGGTTCGAAACTTCTACTTGGCCGTTTGTCTGGGGGTGATAAGGTAAAGCTACCTTGTGACGTACCCCGTACTTACCCATAAGCGCTTCAAATGAACGGTTGCAGAAGTGAGATCCTCCGTCACTGATAATAATTCTAGGCACGCGAAAACAGGTAAAGATGTGCTTTTTAAGGAACCTGGTTACTGTCTTTGCATCAGCATGATGACAGGGTATGGCTTCTACCCATTTTGACACGTAATCCACTGCCACTAAAACATATTGGTGGCCCTGCGAGGAAGGGAACGGTCCCATAAAATCAATGCCCCAACAATCAAAGAGCTCCACTTCTAGTATTCCCTGTTGTGGCATTTCATGTCTCCTAGATGTGTTACCCATTCTTTGACAATTATCACATTGCTTGCAGAATTGGTAAACATCTTTGTGAAGGGTAGGCCAATAAAATCCTGAGGCCAGGATCTTAGCAGCGGTCCTTGTGGGTCCATGGTGACCTCCGGCTTCCCGTGAGTGACAAAAATGTATGACGCTTGAAACCTCATCTTCCGGGAGACATCGTCGAATCAACCCATCAGCACTAACTCGGAGCAAATACGGATCCTCCCAGAAATAATGCCTTGAATCAGAAAGAAAATTCTTCTTCTGCGAGTAAGATAGATCATAGGGTACTGTTCCAGAGACTAAATAATTGGCCAGGTCCGCATACCATGGCTCCTGTACCTTGGTGATTGAGAAGACAGTCTCATCGGGGTAGAATTCGTTGATAGGCACACTATCCGTAGGAGTTACCAATCTGGAGAGATGGTCAGCGACGACATTCAATTTTCCGCTCTTATCTTTGACTTCGATGTCAAACTCCTGTAGTAGAAGAACCCAGCGCAATAAGCGAGGCTTGGCTTCTTGTTTTGCAAATAGATATTTGAGAGCGGAGTGGTCTGTGTGCACGATGACTTTGCTTCCCCATAAGTACGACCTGAACTTATCTAGGGAGAATACTATAGCCAGAAGTTCTTTTTCAGTGGTCGTATAGTTTTTCTGGGCGTCGTTTAGTGTCCTGCTGGCATAAGCAATCACTCTCAAAATTATCTCTTTTTTCTGGCATAGAGCTGCCCCCACGGCGTAGTCACTTGCATCACACATGATCTCAAACGGAAAAGACCAGTCAGGTGGTATGACAACAGGTGCTGATACCAATTTTTGTGTTATAGTTTTGAAAGCAGCTGAACACCTTTCATCAAAATGAAACGGGGCATCTTTCTGTAGCAGGTCGGTCAATGGTTTGCTGATTTTTGAGAAGTCTTGTATAAACCGCCGATAAAATCCTGCATGCCCAAGAAATGCTCGTATGTCTCTAACAGTAGTTGGTGCTGGTAATTTCTCGATAACCTCTACCTTGGCCTTATCCACCTCTATTCCTTTTGCCGATATTTTATGTCCAAGGACAATCCCGTCCTTGACCATAAAATGACATTTCTCCCAGTTCAAAACGAGATTTGTATCCTCACACCGTCTCAGGATCAAATCAAGTTGTGCTAAGCATTTATCGAAACTAGAGCCATAGACTGAGAAGTCATCCATAAAGACTTCTATGCTCTGTTCGATGAAATCAGCGAATATTGCTTGCATGCATCTCTGGAAGGTAGCAGGGGCATTACATAGACCGAAAGGCATTCGTCTGTATGCAAAGGTACTGTATGGACAAGTGAAGGTTGTCTTGTCCTGGTCCTCTGGTGCGATTGGTAATTGGAAATACCCTGAGAACCCATCTAGAAAACAGTAGTACTCTTGCCCTGCTAGTCGCTCCAACATCTGATCGATAAAGGGGAGAGGGAAATGATCCTTCCTGGTTGCCAAGTTTAAGCGCCGATAGTCGATACACATGCGCCAACCTGTGATCTTTCTTTGAGGGATAGCCTCTCCCTTATCATTTATAACAGCTTCGATGCCCCCCTTCTTCGGGACAACTTGTACAGGACTGACCCATGGACTGTCGGAAATTGGATAAATGATATTCGCGTCAAGGAGTTTCAGAACCTCCTTTTTAACCACCTCCTTGAGGTTAGGGTTTAGCCGACGTTGAGGTTGCCTGATAGGCTTGTAGTTTTCCTCCATATAGATGTGGTGCGTGCAATAGGAGGGATCAATTCCTTTGATATCAGCAATAGTCCACCCGATTGCTGTCTTGTGCTTCTTTAAAATCTCAAGTAACCTCGTTTCCTCCCCGGAATTCAGAGAAGAGGAAATAATGACTGGTAAATGGTCATCTTCAGCTAAGAAAGCATACTTGAGTTTAGAAGGTAGCTTTAAGCTCGAGCTCTGGTGGTTGTTCTATTGACGGAATTGATTTTTGAGGTTTTCTGTCAAGTATTTCGATTGGTGGCCGGTAGGCTTGATAGCCTGCTTTTCCTTTTTCTACGTACGCCAGCATGGCATTAACTTCCGGATCCTCCACCTTTTCTTCTAGAGAAGTAAATAATACTTGCTCTAGCGGTTCAGTTTCAGCTTCCAGGATGGAAGATGGGGAATACATGTCCTCATCTGTAGCAAATTCGCTTTCCTCCTCCTCATCATCTGTTAATCCCACTGTCTTAGCATGAGGAGAAAAGTTAGAGCTTTTCTTCATCATTTTCTGCATGTCGAATTCAATCGTTTCATCCTCGTACCGCAGAGTGATTTTCCCATCGTGGACGTCTATGATGGCTTTGGCAGTACTCAGAAACGGTCGACCTAGAATCAGGGGAACCTCAACATCATCGTCCATCTCTAAGATGACAAAATCGGCTGGAAAGATAAAGCGAGAGACTCCAACTACCAGATCTCGGACTATACCCATGGCTTGATCTCTGATCTGTCTGCTAGTTGGAGTTTGAAAGGAACCGGTTGCATTTCTCCTCCTTTTACTTTCAAGAAGGTGGCGTAGGGCATGATATTAATGCTGGCTCCTAGGTCACATAGACCGCTTCCACAGTCCACCCCACCAATAAAACACGGGATTACGGGATTTCCCGGATCTGTTTGTTTGGGGGGAAGTGCTCGAAGAAGGGCCGCAGAGCATTCCTCCGTGAGGTGCACTGTTTCTTTCCCAGGTTTCTTTTTCTTCTTTGTCAAGAGATCTTTAAGGAATTTGGCGTAGTTAGGCATCTCTTGCAAGGCATCAATTAGAGGTATGTCGAGGGTCAGTTTCTTGAAAATACTCAAGAATTTGGAGAACTGCTCATCTAGGTGTTTCTTTTTCATTCTGTTTGGAAATGGAAGTTCACTGTTTTTATGAGTGGAAGTTGGGATGTTGATGGTAACTCGAGATGGAGGTGGAGTAGCAGGAGTAGGAACTTGGATTTCTGAGGGAGATGAAGCTGGATTGGTAGTTTCTTCATCATTGATAGGCCTCTTCTAGATTTTCTTTTTCTTTTCCTTTTCTGGTGGCAAGTTCCCTTCCACTCCTTAAGGAAACTGCACACAAGTTTGTTGATTGAAATGTGCTGTCGTCTATAAGGATTGAATTGCTTGTTTTTGGATTGGGGTTAGTCTGTGAAGGGAATTGACCAGGTGGCCTTTGTTGAGTGAGTAACTGTTGAATCTGAGATTGCAAGGCTTTTTGGTCTTTGCGCAGAGCTGCGACCTCTTCTTGCGTATCTCGGGATTTACCCATCATCGCCTTAAACATCTCTTGCATTTGAGACATATCAGACTCAGGATTCGAAGGAGGTTGAGTCGGTCGACTCGATGAAGCTTCATTGCCATAAGGCTGTTGTTGATATTGCCTTTGGCCTCCTTGGAAATTGGACTGAGGTCTGTAATTTTGAGATGGTTGAAGGGTATGTGGGTTTTGGATATTTTCTGTGTTTGAGTAGCGAAGGTTAGATTGCATGTTACGTTGCCAAGGTTGTCTGTATCCTGAACTGTTGGTGATGTAGTTTGCCTCCTCTGCTTTTAATTCTTGTAGCTGGGGGCATTGTTCGTAGTCATGAGGCCCACCACATTGCGTACAAGAAATAACAGGAGATGATTGGGACAGAGGAGCATAGCCTGGAGGGGTGTAGATGATCGGGAAATCATCGACTTAGCTTGCTGGGGGTAGGAGTTCATAGCCATCTGCTCAACCACTTTCTGCAGAGTACTACTTTTGTTGCCTGCTGAGCATTGCTTTCCATGAGTTGCTCATGGCTTTTCATCAATTGGTCAAACTTGTTATCACTTTCCCCAACATGATATAAACCTGGAGTACCGCTCCTTGATCCACCGGAGGCCCAGTCTCTGATTTCTTCACAGAGAGACTCCATGCTGTTCAGAAATTGTGCTCCTGGCTTTTTCAGAATATCGGCCCCTAAGGAGGATAATACCATTGTTCTGCACGGACCGATCAAGCCTTTGTAGAACAATTGTGATACTTGTTCTTTCGTCAGACCATGGTGAGGACAAGTAAGTAGTAGACCTTTGAAACGATCCCAAGTTTCACAAATATTTTCCGACCCAGGTTGCTTGAAATTATAGATTTCAAAAATCATCTCCAATGTTCGGCTCGGGGGTAGGAATTTGTCGTAG
Organism: Limonium bicolor; assembly: GCA_023374045.1. Lineage (NCBI taxonomy): Eukaryota > Viridiplantae > Streptophyta > Magnoliopsida > Caryophyllales > Plumbaginaceae > Limonium > Limonium bicolor. Next base: position 306,544,136 of record CM041779.1, read on the forward strand.
AACTTGGTGGCCATGTCATCCCAGGTACCAATGGTACTTGGTGTTAGGCTATGATACCACTTGCTCGCGTTTCCCGTCAGGCTGTGAGGGAATAATGACAATCTTGCATACTGGAGTACTGCGTCGGTCGCAGTAAGACTATTGGCATGTTGCAAGAATTTTGTAACATGTAACAGGGCTTCGTCGGACTGGTGCCATCAAACATGCCCAACTCTTTCACACATCTGATTTGATGATATGGCTTCAGCTTCTGCCACTCATCGTATTCGGATGGGCTAAGGTGAGGAAGGATGATAGCAGGCTGTTGTCCTTGGTTAGACGGCCTGTTGATATTTCGAACTGTCGCTGGTGTAGATGCCATGTCAGTTTCCGGGTCAGATTTTATCACTGTGGTGGTAATGTTTTGTTGAGTACGTCTCTGCCTTAGAGTGCGCAGAAAGGTTCTCTCGATCTCTGGATGTAACCAACCGTGTGATTATTAATATTTTCTGGGAGGCTGTTTGACCTGGTAAAAGGCATTCACCACTCAAAACAGAGAAAAGAAACGTTATGTGTTAGAATAAATAAAAATGTTAGGAATTAGTTGACAGAAATTTTAAGTTAGTAGTTAGAGACAATGGAAAGAAATGACAGAAAATTGAAATGACAATGGAAAGAAATGACAGGAAATTAAAGTTAGTAGTTAGTATACTGGAAATTGAAGGACAATGGAAATTAAATGTTAAGGACAATGGAAATGGAAATTAAATGACAATAATATAAAGAGTTAGTAATTAGATGTCAGAAGTCAGAAGAAGTCCAAAGTTAGATGTCCAAAATTAGATTAACAACAAAATAATATTAACAGATTATTATAATATAACAGGTGAATTAACCGGGGCTTAGGGACTAGAATAAATCAAGTCCCCGGCAACGGCGCCATTTTGCAGACTTGTTATCGTGAGTTGTTAGAACTGGTGTAATTAATAAAAGAAAAGAAATTAAAACTCAAAATATCCGTCGGGCTGCAAATAAAACCCGGTCGCAGTAGTATAGTAAAACAGAAGCGGCCGGGGTCAAACCGTGGGACTTATAGCGAGATAAAATAGTTCCTAAGCTTGTCACAAAAAGGGGGGAAGTTAATTGACTTGTTTTAGAGAATTTAAATAGCAGAAAAGATAACTGAGTGCAGATGAATTAAATGGAACTCCGGGTTCAGATTTATATAATCTGATTAATTATGCTATCTCTACCGGTTTAATATATAGTTTGGCAAAATTCCTGTTATTATCTTAAGGACTAAGTCATAGACTCATAAGAACTCGTTTACCAGAAAATGCTCGGTCTAATCAAGGTTCGAGCAATACTTATGTAAACGGACGTTAAATTCGAGGAATTATAATTGCATCTGAAAATACTAACCTATTAAATCATAATAAGCTTTCTCCAGATTTACGGCTTAATTAACCTGTCTATTTATCACCGGTCTGATCAAAATAGACTTGGAAAGCATTTTAATAAATTCATGTAATTTATTAAAATGGCGAGTGATAAACTTTAAACGTAACAAACTGTATTTATTTTAACCGGTAGAAATATTGATTACATAATTAAACAGACTAAAGCTAAACCTTCACCCGGAGCAAATCCTCCTTAGCCTGACATATTAACTGGTAATAAGTCAGACAGAGGTTGGACGTAATAATAATACGGAGGCGTGAATGGTGTATGGAGAAATGAAGAGGAAGAAGAGTGGAGCGAGTACGTAGGATTTTGTAAATGGAATGAGAGATTTTGAGTGTTGAGTTTGGGGTGGAACGACGTAGTAGTTTTGATTGAAGTAGCAGTGGCTTTTTATAGAGGAGAGGAAGAAGAAGAACGACTGCAGACAGAGGTGGAAGAGCATTGATTGCTCATGATTGCTCAGGGGACAGAACGCGTGAAGAGTAGATGGATAAGTTGCAGACAGGGACGGGCGAAGTCGACGAGCGAAGTCGACGAGCGAAGAAGAAAACTGTTTTGCGTTCGATTTTAGTCGCGTCCGCCTTAATCCCACGCGGACATCTCACACGTCCTTGCCTTGTCTGCCCGGTCACTTGTGTCGTCCGCACAGCCGTCCGCCTAAGGCTCAAGCGGACGTGACTGTCAACCTCGCGTCCGCCCGGTCACTCATTCTGTCCGCGCGGCCGTCCGCCTAACCCCCATGCGGACGCCTCTGCTGTCCTCGCGCGGTTGTAGCTTGTCCGCGCCTCCGTCCGCCTATTCCCAACGCGGACACAAGGGAGGTCAGTCGCGTGGCTTTGCTTCTTTCTACCAACTACGACTTATTTCCTTCTACAAACTTTGACCGGCTCTAGATTCTTCGTTTGGACTCCGTTTTCTGAGCCGTTTACGTCCATGCGTTCGTCTCTTCGTCTACTTTTCTCCCAGCTTGGTTTTCCTCATGTTTAAACAATAAATTTGTGAGATAACAATAAAACATATACTAGAGGAAAACTAACCGAAGTGGAGAAATGAGCAAGAAAAAGTGCTAATATAATATATGAAATACACCTATAAATCATGCTCATTTGGACACTTATCAATATACTAGAAACAGCTAGGAGTCTCATGTTTCATTCCTCATTACCACTGAAATTCTGGGGTGAAAGTGTGTTGACAGCAGTGTACCTCATCAATAGAATGCCTCTAGAAAGCACATTTGGAAAAAATCCCTATGAGTTTTGTATAACAGCAAACCAAATTATGATAATCTTAGATGTTTTGGAAGTTTAATCTTTGCTCATAAGAACCAAGAACTCCATGATAAGTTTGCTTCAAAGCCCTTCAAAGGGATTTTCCTTGGGTATGCCCCAGATAAAAGAGGTTACAAGGTATTTGATATGGATGAGAACAAAGTGCAGATCAACAACGACGTCAAATTTTATGAGAACATCTTCCCTTATAGAAAGAAGGGAGAAAGTGCAGGAATAGAAATGTGTCTCCAAGACACACGAGATGGTAAAGAACTTCCAATTTTCCCTACTGAACCTTATATTTCTCCTTTAACTAACTTTGAATTTGAGGAAACAGGAAGGGAAGAGGAACAACACAATACCCAGACAGAAGAGCATCAGACAAGGGACTCTCTGATGGAGGTCCAGACCAAGGAACAACAGGCTGTGAGAAGAACAGAGAGGAGCAGAAAAATGCCGAGACACCTAGAAGATTATGTTGTGGGAAATGCAACACAAACTCAGGAGCAACAGAAACCAGGAACAGCTAAGTACCTTGACCCCTTTTATGTTATTCTCTACGATAGATTAAGGAATGCTGGAAAGGAAATTAGTACAGATTATGATCACTCCTTGTGTTCTTTAGTACTACCCAGTAGAAGAGTAACATACCCTGTTGTAGAAAGAATTGCTGAATCTAGCCAAACTACTGCCAACAGAAACGTTAGCACAGAAACAAAACTAATAGACTATGAGGAGGCTATTAGGAGTGAGCAATGGATAAAAGCCATGAGTGAGGAATTTGAGGCATTAGAAAGAAATAAAACTTGGGAGATAGTGTAGACACCAAAAATTCTCACCACATAAGGCAAATTGCAAAATAATGAGAGGGGTTGTCGCCTTTCTTTTTTTCAAAACATATTAGCGTGCGTGCCATAACGAAACCGTCATTTTATAATCTTTTTTCAAAGCATTTCATAAAAACACGATTTTCCGAAAACGAATTTTCAAATGACAATCTGATTTTAAACCCATCCCTTTTGTCTCATTGCCTATTTGCTCACCTATCAGTTTTCTTTTTATTTTGTTACTTCTTTATCCTATTTATTGCTACTTTTAATTTTCTTCTAGCATTTATTGTATACTTTTTTTTTTATTATTTTATCATCAACATTTTCGTTGTTATTTATATCATTTTGTGTAACTTTTACTACTGTCATTTTATCTATTTATTTTTTTGTTTTCATCTCCCCTTCACGGGCATTATTTTTCATCATTTCATGCACATGTGCTATTCCTTTATTTATGTCTCATTACGTTTTGAATCCTATCTGTATTTTATAATTTCTTGTCACTATATTATTGTCCTCATTTTATAGTATACTTTCCTTTTGAGTTGGTAGTATTTTTAGAATAGTTATCCCAGTCCGGGCTAAAACTCTAGTATTATTTTCTCCATGTATCTCTCCATATAACCCAATGGTTCTGGGTTTGATTCCTAGCTAAGGCGTTGCATAGCATGACCAGTTGTTTTTATTCTTCCTGTCCAGCACCTCTTCTTAAAATTTCTTTTTTTTTTCTCATTCCAAAACAACACAGAACCCATCAGTATGGGTGTTTTCTTGAAAAGGCCGGTTACAACCCATGTAGTATGGGTTTTATTTTTCAAAAGAACCGATTGTTCCCCCCAGTCTTCTCCCGATGAATTCCTCGGTACTCAAAACTGAAGAAGCTGGAAAGTTACGAACTCAATTAATAAACCGATCCATCTTCATCCTTCGGGACAAGAGGAATCGCCATTCGCGAAATTGCCTTCCTTCTTCTCCCTGCCTTGAATCGTTACGAAGAAACCTCCTCCTCCATCGCTCGCACCGCCATCGTTCACCAGAAACCTTGTCTCCTTCGGTCTTCTATCCTTTGTTCGTTCTTCCGTCGTGAATCGTCCTGAAAACCACACCCAAGCGACGCCACTATCATCTATGCCTCAAATCCTTCCATCATCGCCATTCACCCATCTTCGCAACCCCACAAAACGCCTCCCCATTCCCTTCTACTTCGCGAAACTCAGATTTCCGGTTGCAAATCTCCTTTCCCTTCCCTCTGCGATTTCGTTGCTCGTCTGACACGGTAAGACCGAGTTCGCATTTCAGAAGAATCTCCATCTCTTAGCCCTCCCTTCTCCATGGTTTTTCACCCACAAAAATCCCAACCATGGCATTCGGTTCTTGAGGGCAGACTCTTTCTTTTCTTTACTAACCCACTCGTTCTTCTCCGTCTACGAGGAACCCGAACTTCAATCAACTGCCAACCATCTCTCACCCATTTCTCTTGATCGCCACCAAATCCAAGAAGAAAGCGCCTCTCTGGCGAACTTGTACTACGCATCACTAACCTCGCCATTACCGCGCCTTGACACCAATACCTCGGACCATAGTTCCCCACATCCGCCACTACCTCTTCGTCGGCCGCACTTCTCCCTTCCTCCTCTAAGCTCGAAAATCACCTCTCGGAAGTCAAGTGCGCAAGGTAAGTAAGATTTTGCCCCTCCCCTTCTCATAAGAAGAAGCAATTTTAGGTGCCTTCAGTCGTTCTATTTCGATTGCTTTCGTTTTCTCATCAAATGAACTATAGAGGAGATTGGCTCAATAAACGGTTTCGTTGGAAAATTTCTGATGCTGGCGCCGTTTCTCTTTTCCTTTTTCTCTTCACTGTTTCTCGACTCTAGTCCAGTATTGTTAGTCTTCTGTTTTTTTTTTTCTATCTTTCTTGAAAATTCCCATCGATTTTGAAGGATACCTAATCCATGATGGGTCGTGGATCTTCAAAATAGGCAAAACCATTTTGTGAGCTTAAAGTGTTCGAAGCCCTTCTGTATTCTCCTGGTTACTACTACTTTGCTTTATTATTCCTCGCTCTGTCTTCTGAAGCTCGATTTATATGTGCGTACTGAACACCAAACCCATGGTGGGGGTTCCCGAGCTCAATCTTTCATACACTGCCGAGGTGTTGTTTAACCTTGAACCTGAAATGAAATCATCGTTTCGTTTCCCTTTGCTTAAGTTCCATTATTATTACTCTTTTGAATATGCGAAAGACATTTGATTTACTTTGGTTTTATCGTCGAATTGTCTGGTTTCGTTACTTCGTTGCTTCAGTTGAACATTTCGTTCTCTGTATTTCCTAACCTGTCTCACCCTTCGTTGAGTTGGATCCTGCTTGTAAGACCGACATCAGTTGATTGCCATAGCCAACATTGAATCATCGTCCATGTCATAGAACTCAGATAATGGCTGGAGCGCTGCGGGCGATCTGCAACCCGCACTGGTTCCTTACCCTATATCTTTGTCAATTCGGTTTTCTTAAATACTGATGTTCTTGCCTCTGTGTTTTGTTGCCCCTCTACAGGCAATATTCGTCACCATTATCCTGGTATTTCACTCTAACTTGGGGAATCTGTCATGGTTTTTGAGTTTAATGTATGACCGTGTGTGGAAGAGCTGCTTGTATAGTTAGCTATCTTTCTCTGTTTTCCTAGCATACTGATGCCATATATTCGTCAATGACTTGATTCATGCGAGCTCACTCTTCTCTATTTCATTGGTTTAGCGAAAAGACATTAGCATCATAGGTAGATGCTCGGCAGTTTCTTCCATTTTGTTATTATGTATTATCTGGTGTTCGTTTTTTTAGACACATTCACCTGATGGGAGTAAAAAGAAAGAAGAGGTGATGAGATGGAAGTTGTAGCATTCGTTCAGGTTTCTGTCTCATTGGGCACATAGGAATCAATATTAAAAGCTTGAATGAATGGATTTGGAAGCACGCATTTAGTCTCTGAACTTTAGTCTCTTGCAGTAGGCTATTCATGAGATTCTTTCTTTTCTTTGTTTCTGTTTTGTATGTTGAAATCGGATAGGAACCGCATAGGAACAACTTAGTCGGCCTCTGCGTGCTTTGGAGTTTCATTTGACAAAAGCTGATGAACTGATGTGATAAATTAGCTCAGGGTTATTTCTCATTCGGTTGGGTCTTAGCTTTAGGATATTCACCTGGTTTTAAATAACACTAAAAAGAAAGAGAGAATGGGGCCAATCCCGTTGAAATTCTGTTTTTTTTTGTTGCCTTTAATTGGTTATCTATCATGCGGTCTGATTATTTTCTTCTTCTTTCACTATATGTATATATACTTGGTGTGTTACAGTTTTGTCGCATTCCTTTAATTCATTATCTTGTACATATGTTTATCATATAAACCCTAGAGAGCCCATAGGTCACCCCTTTGTAGAAAAGCCTTAGGTTTGGGTATCCTCAATGCATACGGGTCCTAGACACGGTCCATGTGAGGAATACCCGTATCCCACAAAATTTTCCAAATCATTCCCCTAATTTCAAAATAAAAATGTACAATCAACAAAAATCCAATCAACTTGTAAATCCTAATAATTTTCATTCAGACACTTAAGCCCACTAGCCCCCTAATAGTTTCAAGTTTGTTTATTTATTTATCAGCCCAATTTTAGAAATCTATTTTCAAAGCCCAATCTCCAAATCAGGGCCCAATCTCCAAATCAGGGCCCAATTCCATCAAGACCACAACTTCTTAGATCGGCCCAACCTCAGCTTGGCTCAATATCCAAAACCGGCCCAACCTTGGCTCGACCCAATATCTAAAATGGCCCAAGCCCGGCCCACTATCATGCCCAACCCCAATCGGCCCATTACCTAGCCCAAGCCTGGCCCATTATCAAGCCCAACTCCAATCGGCCCATTACCTAGCCCAAGCCTGGCCCATTATCAAGCCCAACTCCAATCGGCCCATTACTTAGCCCAAGCTCGGCCCATTACCACAGCCCAAGTCCAAAGCCCACAGCCCAATTCAATCCAAAAGCCCAACCAAGGCCCAATTCAGCCCACAATCGGGCCAAGCCCACAACCAGCCCAATAAGCCCACAATCGGCCCAAGCCCACAAAAGTCAAACTGTTTTGACCTTGACTAGAAAACATCGACCTTGTCCAGAAAACATTGACCTTGACCAGAAAACGTTGACCTTGATCAGAAAACGTTGACCTTGGCCAGAAAACGTTGACCTTGGCCAGAAAACGTTGACCTTGGCCAGAAAACGTTGACCTTGACCAGAAAACGTTGACCTTGACCCGAAAATGTTGACTTTGACCAAACTTTGACCCGGTCCCACTTTGACCAACCAAATTTTGACCATTGTTAACCTTGACCAAAAAGCGTTGACCTTAACCCAATTTTGACCCAACCTGAACCTCAATCTAATTGAAACCCGACCCAATCCAATTCCCTCCGATGCAAATCTAACTTCAATCCAATTCAAACTTAACTTGTAAATCCCATTCAAACTCCAAAAATTCAAAAAAATAGCTTTAATTCAAAAAATCCTAAAGGTCTCTTTTCTCAAATTTTTGAACAATCATTATTATTCAAACTTCATCAAGTTTTCAAAAGAATTCATTTTGTGGAATTTTAAAGGAAAAACTCTTCTCACGTCACAGAAAACTCTTCTCAAACACAGAAAGTTCTTCTAACATACATAGAAAGTTTTCTTCCAAAACATTTCTCAAAATCAGTGTTTCTTTACCAAGAATTCCGAACAACTCCAAAGTTTTCCAACTCAGTTTTTAACTCAAATAAACCATTTTCGGGAGCAAGTAATGACTAACCCCTTCAAAACATTTCCTACATAGTTAGACATCACTTGTCTCCCTTCCAAAATAAAAATTCGAGGCAGGGCACTGGAGTCGTCCCATCCCTTGTCGCAGTCTGGACTTCTTTAGGCGGGGCATTAGGGTGATAAACATCCCCTAATTGCAGGGGCGGACACAGACTAAAACTCTTATGGGGTCCAATATTTTGAACTATTTATACTTTATATATAATATATATATTATATAACAAGCAGAAATATACAGAGGTAAGTGCGATTTGCAGCGTCTATCATCTGACAAATTCCAATGAAACTGCCGTACTCATGAACTAACTCTCTATGATGATTATTTTGTGAACGGAACGATACCGATCAGTGAGGACAATGGAGTCATTTAATAACCTCCTTCACATCTATGTCAGATCTGCTATGCAACGTTGAACAAGGCGGAAGCCGGCAATTGTCAGCCACAGGCCAAACCCCACCACCAATACCAAATACTCCATTTATTATTATTACATCGTGTACTTGTTTATTATTTAGTATTATTGTTCCGGTTTAAATTTAAAATAAAGGGTTTCTATATGCAGTGGAAAAAGCCGATTCCCGACTGTTAAATTGACTCGAATTTGTGTACTCTAATTAATAATACTGAAATTCGTAAAGAAAAAATGAAACTATTTCAAAATTATTGAGATATCATTTTCGTTTCTTTGTTTGGATATTAATTTTAGTTGCTAGTATTATTTCCGCCTGCATTCTTGGGAGAACAGTCGCTTATATTCTCCGTCATCAGACAAGAATCGTTCAGCCAAATCAAACTGTGCCACCTTCTCCCTCCCTTCGTCACTTCTCTTTCCGAGAGAGGAAAACCGGTAGAGGGAAAACAGGAAGGGAATGGCAAATTGGACAAATACCTATGGGGTCCTGGACCCCTTTGGACCCCATGTGCGTCCGCCACTGCCTAATTGCAGCCTAGATTTTTACGAGGCGGGGTGCTAGGGATGTGACTGTCTTCCTAGTTGCAGTCGGGATTTCAGAATCGTCTAACTCCCTTCCACTCGATTTCAATATTTTCAGTTTTAGCGTTTTAAAACCCGGGAGTTAGAGACGTTATTAGGGTTCGACCGAGAACATCTCATTCATGGTGTTTCTCTCTGAATCCTATTTTTTCGACATAAATTCATTGCCCCATCTTTCGAGCCTCGGCACTTATCGTTAATTAAGTGTCGTGTTCGAGGGGGTACATAGGGTAATCCCTCGGGATTATCCGCCCTTTTACCATAAAATGATTTTCCTCAATCGCTTTCAAACCTCAAATTTAAAAAACTCGGGATCTCCATTCAAATACCAATTGCCTCACACACTCAAATCATCTTCAAAACTCCAAATCACTTCATACCCAAATCATCATTCAAACTCCAACTCGCATTAAACACAAATCCTCTTACAAATTCCAATTTTATTCAAACTTCCAAAGTTTCACAGGCCCGAGCGTCTCATAGACTCGAACATCTCACGAACTCGAATGTCTCACAAACCCGAGCGTCTCACCGACTCAATCATTCTGAGATTTCAATGTCTCACAGACCTGGGCGTCTCACAGACTATAACCTCCTCAAACCCGAAACTTCAAACATCTCCAAAAAAAGTGTGAACTACGTAAGGTCTGATCTCAACAGGGAGTTGAGTACGTAGGCAGCCCATCTAGGGTGCGACCCCATTCCAAACAAAAAACTCCTTTTCCCCTCTAAGGTGACTCTCATATCTCTCAAACACTCTAGTCTTCTTCGGTTCCCACAAACTTCAAACCATCAAACTTCAAGTTTGGACTATCCACTCAACCTCAGCATTTTCCTCAAGCTTTCGTTCCATACTATTTCGAATTCATCAATTATACTTCTTGGCGCTATCTTGGCAGGAAAGCTCGCCTCATCCATTCTCTTTCTCCCTTCCCATCCTAATCCTATCCTTGGTTTTTAAATGAATCTCTTTAATAAGGTTTTGAAAGAAGACAATCCTGACAATTGGAGACCGAGGTTTCCTCGGGCACCAATCCGAAGTCGTGGTCGTTGCCACTTCTGAGGGGTGTAACCCAGTACGAACCCACAATGGAATCTCTGACATGACCAGATAAGTCCTATCCATAGGCAACAATCTCAGAGTCAATTAACGGTTCTTAGAACCCTCATTCCCTTCCTTCCTAGTATCTTAGGTCAAACTAGGTGGCGACTCTAGTCAATTCTGCCTTATAGAGGCATAAGTCCGCGTGGAGTCCATTGAGAGTGGGTGTAGTGTTCACTAGCATTCCCCATAAGCTTACTGGGAAAGACGGACGATGTAGTAGGTATTTGAGGGATACCAGAGTAACGGGTTTTCACCCTCCACAGAATGGCAATTTCTAGGATCTCGGCTTCTCAGTCAGACCATATTTAGATAGACCCCCCCTCATACCGAAAAATCACCCTCCACAGATAGTAGATCTTCCCAAGGGAAAGAAAGTGATAGGGTGTAAATGGGTGTATAAGCTAAAGTATAAAGCAGACGGAACCCTAGAGAGACATAAGACCAGATTGGTGGTGAAAGGCTACACTCAAAAATACGGCATAGATTACCAGGAAACCATCTCACCAGTAGTTAAATTTACTACAATTCGAGCACTTGTTTCAGTTGCTTGCAAAAGAAACTGGACAGTCCACCAACTGGACAGTCCACCAACTAGACATTAATAATGCCTTCCATCACGAGGACCTTAGGGAAGAAGTTGATAAGTGAGAAATACATAGACATTTAAGGGTTTAATTTACCCTATACTTACTCACTTTCAGGATAATATTTCTCACTTTTCGTATGTTTTTCCTAAGATTTATGTCTTGATATGGACTGATATATTTTATGTATCAAATACAGGAAAAAGTGCTGGAATCAAATAGTTTATCTCACAAGCTTTCCAACGCAACAAACAGCGAGTAAAACGGACTTATAACGAAGAATCTGGAGCCGGTTGAAGATCGCGTGAAAATAGAAAACATATTCAGTTCTGTCCGCGTGAATTGAGGCGGGCGGAGGCGAGGTCAGACAGAGGCGTCCGCATGGGCGTCCGCGTGAGTCTGGGCGGACGGAGACGTGGACATCAGAGGCGCGGACATCGGCAGCGTCCGCGTGTGTTTGGGCGGACAGAGGAGCGGACCTCAGCTGCGTCTGCGTGAATTGAGGCGGACGGAGGCGCGGACGTGTCTAAAAATGCACCCCCGATCCAGAATTTCACACTTATCTTCTTTGCGGCGCCTGCAACTTATCCATCTACCCAGATGAGCAATATCAGGCGCCTACCGACAATTATCTCACGCGTTCAGCCGCCCCAACCCTCTCCTTAATTTCCTCACGCGGTGTTCCCTTCTTCCCTCTGTCTTCTTCCTTCCCCTTCCTTCCTCTTCTTCTCCTTCTCCTATAAAAACCCACGAGCCTTCTGCTAAAATCATTCAATCTCTTCCACAATCCATCGCTCACACCTACGATCCATTCCATCTTCTTATCCCCCACTTCTCCATTTTATTTTCTTTCTTCATCAGCCTTATGCTGTTAGTTTACAGAGAACCAACGAAGGAATCGATTCTCTGTTCGTTCTTCTTCGTTGGTTCCGACTATGTTATTTCTTACGCTTGTTTTACTGTATAATTATGTGTGATTAATAAACCCAGCTTCCCGGGTTAGAAGCAAGCCTATTTTATATAATTGTGTTATATAAGCTTTCCATTATAATTTATCTAAGCAGTATTTTGATTCTTGTCCTTAATGCGCTTTAATTCTCTTGTACAATTATTAAAGTGATATTTGTAGTTCTTTGTTAAAATGCAATGCTGAGACAAGGTTCTAGACACAGGAAGTCAAATGGGTTAACGACTAGAAGCGATATTCCTCGCCGTATAGGTTAATCTATCTCCAATAGGGATTATTAATAATGCGATTAATTTATTTATGACTTGGGTAAGATTTGCACTTGTTGTTTAAATTAATTAGGGTTTATTAGACAGGGAACGGTCAATAAACTAATTAAGATTCTTGAGTTTATTGTTAAAATGGGAGAGTTATATTAATATGATTAAATAAAATAGGTGAGCAGAACAGCCCGGGATGCTTCTTTAAAACCAAAAAATTTACAATTTCTATTTCTTTTCTGTTTTAATTAATTGTTTTTATTATTGTCTTATGATTTAACTGTTAATCTCACTACCTAAAAAGATAAAATCTGTTTATAGAATTCTCAGTCAATTTAATATACTATCAGTTATCCACAGCGAGGTCCCCAAGAGTACGACAACCCACATATCCACTATTCCGCAAAACGATAGGTACACTGCCTAGGTTGAAGAAGTAGTCACATATTTTTCCAACAAGTTTTTGGCTCCATTGCCGGGGACCTCCGGCAAGGTTTATTGATAATTTTTAATTTGATTGAGGTATCTGTTTAATTTTGTTTATATCTGTTTTATTTTATTTTGTTCTCACTTTATTTAATTTTAATTTTACTTACCTTTTATTTTAGCTATTCTCTTTTATCTCTTTTTAATTTCGTATTTAGTTTTTCTATTTAGTTAATTTTTGTTTTTTATTTCTTTTCTATTTTAGTTCTATTCTACTTGGTATTTTTATTTTTGTTTTGTAGGATAGTTACCGATTATGGAGAGCGGCGACGATGAGGTGAGAAGGTTGTTGATCAATTTGGAATGGACTCACATGCAAGAGGAGATGTCCTCATATCAAAGGTTGGTCAAGGATTATCAATCACCTCAACAGTCAAATCGAGAGCCGTATTGGTGGGAAGTCGACCAGGCTAATACACAGTACCAAGAAGCTCAGTTGGGATACTGCTACTTCAATCAGAATGACCAGCAATCTACACAAGGGCCAGACGAATTCCTCCCGAGTCAGACCAAGCCGCTAGAAGAAATTCCAGTGGTGAGTCCAATGAGTGAAGATCAATTCGAGCCAGATATTATTGAAGCTACAAGTTCTGATGAGGAGATAAAGAAACTTATCAGGACATTTTTCTCCGACGCCGAGTTGGAGCAAATGTCTGAAAGTTACAGTTCTCCTCCATCTCCATCCCCAGCACAAGAGGAGCAATTAAAATTTGAAGGTATTTTGTGTGAGCCTCATCAACCAGAAGAGGATATTTATATTCTCAAATCTACGGAGACAGCGCTACCACCAGTCTCTCATAAACTCTCACCCTGCCTCCATAAGCCTCAACAACAAGAGGAGGATGTTTACATCCTCCAATTTGAGGAAGAAAAATCATCACCACCTGGTCTTCTATTGGAATTCCGTTACCGGCAATACCTCCTCAAACACCAGGTTTTGTGGAGTATTCATTTTCCTATTTTATTTGCCGAGTTAACGTTTTGTTTTGATCCAGGTGGTTTGCTCTTAATTACTGCTAACTTCGTTTTCCTGGCGAAGCTGTTGTCTACTTTTATTTTTAATCCAGGATAACGAAGTGGGAGTCTAGCCAAAGACTATAAATACGGGCAGCTTACTGGGAGGCAACCCAGTGGTTAAATATTATTTCCCTACTATTTTTGTTTTATGTTTTGTCTTTCATATTATTCCTATATATGTTTTTTATAAATAAAAAAAGAGAGGAGAGAGAACGAGGAGAATTAACTTGAGTTCTTCTGGCTGTTTAGAATAATTATTACAGGAACATCTTACACTTTCCGACAGCTGAACTCAAGTGTGGGGGAGCTACACTACATACTCTGCCAAACTCTAGGGAGTACACTATCCATACTTTGCTCTTTAAATTTAAATATCTCTTATTACCATGCTTTTTGATCATTACCCAGGTAGTTTGCATGCCCTGTTATTTAAATATTTTCTATGCAATGAGGGCATTGCTTTGGTTCAAGTGTGGGGGAGAGATGATAATCAAAAGCTTGCTCTTAAGTTGATCTCTTTTTCGACACTGTGTTTAAATTTGTTAAGTGATTAATAATCAAAGAGGGAGCCATAGAGGGAGTAATGCTGATATTAACAGGTTTAAAGGGTACACACACAAAAAAAAAATTATTATTACTCTGCTCCTTACTCAATGCTAAAAATTCTGAGGAAATTATCATTTGAATTTTGTTTTGATTTTGAGCCTGGATTTGAATTGGAATGAAATGGTGGAAAAAGAACAAGGCAAGGTACCCCTCTGATCCAAACAGGCATATTCTGATCCTAAACAGGCCTCGTCCACTCGGTTATTAAGTTCTTAGGGGTGCTTCATCACCCGGCTACCTAAGGTACTCGGTATCTGGGATAGTAGACTTAAAACCGCTACAAGGGTGGAGAGAAAAGTCTGAGGTGAAAGAAAAATGAACTTCAAAATTGAAGTATCTGTGCATTCGGTACTAAAATGAAAAATGAAAGAGAAAAAATCGCCATTATGGATCATGAGTATGTGGCATTGAAAGGTATAATGGAATAAGATTTTACTTCATGCCCCTTGTCGTTCAAGGAAATATGAAGGAAAATGGTGGATTGGCTCAGGGTTAAAAGCAGAATTCTCATGGTACTGCTCCTCTTTCTTTTGTAGGATTTCAGAGTTATTCTCAGAAATAGGGAAATATAACTAATAAATTTAATGTTATTAGTACCCTTTAAAAATCTGACAAGATTAACAATTACCTCTTCTATGCTCTCCTTACTTGTTTATTGTCTATTTAACTTGTTTAAACATTATGTCAGAAAGATTTGCTTGAGGACAAGCAAAAGATAAGTGTGGGGGAGTTTGATAAGTGAGAAATACATAGACATTTAAGGGTTTAATTTACCCTATACTTACTCACTTTCAGGATAATATTTCTCACTTATCGTATGTTTTTCCTAAGATTTATGTCTTGATATGGACTGATATATTTTATGTATCAAATACAGGAAAAAGTGTTGGAATCAAATAGTTTATCTCACAAGCTTTCCAACGCAACAAACGGCGAGTAAAACGGACTTATAACGAAGAATCTGGAGCCGGTTGAAGATCGCGTGAAAATAGAAAACATATTCAGTTCTGTCCGCGTGAATTGAGGCGGACGGAGGCGAGGTCAGACAGAGGCGTCCGCATGGGCGTCCGCGTGAGTCTGGGCGGACGGAGACGTGGACATCAGAGGCGCGGACATCGGCAGCGTCCGCGTGTGTTTGGGCGGACAGAGGAGCGGACCTCAGCTGCGTCCGCGTGAATTGAGGCGGACGGAGGCGCGGACGTGTCTAAAAATGAACCCCCGATCCAGAATTTCACACTTATCTTCTTTGCGGCGCCTGCAACTTATCCATCTACCCAGATGAGCAATATCAGGCGCCTACCGACAATTATCTCACGCGTTCAGCCGCCCCAAACCTCTCCTTAATTTCCTCACGCGGTGTTCCCTTCTTCCCTCTGTCTTCTTCCTTCCCCTTCCTTCCTCTTCTTCTCCTTCTCCTATAAAAACCCACGAGCCTTCTGCTAAAATCATTCAATCTCTTCCACAATCCATCGTTCACACCTACGATCCATTCCATCTTCTTATCCCCCACTTCTCCATTTTATTTTCTTTCTTCATCAGCCTTATGCTGTTAGTTTACAGAGAACCAACGAAGGAATCGATTCTCTGTTCATTCTTCTTCGTTGGTTCCGACTATGTTATTTCTTACGCTTGTTTTACTGTATAATTATGTGTGATTAATAAACCCAGCTTCCCGGGTTAGAAGCAAGCCTATTTTATATAATTGTGTTATATAAGCTTTCCATTATAATTTATCTAAGCAGTATTTTGATTCTTGTCCTTAATGCGCTTTAATTCTCTTGTACAATTATTAAAGTGATATTTGTAGTTCTTTGTTAAAATGCAATGCTGAGACAAGGTTCTAGACACAGGAAGTCAAATGGGTTAACGACTAGAAGCGATATTCCTCGCCGTATAGGTTAATCTATCTCCAATAGGGATTATTAATAATGCGATTAATTTATTTATGACTTGGGTAAGATTTGCACTTGTTGTTTAAATTAATTAGGGTTTATTAGACAGGGAACGGTCAATAAACTAATTAAGATTCTTGAGTTTATTGTTAAAATGGGAGAGTTATATTAATATGATTAAATAAAATAGGTGAGCAGAACAGCCCGGGATGCTTCTTTAAAACCAAAAAGATTTACAATTTCTATTTCTTTTCTGTTTTAATTAATTGTTTTTATTATTGTCTTATGATTTAACTGTTAATCTCACTACCTAAAAAAGATAAAATCTGTTTATAGAATTCTCAGTCAATTTAATATACTATCAGTTATCCACAGCGAGGTCCCCAAGAGTACGACAACCCACATATCCACTATTCCGCAAAACGATAGGTACACTGCCTAGGTTGAAGAAGTAGTCACATATTTTTCCAACAAGTTTTTGGCTCCATTGCCGGGGACCTCCGGCAAGGTTTATTGATAATTTTTAATTTGATTGAGGTATCTGTTTAATTTTGTTTATATCTGTTTTATTTTATTTTGTTCTCACTTTATTTAATTTTAATTTTACTTACCTTTTATTTTAGCTATTCTCTTTTATCTCTTTTTAATTTCGTATTTAGTTTTTCTATTTAGTTAATTTTTGTTTTTGTATTTCTTTTCTATTTTTAGTTCTATTCTACTTGGTATTTTTATTTTTGTTTTTGTAGGATAGTTACCGATTATGGAGAGCGGCGACGATGAGGTGAGAAGGTTGTTGATCAATTTGGAATGGACTCACATGCAAGAGGAGATGTCCTCATATCAAAGGTTGGTCAAGGATTATCAATCACCTCAACAGTCAAATCGAGAGCCGTATTGGTGGGAAGTCGACCAGGCTAATACACAGTACCAAGAAGCTCAGTTGGGATACTGCTACTTCAATCAGAATGAACAGCAATCTACACAAGGGCCAGACGAATTCCTCCCGAGTCAGACCAAGCCGCTAGAAGAAATTCCAGTGGTGAGTCCAATGAGTGAAGATCAATTCGAGCCAGATATTATTGAAGCTACAAGTTCTGATGAGGAGATAAAGAAACTTATCAGGACATTTTTCTCCGACGCCGAGTTGGAGCAAATGTCTGAAAGTTACAATTCTCCTCCATCTCCATCCCCAGCACAAGAGGAGCAATTAAAATTTGAAGGTATTTTGTGTGAGCCTCATCAACCAGAAGAGGATATTTATATTCTCAAATCTGCGGAGACAGCGCTACCACCAGTCTCTCATAAACTCTCACCCTGCCTCCATAAGCCTCAACAACAAGAGGAGGATGTTTACATCCTCCAATTTGAGGAAGAAAAATCATCACCACCTGGTCTTCTATTGGAATTCCGTTACCGGCAATACCTCCTCAAACACCAGGTTTTGTGGAGTATTCATTTTCCTATTTTATTTGCCGAGCTAACGTTTTGTTTTGATCCAGGTGGTTTGCTCTTAATTACTGCTAACTTCGTTTTCCTGGCGAAGCTGTTGTCTACTTTTATTTTTAATCCAGGATAACGAAGTGGGAGTCTAGCCAAAGACTATAAATACGGGCAGCTTACTGGGAGGCAACCCAGTGGTTAAATATTATTTCCCTACTATTTTTTTTTATGTTTTGTCTTTCATATTATTCCTATATATGTTTTTTATAAATAAAAAAGAGAGGAGAGAGAACGAGGAGAATTAACTTGAGTTCTTCTGGCTGTTTAGAATAATTATTACAGGAACATCTTACACTTTCCGACAGCTGAACTCAAGTGTGGGGGAGCTACACTACATACTCTGCCAAACTCTAGGGAGTACACTATCCATACTTTGCTCTTTAAATTTAAATATCTCTTATTACCATGCTTTTTGATCATTACCCAGGTAGTTTGCATGCCCTGTTATTTAAATATTTTCTATGCAATGAGGGCATTGCTTTGGTTCAAGTGTGGGGGAGAGATGATAATCAAAAGCTTGCTCTTAAGTTGATCTCTTTTTCGACACTGTGTTTAAATTTGTTAAGTGATTAACAATCAAAGAGGGAGCCATAGAGGGAGTAATGCTGATATTAACAGGTTTAAGGGTACACACACAAAAAAAATTATTATTACTGCCTTACTCAATGCAAAATTCTGAGGAAATTATCATTTGAATTTTGTTTTGATTTTGAGCCTGGATTTGAATTGGAATGAAATGGTGGAAAAAGAACAAGGCAAGGTACTCCTCTGATCCAAACAGGCATATTCTGATCCTAAACAGGCCTCGTCCACTCGGTTATTAAGTTCTTAGGGGTGCTTCATCACCCGGCTACCTAAGGTACTCGGTATCTGGGATAGTAGACCCAAAACCGCTACAAGGGTGGAGAGAAAAGTCTGAGGTGAAAGAAAAATGAACTTCAAAATTGAAGTATCTGTGCATTCGGTACAAAAATGAAAAAAAAAATCGTCATTATGGATCATGAGTATGTGGCATTGAAAGGTATAATGGAATAAGATTTTACTTCATGCCCCTTGTCGTTCAAGGAAATGTGAAAGAAAATGGTGGATTGGCTCAGGGTTAAAAGCAGAATTCTCATGGTACTGCTTCTCTTTCTTTTGTAGGATTTCAGAGTTATTCTCAGAAATAGAGAAATATACTAATAAATTAATGTTATTAGTACCCTTTTAAAAATCTGAAAGATTGGCAATTACCTCTTCTGTGCTCTCCTTACTTGATTATTGTCTGTTTAACTTGTTTAAACATTATGTCAGAAAGATTTGCTTGAGGACAAGCAAAAGATAAGTGTGGGGGAGTTTGATAAGTGAGAAATACATAGACATTTAAGGGTTTAATTTACCCTATACTTACTCACTTTCAGGATAATATTTCTCACTTATCGTATGTTTTTCCTAAGATTTATGTCTTGATATGGACTGATTATTTTATGTATCAAATACAGGAAAAAGTGTTGGAATCAAATAGTTTATCTCACAAGCTTTCCAACGCAACAAACGGCGAGTAAAATGGACTTATAACGAAGAATCTGGAGCCGGTTGAAGATCGCGTGAAAATAGAAAACATATTCAGTTCTGTCCGCGTGAATTGAGGCGGACGGAGGCGAGGTCAGACAGAGGCGTCCGCATGGGCATCCGCGTGAGTCTGGGCGGACGGAGACGCGGACATCGGCAGCGTCCGCGTGTGTTTGGGCGGACAGAGGAGCGGACCTCAGCTGCGTCCGCGTGAATTGAGGCGGACGGAGGCGCGGACGTGTCTAAAAATGCACCCCCGATCCAGAATTTCACACTTATCTTCTTCGCGGCGCCTGCAACTTATCCATCTACCCAGATGAGCAATATCAGGCGCCTACCGATAATTATCTCACGCGTTCAGCCGCCCCAACCCTCTCCTTAATTTCCTCACGCGGTGTTCCCTTCTTCCCTCTGTCTTCTTCCTTCCCCTTCCTTCCTCTTCTTCTCCTTCTCCTATAAAAACCCACGAGCCTTCTGCTAAAATCATTCAATCTCTTCCACAATCCATCGCTCACACCTACGATCCATTCCATCTTCTTATCCCCCACTTCTCTATTTTATTTTCTTTCTTCATCAGCCTTATGCTGTTAGTTTCCAGAGAACCAACGAAGGAATCGATTCTCTGTTCGTTCTTCTTCCTTGGTTCCGACTATGTTATTTCTTACGCTTGTTTTACTGTATAATTATGTGTGATTAATAAACCCAGCTTCCCGGGTTAGAAGCAAGCCTATTTTATATAATTGTGTTATATAAGCTTTCCATTATAATTTATCTAAGCAGTTTTGATTCTTGTCCTTAATGCGCTTTAATCTCTTGTACAATTATTAAAGTGATATTTGTAGTTCTTTGTTAAAATGCAATGCTGAGACAAGGTTCTAGACACAGGAAGTCAAATGGGTTAACGACTAGAAGCTATATTCCTCGCCGTATAGGTTAATCTATCTCCAATAGGGATTATTAATAATGCGATTAATTTATTTATGACTTGGGTAAGATTTGCACTTGTTGTTTAAATTAATTAGGGTTTATTAGACAGGGAACGGTCAATAAACTAATTAAGATTCTTGAGTTTATTTTTAAAATGGGAGAGTTATATTAATATGATTAAATAAAATAGGTGAGCAGAACAGCCCGGGATGCTTCTTTAAAACCAAAAAGATTTACAATTTCTATTTCTTTTCTGTTTTAATTAATTGTTTTTATTATTGTCTTATGATTTAACTGTTAATCTCACTACCTAAAAAAGATAAAATCTGTTTATAGAATTCTCAGTCAATTTAATATACTATCAGTTATCCACAGCGAGGTCCCCAAGAGTACGACAACCCACATATCCACTATTCCGCAAAACGATAGGTACACTGCCTAGATTGAAGAAGTAGTCACATATTTTTCCAACAGAAGTCTACATGGAACTGCCTCTGGGATATAAGGCTTCACACCAAAATAAAGTTTGTAGACTTAGGAAGTCACTCTATGGGCTGAAACAAGCGTCCAGTCAGTGGCACGAGAAACTCAGCTTCTTTCTATCAAACTTAGGATTCAAACACTCATTAAATGACTACTCTCTTTTTATAAGGAAATATAACACCGATTTTGTCTTCTTGACTGTATACGTGGATGACATCCTCTTGACAGGGGATGACAACCACCAGATTGAGATAATAAAACAGAAACTGGACCTTGAATTTCAAATAAAAGACCTGGGTGTTGTAAATAACTTTCTTGGAATGCAGTTTATTCACAGGAAAGAAGGAGTCATTATGGTGCAGAAACAGTATGTTGAAAACCTGATTAAGGAATATCACTGTGAACATCTGAACACTGCAGTAGCACCACTAGAACTCAATGCAAAACTGCTGAAAGATGAGAGAAAACCCTTATCAGACCCACTCTTATACAGGAAACTAGTTGGAAAAATTAGTTTTTTAGCACACACACGCCCTGATCTCTATTTTACAATTCAAACATTGAGCCAATTCCTGCAGAAACCCACAGAACAACACTGGAAAGCAGCCATTCACACACTAAAGTACATTAAGGGAACTGCATGTTATGGATTGTTCTTTAATAAAACATTTAACATCTGTTTGAATGCTTTCTGTGACACAAACTGGGCAAGGTGTCCTAACACCAGAAGATCAATCAGTGGGTTCTACATTGTATTGGGAGGATCCCCCTATCATGGAAGGCGAAAAAATAAGGAACTGTGGCGCTGTCATCCACAGAAGCAGAATACCGCGCCATGAGACAAGCTACAGCAGAGATCAGCTGATTGACAAGAGTTCTACATGAACTAGGGGTGGAGGAAATTGTGCCAATCCCACTGAAGTCAGATAGCCAATCTGATGTCTACATAGCAAGGAACCCGGTGTTTCACGAGAGAACGAAACACATCGAGAACGACTGCCATTTTGTGCGACAAAAGATACAACAGGGGCTCATAGAAGTGGAATTTATACCATCCCAGCTACAACTAGCAGACATCCTTACAAAGACACTCACTGGAAAGGACTACTCAAGGGTCAAGCAGCAGCTGGGAATGAGACATATTGAAGGAACAGAAAGATGAGGAACTGAACGAGGCAACAAAAGAATAATTAGCAAAGCTTGACATTGCTGTAAGCTTTGAGAGGGGGTGTTAGGATATAGTATATGATATAGTATAACACACATGTAGTATATCATGTAGTATATCCTCTGTATACCGTCACCATGACATACCCCCAACGGTCACTTATTAGTTACGTCTCATATAAATACCCAATCTGTATTTCATCAGAACTCAGTCTAGAAACAAACATAGTGAATGTTATCACTAGTAAAAATCAGATTTTTAGTTACAAAGGTTCCGGTAACGACTTAAATTCGTTACCATAATTGTTATTAGTGACAAGTTTTTTGTTACCAAAGATAGTACTAAAGATTACAAAAAAATTGAGACTATAATAACGATATAAATGTTACAAAATCATATTTTTTAGTAACGATATAACTTTTAATAACAAATAAAAGTCGTTACAATAAATAAATTGATCTTTGGTTACGCCATCTCGTGTAACGACATGTAACAATATTTATCATTACAATAAATTGGATTAGTAACGATTTTGATTTTTGGTAACGATTTTATGTTGTTACCAAACATCTATATTCTAGTTGTGTATTCTCTCTTGTAATAGACTCTAGGCTGTAATCCCGTGAATTCAAGAAATAAAGAAAGCTTCTCCCTTCATCTTCTTCTGATCTCTAACTTTCCTGCTCTTCTACATTGCTAGATTCGACACATCGTGACAACTTGTGCCTATGCTTTCTTCGCTGAAGAGGATACATTCGACTTTGGGGGGTTGTCGGATTTCACCGATTCAGATTTCATGAAAAAGGTAATTGATCAGGTGCCTGTCGAAACAAGACGTGTGAGGAAGCTAAAAAAGGAACCAATGACTCTTCCTATGCATGCCAAGCCAATGTTGTTTGCTCAAACTACAATATCAGTGCCATTAGAGGTTATACTTGCAGTTGTCTTCCTGGTTACAAGGGTAACCCATATCTCTCTCCTGGGTGTTCAGGTAGGTAGTAGTGTGCTGTGATCAGACGGCTGCGTGTCAAAAGTTGATTTTGTTAGAATAATTAGTAAAAGCACCACGAAGATTATCATTGTATTATGAATGTATATATAGTGATTTACGTTAGTAGTGGGATTATAAACGTGGGTAGTGGGTGGTTATGCATGTACAAAAATATTTATTTTAACAGCCCCCTGCAGTCTATACCGGTGGGTCACTAAGACAGACTGGATCTAAAATCGAGAAAAAGTGGTGATGGTAGTCCTTTTGTCATTATGTCGGTGAATTGATGTGTGGTTGGAACGTGAAGGACACGAGCTTGTCCAAGTGCAACCTTTTCTCGTACAAAGTGTAGGTCAATTTCGACATGTTTGGTGCGTTCAAATTCAACAGAACAATTATTGTCAATACTAAAACGTCGGACATATATTAGAATTTTGAGAAGACGAGGGTTAACTAAAACGTTGCGAAGAGATAACGAGGGAGAGGAGGAGAGATTGGCATGACCAATGTGAGTGATTGGGAGGGTGTTACCGTTGCCGACCACGATACGTGAAGGAGAGTGTGTGCTAGGAGAAGAAACAAAAGAAAGGATACCTGGGTTTTGGCTCATGTGGGAGGTCGCACCGGTATCCATATACCAGGCCTGATCATTCGCGCGAGTAGAGGGGGCTAGAGCATTGACACGTTGATGAGGCTTTGCTGGTCCCACGTAGGAGCAGGGGCGATCTGTTGGTGGACAAGAGCCTGTGGTGGTGCGCTTGGACGCGGGCCTAGGATGTCGAGGCTGGACCAAGAAGAAGACCACTGCGGTTGCGCGGTCAGTTGTTGTTGTAAGGCCCAAAGTTGCTGTTAAAGGGACTGTCGACCGCGCCCACTTCCTCTGCCGCCACGACCACGACGATTGCCACGGGTGGAGTTGCTGTTGGTGTTGCGCGCGGCTGTTGCTGGTGCGTCAGGCGAAGACGGTGTTGCCGGGGGAGGAGAGGCGGTGCTAGAGGTGGTGGCGACGGCAGTAGCATTGGAGATGACAGAGTTACGACAAGTTTCCGCGAGAATGAGGCTGCTTTTGACTTGTTGGAAGGTAGGGAAGGGGCGCTGGAATTGTATTATACTGCGGAGGTTGAAGTAGGAGTCGTTGAGCCCGCTGATAGTTTGGAGGACGAGATTCTCGTCAGAAACGGGGCTGTCCACATCAGATAACGCATCGGCCAGGGTCTTTAGTTGCATACAATAGTCATTGATGGTCATGGAGCCCTGACGAAGTCCACGAAATTCTGCTTCTAGTTGTATTGCGCGTGCCTTTTTGTTGTCGCGGAACAAGTCTTCGATTGCAGTCCAGACCGCGTAGGCGGTGGGGTTCGGGCGCAGAATAAGGCTAAAGATGTCTGAGTGAATTGTAGCATATATCCAAGATAAGACCGTAAAGTCTAGAAGAGACCAACTGTCGTCGGAGCGAGGTGGGGTGCCATCAATATGGGAGAGGAGATTAAATTTGCCGAGAGTTACGAGGAAGAGATGGCGCCAGAGAGTGTAGTTTGGGGGGTTTTGGGTAAGCTCAATATGCATGTGATTGGTTATGGAGTTGACGTGCAAGGCTTGTTGGACTGCTACAGCGGCGGGATTGGAGGAAGTCGCCGGGATGGGTGGGGAGTTTTCACGGCCAGGGGGTGAGTGAGGAGGAGAGGCCAGTATGGTATTTTGGGAGTGGGCTGGAGAAGGAGGTTGGTCGGCCATTGCTGCTGATGCGTGAGCGCAGAGAAGGTGTGGTGGTGATGGAGCAGGAGGGATCGCGATAGAGGAGAAAGGTGGGAGATGGTATGCGCCGCTGATTTGTTGAGAGACTGAGCGAGAGAATTGGGCAACGGCAGGAGCGTGGGGAACAAAAATCGGTTAAGGTGGGAGATGATATTGCTGGTTTGTTGGGATACTGGGCGAGAGAGTTGTTTAGGCTGATACCATGTTAGAATAATTAGTAAAAGCACCACGAAGATTATCATTGTATTATGAATGAATATATAGTGATTTACATGAGTAGTGGGATTATAAACGTGGGTAGTGGGTGGTTATGCATGTACAGAAATATTTATTTTAACAGATTTAATTGTTCTTCCTTTAAATCCATCCCTACTCTCCTGTTTAATTGGTCGTTCAAATCATATGTATGAATGCAGACATTGAGTGTACCGGATCGAACAACTGTTCTCACACTTGTCGTAATCAGCCTGGGAACTACTCTTGCTCATGCCCTTCAGGATATGTAGGAGATGGGTTGAAATATGGCACTCGTTGTACTTTGATAAGCCCTCAACTCTCCACCTTAAACTCTCAACTACTAATCTTCAAGTCAGCTTTCGGTACGCACTTTCCAATAGCTTCTTTCAATTCGTAAAGTAACAATTTTGTTTATCCTCTCAGACCTTATTGATCTGAATACAAAATTATTGTTAACTAAAACTAGGTTCTTTAATACTAGACTAGATATTTTTCTTTCATTAATAAAGTTGATAGGTCTTCTCTATTTGGTTGACAAGATTATAAATCTAAGTGAAGATAAATTAGAGGTGGAAATAAAAGTGTCAGTGTGAGGACGTTTGATTATTTCATCAAATATTAAACACTGTTTATTTATACTATTCAGTCCGGCTTTAGATACTTATATTTTCTAAATTTTACTATATTATTATTATTTTTGTTATTGTTCTATTTGGTATTACTATTATCATTATTGAAATGCTAACTAAGATTTTTAAACATTATATCTTTATCAATTTATATTACTCTTAAGTGATTGCCGTGATCTATTTATCCCCCCTCTCGTCGCTAGACATGAATATTCACTACTGAATTGCAGCTCATGATTAATCATTCACCTATATAGCTATTGTGGTCGTTTCTTCTGTTGGTTGTGCACGTTGATCATCCCCTAAACACAACATTACTAATTTTGAACATTTTATATATATATTTTAGGAATAAGCTTGGGTTTCTTTATAGTTTTTGGTGTCCTATGGATGTATGTATTAAACAACAAACTAAAACAAAGAAAGCTAAAAGAGAACAACCTCCGAGGAAATGGAGGTTTACTGCTCCAAGAACTACTCTCGTCACCGAGTCTTCATGACAAGAAGAAGTTGAAGGTATTCCCTATGGAAGAATTGATGGCAGCCACCAAAAATTTCAACAAAGATCAAATTCTTGGACAAGGTGGCCACAGCATAGTCTACAAAGGACTGCTGCCAAACAATCAAGAGGTTGCGATCAAGAAATCAAAGGTAGTGGATGAGTCTCGTATCAGAGAATTTGTCAACAAAATGGTGATTCTTGGGCAAGTTAACCAAAACAACGTGTTGAAAATTGTTGGATGTTGCTTGGAGACTGATGTTCCAATGCTTGTTTATGAGTATATTTCCAATGGCACTCTTTTCAGTCATATCCACTCTAACACCGGTGGACGTCATGGCTAGATTGGAGCAACTGTATACGGATTGCATCAGAGGTAGCAGGTGCTCTTGCTCACTTGCATGCAGTTGTGTTAGCACCTGTTATTCATAAAGTTATCAAGTCTTCAAACATTTTAATAGATGAGTGTTACACAGCAAAGATATCTGATTTTGGAGCATCAAGGTTATTGTTATCGGAACAAAACCAAGTCCCCATTGTCGTGCAAGAAACACTTGGGTATCTAGACCCTGAGTACTTTCATTCTGGCCATCTAACGGAGAAGAGCAACGTGTACAGTTTAGGAATTGTTTTGATTGAGATTCTCACTAGGAAAAAGCCAATTTCAGAAGAGCCAGATGTCATTGAAGGAACTTTATCTACCTACTTTGTTAAGTCAGTCCAATCAGGGAGACTGATGAATATCTTAGATCCTTGGATAGTACAAGAGGCACCACCTCAAGAACTCTCTTCCATGGTTGAACTAATCTTGAAATGCCTCAGCTTCAAAGGGGAAGACAGACCAACAATGACCCAGATTTTTATTGAACTAGAAGCAATGAGAACCCATGTTCCATATGCATCAGAGCGGCAGATGCAATATTATGGGGACAATGGTCATAGTAAGCAATCACGAGATGGGGAAGGAGACTTGTACCCCCCTGCAGCCTAAGCCAACTGACCTCTATCCACTTATGGATAAGGTAACCCTCATCTACATATCTAGAGGATGAGAATTAATGACTAAGGGTTGTTATCAAAGCTTTTACTTCATTCGTTTTGGTCATCTATTAAATCTATTTGTTGCAGGCTCATGTGATTATCATTTTGATGTAACAGTGTGGGAAAGTACTGTGTTTATTTTGTGAGTTTTAATTATGGAAGGGAAAATGTATTCTATAGAAACTACAGTATGGGAAAGTATTTTTTATTATCAGGCTTCCAACATGAAGTTGAATGAGATGTCAATCATCAATCGTATGGTGGGTTGTTCCTTTTGTTTTAGAACACTAAATCTGATTCTTACAGGCAAAACCATCGATATAAGTCGCCACGCACTTTATTATCAATTCATCGATACTCAAGTGCTTCTTAAGTAAGATATTGCAGTGACATTAACCCCTAACTTACGAAAGTACTAATATCCCCTAATTGACAGAGTAATGATGCTTATACTAGTAGCGAGTACTGTCCTAATATTACTCCCCCTAAACTTCCTCAATAAGTTGAAGCTAGCCGTTCACTCACCGCCCCTCCTCTTACACCTAAACGGCTTTTTTTTTTTTTTTGATAAACTTGTTCTCCCATATACTAACCTAGACAAACACAAGATTGATTAAAAGAGCTGAAGCCCTTTTAATCTGTAAGGTCCTCATCCATCTTACATGCAGTATAAATACTAAGGGGAACATTCTCCCCTATCCACCACTGATCCTTATCCAAAATGGGATATCCTAAATTACAAACAAGTCTTATAAGATAATTATCATAAGTGTCCACATTGCCACAAATAATGTTAGAGAAAGAGGTCATAATATTCCAAACTTTTGATACTTCCTGCCAAATAGAGTTGTCCCATCTACCAGCTCCTCTGAGAACATTTTTTAAAGACTCGTTCGCTGAATCAAAGCAAATGTTATGGCTACCCACCGAGGAAGTAAGTTCCATAGCAATTCTTTTTGCTTTCATATCAGCTATTTGCACCTTTGTAGTGCTAGAAATTTTTCGATTGAAAGCAGCCATAGGTTTCCCTAGCTCATTGCGAATTAACCCTGCAATAATAAGATCTCCTCCATAATTTTTGTGCATACCAGTGCTGATGTTAGAGTAACCAGAGGGGGAAGGGGTCCACTGGACAGTAGCAATAGACATATTATCCTTCTTCATCACCTGAATGAAGGCTTCAGTAAAGGCTCTATTGTCTTCGACTATTCACCACCAAGAGAGCTCCCTATTATGTTTGACTTTATTCCTGGAAGCATAAATAACCCAAAGGTTATTAGCAATATAGGATAGTTTCTTAGCACTCCAGACATTGGCCATACGGTAGAACCAAACAATAGGCCATCTGCATTACATGGGACACTATTGACATTAATCAGGTCCTTCCACGTATCACACTAACAACAATGAAAGAAACAGTGGCTAGATTGTCCTTGGCCCCACAGAAAAAGCAGTTAGTCAATCCCCCAATACGCCTAGCAAGGTTGTCTTGGCACGGAATGATATTAAGCATGAACTTCCAGAGGTTGAGTTTCATCCTAGGACAACAAATGGAGGAGATGATTTTGTTACACACTCTGCTAGCAAAGTGAGATGGATTCGAAGTGCTCTCGGTAACCGACTCATTCAAGGGCTATTGTAAGCCGATTTGACTGAGAAATTACTATCTTTTGAATGAATCCATATCCATTGTCATTCCCAACATTTCCATCAGTCGAGGACGAGCTAAAATCAGCTACATGTTGAAATTTGGTACCATTCCTGAATAAGTCCAAACAGAAGAGAGAGATTTCCAAATAGCACTCCCTTTATTACCTGGTTGAGAATCTTTGATGTTGGTATTAGGATAATAGATCTTTTACATGACTTGAGCCACCAAGGAATCAGGGAAGATTAACAATCTCCATAGCTGTTTGGCAAGAGAGCTTTGTTGAATTCTTCCACTCTCTCTGAACCCTAAACCACCCTTTTGCACTGTGTCCCAAACTTTGGACCATTTTATCCAATGAAGGGACTTTCTTTCCACTTTACCACTCCACCAAAAAGAAGAGAAGGCTGAATTAAGCTTGGATATGATACTCGGGAGAGAAGAGGGACATGGTATAGTTAGGGATAGATTGAAGAACACTGGAAACCAAGATTGATCTAGCTGCTTGGGCCATAGGTTTCGACCGGTTAGAAATTTTTTTGTGAACTGAATCCAGGAGATAAGAAGAGATCATATTTCTTCCTACCAATTTTGAGGGGAAGGCCAAGATACTTTGAAAAGAAACGAACCTCTTGTACATTAATCATGTTGGCTAGATTGTTTTTTATTGTTGGGGATAGTTTTTTGCTAAAAAACAAGCTCGGATTTGGCTAGGTTGATTTTGTGACCAGAGGCATGAAGGAATTTGGTTAGGATCTGGTTCAAAAAGGACATATTATGGTAGGGCCATACCAAATAAAAGGATATCATCAGCAAAAGCTAGATGGGAGATAGAAGGGCACTGAGAGGTTAGTTTAATACCTTTGAAATCACCACATAGGTCAGCTTTGTTCAAGAAACTGGAAAGAGCTTCCTGAGCCAAAATAAATAAGAAAGGGGAAAGAGGATCCCCTTGTCTTATACCCCTGGATTGATCGAAAGACATACTGGTTTACCATTAATGATGATCGAGCACCTAACAGAGCGAACACAATTCATAACTGGATTGGTCCAGTTCGGAGGGAACCCCATCGAAATGAGTACCTCGTGAAGGACCACTCTAGCCTGTCATAAGCTTTGCTAAGATCCATCTTAAGAGCAAAAAAACCTTCTTAGTAGCTTGGTTCTCTCTAAGAAATTTTGCCAACCTCCTGCAAGATAATATATCCGTAATCAATCTACCCTTCACAAAACCATATTGGTTTTGGGAAATAATATGAGGTAAAATGTGCTGGATTCTGTTTGCTAATGTCTTGGATGCGATCTTATAGATGAAATTGCACAACGCAATCGGCCTGAATTTATCAATCTCTGTAGCTCCAATGATCTTAGGAATGAGAGTAATGAAGTAATCATTCAGAGAATCTGGAAGGGGCTGCCCTCTAAGAATGGGCATAACTGCATCAATAATCTGGTTGCCAATAATGTGCCAAAAGGTTTTGTAGAACTTCCCATTGAAGCCATCCAGTCCTGGGGCTTTATCTGATCCAAGTTGTTTCACTGCTGAGAAAATTTCATCCGCAATATACGGTCTATTAAGCTCTAAAATAAATCTGGGATCAAGTTTACCCTCCACAACTGAGATAAAATCATTATCAGTCTGAAGCCGAGAAGAAGAAAACAAATCCTGAAAGTAATTTCTAGCGATTAGTTCAATATTGTGCCATGAGTATTGCATCACTAGATCAGAGTCCTTAAGACCAAAGATTTCTTTAGATCTTCTAATAGAAGAGGCTCTCGCATGAAAGTAACCAGTGTTCTTGTCTCCTTCCTTGATCCAACAATCTCTAGATCTTTGCTTCCACCATATTTCTTCACGAAAAGCGAGGATCTCAATTCCCATTAGTAATCTCTTTCTGTTATTGATAGCTCCCAGAGAGTTGTTACTAAAAGAGATTAATCCAAGTTCTTTCTTCTTTGAGATGATCTTCCACTTAATCTTAGATATAGACCAGCCCTTCCAATCACTAAGCTTCCTAGCACATTGTTTGAGAATATTAGTGATGTCCAAGTCTTGAGTGTCCCACACTTTCTTAACAATCTCAGCACATTTATCATCCAAGCACCAGCCGTTCTCAAATCTGAAAATTCTTGCCGGAATTTTGTGGTTTCCAAAGAATCTGGTAAGCAGAGGACATTGATCAGAATCTTCTCGAGTCAGGTGCTCCACTGAAATATTAGGAAAGAGCGCCAAACCAGAAGTGGAGCATAAGACCCTATCAAGTCTACTATGGGAATTAAACTCCCCTTCTCGACAGTTGGTATATGTTGAGCTTTCTCCAAAGAAACCAATATCATGAAGATCACATTCCGCAAGAACATTCCTGAAGGGGGACATGTGGACCTCCTGCCTAATTCTACCACCTATCTTTTCCGAAGCATATAGGATCAGATTGAAATCACCTGCTATCACCCAAGGGAGATACACTTGTTTACTGAGCAAGAGGAGGAGTTTCCAAGATAAATATTTCAGCTTCACCAGGGAACATAAAAACTGCAGACATATGATGATCGGATTGAGAAATCATAGAACACCCTATGAAATTCTTCCACATGAGACATAGCCCACCACTTCTACCTCTACTAGCCACGGCTAAACCAACATAATGAGGAAACTTGTCAAAGAACTGATCCATATCTTTTAGCGATTTATGAGTTTCACTAAAGAATATGACATCAGGTTTGTGTTTTGTAATCAGACTTTTAACCCAAGAAACTGCCTTGGGATGTCCTAATCCCCTACAATTCAGGGTCAAGCAGCTCATAACGAGAAACAGAACAGACACAACACGATCACAGAGTGCCAACACTGAGAGAATCAGACCACTGGTAAACAGAAAAAAAAAACTACCACTGGAAGAAAAACCCCAAAAAACCAGCTACGAACTGAAGAGATCTCACTGATAGCTTAATAAACAGACCCAAATTTGCTCACATCCAAGCCGCACCACGCAGAACAAATTGAGTAGAAAAAGTTCCACACAATTCTCCCTGAACCTTATATCTTAAGCTTTCAGGTTGAAATTACTTTTACCATTCAGACAGAGGACACCGAAGAAAACGGCGGGGACCAATAAACGAGGAAGAGGACAAAAGATTCATCCACTCACCATCACCAGCTGCGCTTACTATTCTTCGAGCGAGAGATATTACCTGATATACTGGATGTTGAATTATATATGCTGTGCTGAAATCCAATATGATCTGTTCACAAAAGGAAAACCCAAACTGGATATACTACGTCACTGCTGAAGCTGCCGTCGACTACTCTTCACTGAAGATAGAGGAAGAAAGCAAAAAACTCAGCAGATGGAAAACTCTCCAACAGTCTCCACCGATTTACACCAAACCCCTGATAGATGAAGACACTCTTCAACGCAAGAGTCTTAACGAGCTCCACAGACCCAATATATCAGAAATTGATATATAAAACACGCTGA
Organism: Limonium bicolor; assembly: GCA_023374045.1. Lineage (NCBI taxonomy): Eukaryota > Viridiplantae > Streptophyta > Magnoliopsida > Caryophyllales > Plumbaginaceae > Limonium > Limonium bicolor. The sequence goes on from CM041779.1 coordinate 306,576,348, forward strand.
ATCAGCCGTGATACAGGAGAAAATTTCACCTCCTAAATCGCCTCTAAGAGAGCGATAAACTTACTGTAGCATTTCTAGGTCTTCCCCCGTGAAAAACAGTTTTTCCCCTTTTATTATTTGTTGGTCATAAAGACTGATGCAGAAGTATATGATTTTGAGCCAGGCAAGGGTGTCTCACCTCCCACAGCATCACTAGATGTTTCAGATCTCCCGCACAGCATCTGATGAAAAACTGGAGCGATTGGACTTATACCTGGTCTGAAAGCAAGTGGCCAATTAAATGGTCAAAGATTCATCTACATTTAGCCAAAGATCAGTAGAAGGAAGCCACTGCATTTAGCCAAAGAAAATAATGAAGAGAAGATATACTGAGATTTTATTTGCATAGAAAAAACTTGGGAAACTTAAATCTTAGAATGAGGTCGAAAAGTTAGATGATGTACAGAATCTTTAGTTCTAACCTTTGCATTAACTTGCAGTACAGGTAGCACTTGATCGGGCATAATTTACTAGACACCAACCAATAACCCTGCAAAGACCTATTCAAGCCAGAAACACCCATGTACCTGAAGGAAGACACAGTAGGTAATAATTTGAACGGAAAGCTTGCACAATTCAAGATTTAAACAATGCACAGTCCTAATGACCTATACAAATAAACTGTGAATGAACCCCAAACAATGGGAATGGTAGTGCAGGATAGACACCGCTTTCAGAAAAGTCAAACTACACTAGTCACCAGAAGAAAAGCCATATTATAATTTGTTTCACTGTTTGCCACAAACTTGCATTAAAAGAAAACTTATGCATCATTCACCTCCGGTAGAGAAAAAAAGTCATATATTTTGACCCTCAACTCACAATGTATGGTTCTAACTCCATTTTGATTAATGATTCAACATATTCCTGCTTAGATCAAAGAAAATAAATAAAGGCCTCGATCTTCAGAATATATATAAAAACCATATACTCCCTCCGTCCTGAATTGACCGTCCTGTTTACTATTTGGATATGTCGTTTGACTTCAATTTTTAACATATAAGATAAATTAATTTTGTAAATTTAAATTTTACATATGATTCCTTACATGATAAACTATATGTTACAAAATTTAGTTTTATAAAATTATTTTATCTTATATGCTTAATATTGAAGTGGAAAAACGTGCCATAAAGTAAACATGACGGTCAATTCAGGACGGAGGGAGTATAAAATATATGTATGGCAAACTACAGATTTGCTTTCCTGATGGATATTAATGTTATATCAGCTTCAACATTCAAAAAACAACTTTGATATAATCGCATCGAATTTCACATGGATACGATTAATATAGAGCTCGAACAAGAAGATGTACTATTGCAGATAATATGGGTGGATACAGTCAAATTCCGAATCAATAAAAGAGCCGAACAGCATATGTAGAAACAAATTTGATTTTGGCAATACAGAGCAGAACGCCACATCACTGATAAAGCCACTCACAATGGCTTAGAATCAAGTCAAACGAGAGAAGAATGAAAATAAATTGTTGCATAGGTAATGACAAAACAGAAATGGAAGCAAACAATGGCATTATCAAAATAAATTGACATATTAATAATCCTAAGTTTATTGTCATGCACAATATACTAAATAACACCAAGAAACAAAAGAGCGCATTGCTGCATGATACAGGGCAATTGCTGTGAAGAGATCACCAAAAGATATGAGAAGGCTAACAACGAAGATGAACTTCAAGAACTCTTTGGGTCCCCAAATGGGCTCAAGTAGCTTTCCAACAAAAAGCAGGCCAATTGTGCTAACAATAGAATTTATGAAAGGTATTAAAATAAACTGAAAAGTGATATTCAAAATCAATGTGAGGGATAAAAAGTGCATAGTCCATATATCGTCTGCTCAATATAACCAGCTGTAATGAGATTCCACGCAAAAGAAATTGTCCTGCCAGTCAACATACATGAAGTAGTTAGCTGCCAGCAATAGAATGATTAGGAATTACAGGCTACATACCGATATCAATAAACCGGCAATGATGTATGTCTAGCGTCCAAAACAATCTTGCTGCTCACTGAACTTCTCCCTGTATTGAGTGGCATACACAATCCTACAAGACAAAGATGAAGCACAGTTAGATGAAATCTAAATGATAGCTAAAGCCAAGCAACCGGTTGATCAAAACATACAGTTATGTAGACAGTTACCCAGAACTTAAACCTCAATTTTAAATGCAGTCTACACAAATAATAAGTTAGAAATATTTTGTAGAAACATATGCACACCAACTTTAAACTTCATGAGAAATATACTCACGTCCCAAATTATGGTCTGCCCATCATATTCAGCACCTCTGGCTTTTATGATGGCTGAATAGATAAACATCTGAATATCTTCAAAATATAACACAAGATATAATACACAACAAAAAGTGCCTTCTAATATTTCTAGTAGTCTATTACTTATTCAATACGCCTTTTCAAGAATGGCTCCACAACAAGAGTACAGTTCTTAAAAGAACAAAAAGAAACATGATTCTTATTAGATCTCTACTCGATCACCCCCAAGATGACCAGCACAATGCTAGAATATAGAACAACAGAGAGAACAAAAACAATCCCAAAGCATCTTCGGAACTCAGACTGATGTGGCAGAGAAACAAGGCCATAAACAAAACCTTAAATCTGTTAGAGACAAGAGCTATGGAAGACAAAATAAGCCACACAACAAGAGGATGGGTATGTTCCCACTTCCCAGAGGGTCACTGTTTCATTCACTTCTTTCTTAATACAACTGATAAAACATTCTCATACAAAACCCCATACCCTATTGAGTTACCCCTTGTTCTACTACATGTAGGCTCACACCAATCCCTAGAGGGATTCTAGCAGGTTGCTTTTTCAGCTCAGCAACTTACAAGGTAACTCCTCTATATCCTACAAGCTAACTTCTATACTTCTTAAAACCTCCACATTATTCAAATGAGAAAAAAAAAAAAGAAAGATCTAGTTATTGAGTTTCATTCCGAGCAACCAGATCCTAGCTCCTGTCAATTTCATCAAGTTGCTGGAAATGAAACTCACTAACTGGATGTTTCTTTTTTCATTTGAATAGTGTAGAGATTTTATTGACCGACTCTTATCTTTCAGTCAATCATCACCACCATCTAGGTCGAGGAAACTCCATCCCACGCTTCTTGGCAGTCTCTAGATATCTATATCTTCATCAATATTCATATCCTTGCGGCTTTTGCTTGCTAGTATAGCAAGTACTTCCATAACACTCTTCTTCACTTGTGCAGGATCATCACTCACTTTGCCAGTCCTCACACCACTGATTCCCTGGTTAACATCAGAATCAACATCAGCAGGAAATACCAATCCCTTGTCGTTCAAAGAAGGCTTCTTCTCCTTCACCTTTCCTCCTGGTACTCCTATCACCACTACCCAAGCAAGCTGCTTGAACGGCAACCCGTTTCCCCTTCTGTGGAGAAATAAAGCTCAACGGAATCACTTTCTTTGCCTTCCCACCAGAATCGAGCCTCGTGTAAACGGGCACATTTGGAGTCGACAAGCCAGAACCATTGTCAGCAACCTTTGCCTTCTTCCGAGGCGGTTCAGCAGAAATCTTTTTCGCAGGCGTATTTCCTCTTTGTTATCTTTAACTAGCTGGATTTTGACCCCGCAAACATATTCCACAAGACCTTTCCGCTAGAGCCTACCTCCACTATCTTGCTAGTCTTCTTCGTCGAAAACCCTAATTTGGAATTTCTCTCAATACCATACTACAGTCGCTCTTAATTCCACCCAACCACGGCATCAGCATCATCAGCCACGGTTTCTCTCTCTCTCGATTATTGGCATTCAGTGATTGGCATTACTGATATTCGGTCGTGAAGTAGCGGTTCTTCGGAGCTGGGGTGCCAGCTTCCTCAGGTGGGTACTAAATTCTTCCACCTGGGATTTCCCTCGGGTTTGAGTTTTGTGTTGTTGGTACGGAGCAGATGATAATGCCAGGGATATCAGGTGTGGCAATGGGTCAGAGGACTGAGGAGAAGACTGGGAGTCTGGAAAATCATCTTGTCGGGCAAGGGCGTTAGTCATCTTCTGGGGAGGATGAGTGGTTGCAGAGGTTGTCAAATGAACCGTCCATGGCTGGAATCGCACTGTATTTGGAAAAATGTTTTATTTATTATACCAAAACTTAAAATAGCAATTTCTACCTACTTGATCACACCGAATAATGCTGTCACATGTAGTCAAAGATACACATGTCTTTTTTTTTTTTTGAACATTCATAGTTCTAACAATTTAAAATTCCAGCAGTCGTTTGGATCTCTAATTCTAAAAATTTTGTTTTGTTCCTTTTAATTTTTTTAGTATATTTCATGAGATATTTATAGCATAAAAATGTGGTCTCTGTTTGGGTCATATGTTAGTCACAAGCTCTTCTCTAATAACATATTGTAAACAGTTAAAACAAAAAAAATCTACAAATATTCTCAAGCGAAAAGATTCTATACCTACCAAATGACTATTAGGGTGCTTCTTTCTTTAAAGGGAAAATTTATACTATATCACTTAAAAGTTTGTCAATTCACAAATTACCATAGTTTTTTTAAAAGATTTTTAATACTACAAAAGATAATTTTAATTCATCAGATATCAAAAATTATTTTCCTAAACATTGTAAGACCATAATACTCATACATGTTAACAAACATAATTCTCATCATACCACATCAATGTTTTTAATTGATAAAATACCACAAAACTTAATAAAAAATAAATACAAATATATAATTCTAATAAATTTGAAAACATAAAGAAAATAAAGATATATAAGATATTAATTATAAGCTACAAATCTAGTAAAAATATACAAAAATAAAGAGAATAAAATTTTTATGTTTTAATAATATATCTTTCATGTTTTAAGTAAAACTGATAATTCCAATAATATATTATACTTTACAATTTATATATTATTTAAAAACTATAATTTTTAGTATATTATGTAGAATTTTCAAATTATACTTAATGTCAATAAAAATAACAATATTACAAAATATGTAACATTTTCATTCTGTTACAGTAATATAGCTATTTGTATATATATAAGTAAAATTTTACTAAAATATAAAAATGTAATGCATTATTTGGATGTTAGAAGTTTCACTTGAAATATGCAATAAAATATAAAAATAAAAATCATTTTATTTACTATTTTATATATATTTAATTAACTTTGCAACTTCAATATAATATATTAGATATATTATATTTTATATTTTCAAAATGGAATTATATATATTTTTATATACGGTTTTAGCTAATATATCAATAAACTAAAATTTTATTATTTTTTATTATTATTTTATAAGATATAATTTTAGTGGTATTTTATGAATTAAAAAATAATGACAAAACTGTTTAAATGTTTAAGCTAGATGAATTAAATGATTTTTGTTATATCTAATGTTTTTTTAGAAGGAAACTAATAATTTATGAAATGACAGAGACATTCTTCCTTCTCTCAACAGGGAAAACCTTAATTTTCCAACCTCTTTTCTTTCATCTTTCTTCTGCTAGCTGTGTTCTCAAAATCCAGACACTCTCTAGCCCTGAACAACGTATCAGCTGGATACACAATGAGTGTTTAAATAGCCTCCAGACATGCCACTATGATGAAAACGTCTCGTCATAGTCAATTGGCAGCCTTCGGTAATAATGGGCCCTTAGTTTTAGATAATCTGAACATGATCATCGTCATAGTTACGTTTGGGATGGGCCTTTGGTTTATCCAGTTTGCATTAGTGCTTCTACTTCTAGTTCTGGATGTCCAAATATTAGTGTTGAAGGATGTGAAGACGAAGTCAGTCGACAATTTTACTAAGAAATATTTCTGAATTACCCTTGGCCTAAGAACAAACCAATAAGCGGTATTTACATTAAGTCAGTAGACAAATGTTCTATTGTTCTTTCTGGGGTAATCATTAAAGATCTTTTTACACTAGCTCTCACAGTAGCCCTTTAACTAGATTATGTAATTAGTATGACCAAGTCCATAGTGCCACAAAGATGTATTACCCAATCCTCATGCTGTGAGATTTCCATTGTTGCCTAATGACACAGCCTTTCGAACTGAACAAGTCAAGATTTTCAGAAATACAAAACTTAAAGATGCAAAACAAAACTTATGTTGAGTTAGGGGTTTGATAACCCATTTGATAACAGATATATTGTGAAACTGTCACATAAGAGGAATCCCATGTGGTAAAAAGTATATACACAACTGAAGACAAAAGCATCCACTTGGTAATTTTACAGATCTCACACCAGCTTGTCTGTCTCTATTGCTTATTACAAGTAGCAAAACACACCAAATATCCTATAACAAACGTTTTGCAACTGATTTCATTGATTTGACAAACAACAACGAAGCCTTTGTTTATGTATTGGATTTGTCAGTAACGCTGCTCACTAGTACACATATTATCATGCGATACTAGGCTGTGGATTCCATGGCAATGGCTTGGCACTCTGTAAGCATCGGCACTAGTTTTCCTTCTCCATGCGCCTTCATAACCGCTGCACACCCAAAAAACAGACAAAGATGGAAATCAACAACCAAGAGTCTAAGCCATTGCTATATTAGCAGAGGAGCAGGAAAGAAACTTACAATCGCAGCCACCGATATGCTTGCCGCCGATGAAGTTAGGTACAGTTCTTTGACCAGTCCACTGCAGTAAAGCTGCTTGTATTTCACTTCCATCTTCTACAATCATTATAAACTTCATTATCAACTACCATTTCTTTTGTTTTTGGGAGTACTAACAATAACAAACAACTACAAATTCAATCAGAGCTGCCATGCCATAATACTAAGTATGTTACAGACAGATTCACTTACTCTCTTCATCCAATTCCACTGCCTGATAACGAGCACCTAACTCGTTAAACAGCCTTTTCACACGATCGCAATAGGGGCAATAAGTTTTGCTGCATTTCAGTGAGACCAGACAAAAAAAATCAAAATCTATCAGCAACTAATTCACAAAACTCGACTTTATGTTTTCAATCGAAAAGCACAGGCTAATAATTACAAAACTTCTTCATGTTCCGATCATAAAGTAGATTATACTTAGTTTAAGAAAAAACAATATATATACAGTTTACTATAACCGATTCCAAAAGTTTCGACTCGAATTGCTACCGACTGTATCCAAATACAACGAATCTGCTCTAAGGTTAAACATAGCCCGAATCGATACGGATTTGAAATTGAAGATGAAAATCAACCAGAGAGCGGATGGTTAAATGAAGGAATCTGGTTTTAGATGAACCTGAAAACGACGAGCGGTGATGCGGAAACGATCTGCTTTGCTTTCTCTAATGCCATATCTATCTGTTCTTGACTCGGTTTCCCCAAACTCAGCACCGAACCCATCGATCGCCCTCGCTCTTATATAATCGTCTGAAAGGGAAGACAAAGTGGAATACTGCGCCGGTGTTCTCGAGATTTTATATAGACGTGTTGGGCGATAGCTCCTGCCTCGTGTTTTCATCTTGTCAAGATTGTGGGGTGGCATGACGCCATCAACCCCCATTTTATAAACAAAACGAATCAACCGCGTGGCAGTTTAGGGGTTTTGATGAACGCGAATTCGAAGGTTGTACGGGTCGACGTGGGTATTTTGGTATTTGATACTCCCTCCGTCCTGAATTGACTGTCCTGTTGCTTTATGGCACGTTTTTCCACTTCAATATTAAGCATATAAGATAAAATAATTTTATAAAACTAAATTTGTAACATATAGTTATCATATAAGGAATCATATGCAAAATTTAAATTTTCAAATTAATTTATCTTATATGTTAAAATTGAAGTCAACGACATGTCCAAATAGTAAACAGGACGGTCAATTCAGGACGGAGGGAGTAGTACTTATTTTGTTTTTTTATTTTATTTTTTTGTAAAATTTTAAAATGTTGTATTTTATTATATTAGTCTAAATAACATAAATTTTTATCATTGTTCATTATAATTCAAGCTCTTCAAAATAAGACCCAACATGGGTATGTTTCGATAATTTTTAATTTTTTATATGTACATATGTTTTAAGATCATTGTGAATCTTAAGTTCACGAAAAGTAAATCAAAGATTGTTAAAAAATGAACCAGAGGTTATTAAAAGTGAATAAAAGAGTTGCTTAAAAGTGAATAAGATGTTAAAAAAAGTGAATCTCATAAACAGAGATTGTTTAACTAATGTGATTCTGATTGTTTGACTAGTGTGAGTCAAAGTTTTAGAAAAGTGAATCAAATGTTGTTAAAAAGTGAATCACAAGTTGTTACAAAGTGAATCAGAGTAATAAGAAAAGTGAATCTCATAAGCATAGATTGTTTAACTTAAGTGATTACGAGGTTTAAGAAATGTAAATCAGAGGTTTTTATAAAGTGAATCATGAGTTTAAGAAAAGTGAATCAGAGGTTTAAGAAAAGTGATTCTCGTAATTAGAGATTGTTTAACTAAAGTGAATAAGAGGTTTAAGAAAAGTGAATCAAAGATTTTTTAAAGGTGAATCAAAGGTTTTAAGAAAAGTGATATTTTGTTTAATACTAGTAAAAGTTAATCCTACCACAAACTTATGCGAGAACAGTATGAACATTTCATTTATTGAAAGTGAATCATTCTTTTAAAAAAGTGAATCTTATGTTTAAGAAAAGCGAACATTTCATATAAAACAATGTGAATCCTGTGTTTTTTTAAAAGTGAACCTTAACCCTGCACTCCAAACCCTAAAAATGCCTTCACCGTTTTTAGCATTCCTGGGGTGGATTTAGGGTGTTTGGGGGTAGGGTAATCTTTTTGGCATTGGTTCTACACTTTATATCGTTGTTATAGACTCGACAGGGTTTAGGGTTTGTGGTTTAGGGTCTGCACTACAAACCCTAAAAATTCCTTCAACGTTTTAGCTTTCTTAGGGTGGGGTTTAGGGTGTTTGGGGGTAGGGTAATCTTTTTTGTATTATTTCTACACTTTATACTGTCGTTACTGACTCAACAGGTTTTTAGGGTTTTAGGGTCGTTAGACCCTAAACCCTGCACTACAAACCATAAAAATGTCTTTGACGTTTTTAACTTTCCTATGGTGGTTTTTAGAGTGTTTGATGTAAGATTCATTTTGTTAATGAATATAGTTCATTTTATTATTAAAGAAGATTCATTTTGCTAATGAATAGGATTCACTTTAAAATACCTAATATATACTCATCCTAAAAATATAAAATTTTAAGTTTACCAAAACATATCCATGGTGCATCTTGTTTTGAAGAGTATGAAAAATGATGAACAATGGTATAATTTTTTTATTTTTGCACTTTTATTTTGTAAGTTATAACATTTTGAAAAAAAATACACTTTCTTTATCCTACCACATTCAGGCCCCTGCCCCTGCGTATTCCTCTTTTTTTCTTTTCTTTTCTTCTCTAGTAGATTTTTGACACATGTCAGGTGCCATATTATACCTTGGCGTAAGCGCCAGGGTCTCTGTTATGTTGATGAATGTTTAACTTTATCGTCAATTAGCCTAATTTGATAATTGTAATTAGTTTATTTAGAATTGGTTAATCGGGTCTAGCCAATTATCAGTTTCGATGTGATTTTACCGGTTTTATGGTTAAACAAATAATGTAAATTTTTTGTTGTTATAATTAGAACAAATCATTCGATTAACCAGATTTTCGGCGGTTTTTTAGGGTCTTATTCGGCGGTTTTTAACCGCCGAAAATAACACCGCCGAAAAAGGTCTTAGCCAATTTACGGCGGTTTCAAAACCGCCGAAAAAGTTTTTTATTTTCGGCGGTTTTTTCACCAAAACCGCCGAATATTGGTGGTTCTATACATCGAAAAAAAAATTTATTTCGGCGGTTCTAACAAAAAACCGCCGAAAATGATTTTAAGTTTTCCTCGTTTTTGTTCGTACTCCCACATTCTATGCAAAACCTGTTTAATTCATCCCTGTTTTAATCATACACATTGCAGCAGGGCAACACATATATACACCCTTGCTGGATTGTGTCCAATTGCTCACAATGAATATAAAATACAAACCAAAACAACCTAACTTTGAATGGTTACCACAATGCCATTCACACCAAAATGCCAATTCACACAACCGCAATTCACTTTCAATACCAATGGTCACAAAGACCATTCACATAAACACTTAAACGCAAATGTCACAAACTCGATCTATCTATTCCTAACAATCTAAACTACAAGTTCTAACAGAAAGTTTGTAAAAAATCAAACCAAATTCATATACAGGTACTCCGCCCAATCCTCCATCATATCATCAATAATTGGTTTGTTGTACTCTCCGACGCTTGGGAAAACCTTTAAAACATAGAATAAGAGAAAGTTAGCCAATCACATACAATTATTTATTATGAAAAAACTTATTATTAACTACGACATACCTTTTCTAATTGATCTCCCATCTGTCCAAATAGGGTGATTATGTCATGCATGTACCTCATGACATAATACCCACACTCTGAATGTCCCGGTTGACGTGGACACTGAAAGACGATGAAACAAAACAAATAAACAAATGCACATAAGCATAAGTTCATTATTACACTTAAATTTTTAAGAAGTTGTAAGTTATGACAAACATATACCTTCACCGCAGTCCATGGGACCGCACCTCTAATCTTCACTTTTCGTTCCATCATCATAACACTTTGATAAATGCTGAATAATTGAAGGCATTAATTAAAACATATACAAAGCATAATAAAAGAGATAAAATACATAAATTAAATGTTAAAAATGTACTCACATGTTGAGGTTAGGTTTTATCTTGATGTCTTTTGCGTGACCCTGCTGGAGAGGATCCAGAAATAGGATATTCGTACGATCCAGACACAAAACAAGTAAGACCCCAATGTCCACTTTGTTCATAGACAACAAAAGAACAATATCATTTTTAATATCATCATCAATGAGTAAGTCATTTATTTAGTAAAATTGATAAATAAAAAATACTTACTTTTGATGATATGGCAACAACGCATATTTGTTGTTTGCTTTGATGCAATTGGTGATCCCACGCTGCATGTAGCTCTTAAATGCGACCGAATCACCCTTTGCAGCTGTGTAGGATGATCTCTCAGGACACAGAAATCCATATTCTCTAAGATTGAAGGTTTGCATTTTTTCATGCAAAATCTGTTCATAAATTAAAACAAAATGTAAATTATATCAACAAATGAATAAATTAATAAATTAAATATAAACAAAATGAAATACGTACAGGATGAATGAATGTATCGCTGAGATAGGCACCCAGTCAAACTTCAAGATATCTATCATGTCCGAGGTGTACATGTCTATCTCTACCCCATCTTCATAGTGAAGAAGCTCATCCTCAAACCTCATCACGATAGAATCTCTGTCGGGTGGGAAGTCACGCACAATGTCGTGAAGAGTTCTCATGTTCGGCCTCAAACGTGCTAATATGGAATCATCCACCAAGTTTTCATGCCGAACAACATTGGTGGACGCTTTGAATTCAGAAGATTTCGGAAACTTTTGTATCTTTTTTTCTGGAGACCTTGATATATTTTTTAATGCCTATTCACAATTAAGTTAAAATTGACATTAATCAATATTTGACCTTAACACATAGCTACCAAAAAGATATAACAATCATTGCTAATTAATAACAAAACTTCGTAGTAGTCATACCTTCACACATTTTTGAATAAGACGAACTGGCCATTGAACAAATGCACTCCTGGCAGACCGAACTGTAGTGAACTCTGCCTGGGGTACTGGAAGTGGAAGATCAGGGCACTTAGAGTCTGGTTCATCCACAGATACCCTCGCATGATAAGGCTGCAGTGGCAACCCATGTGTCGTAGTGTTCGGCCCTGAAGAGTACACTCTTCCATACGCTACAAAGATATCTTCGTTATGTGGAAGGAGAAGATTACAGTTAATTGGTTCCTACAATCATTAAACAAAATTTAAGTTACACCATTTAAATACAAAATATAGAATAAATTGATACAACAATTTAAACCATGCATTAAACATAATACTATTTAATTACCTGTACGTATGCGTATGGGTAAGCGCCATTAGACTCGACACCTGTGTTCGGCTCAACAGGAGTGAAAGCTTCAATGTGTGGGTTTGGTGGAGGATAATTCTGACAGCTAGGAGATGAAGGATCATAGCCACTTGGCTGAGAAGCAGAAGCACCAGAGTAAAACTCTGCCTTGAGTTCATTCTTGATCTGCTCCTTCATTTGACTAATCAAACGCACATGCTCGTCATATGGTATTGACTTACCCTCTTTTCTGGACCCGGGGTTTCCAAATACTTTACGTAACGTAATGCCCCCCCCGCCCATGCCCACCACTCGTCCATAATGGTCTTTCTTTCCCAATGCTTGAGTAAGATGATCATTGTATCTATCAGGGGCCCAAGTCCCAGAGCCGGCTTTAGGCAAGTGACACCGGTGATTCAGAACAGGGCCCCCACCTATTTGGGGCCCAGAATAATTTTCGTACTGTATATACATATATATAAAAATCCGCTCCTTTCGGAACGCTAACAGTTATTGTTAGTGACTTTTCATTTTTTCACTTTTTTAAAATCTATAACTTTTCGTTGCCCAGTACTTTATTTAGTTCGACAGAGACTTTCATCTCTTCTCTGCACAGACTACAGTCTAAGTTAAAAAAAAAACTACACTCTCACACTCTCACTGCACTTTGCGTCATTTATCTCTTCACACTCGGCGATAGCGGACAGCACTACTGTCTACTTTAACCTCAATCCTGAATGAATTCATAGTAGCACTGCACAATCTGCAAACCACTTACAGGTATATTTATAATATATAATATATTAATAGTCTATTAGTCTAGTACTCCACCGTCTCCATGATTTCTTTCCATCGCAATATCGCATCCAGCTATAATTTAAACTAATCATATCATCATCCTTGCAGATATCTATAGACTATATACAATAAAAATCATTCCTCTTCCGGAAACAGTCATAAAGCTTTGCCTCTCTTTTCGTTGGTGAGTTATACATTATAGACTTAATCTCTATATTTCTATTAGTTAAATAATGAATAGGCTGATTATATGTCTTATGTTAAAATTACATTTATCATCAATATTCAAACATACCAGATCTTTGTCATTCAAACAAACAAAAAAATCAACAAATCGGCATGTGTTATATTATAATTCAATTATATTTGGTAGATTAAAGTAATTTTAGAGATTAATTCTTTAATTTCTAGTTTTAATTATAATCATTCTTGAAACTTTTTTGCAGGTTTAATTCATTAAATTGATTGGAGCAAATCAATATGAAGATTTGACAGATTTTGTTTCAAAAAATGCTCGAAGGATGGCTATTTTAAATAGCCGTTAAATTATATTTATTATTTATAAGATTAAGCTATGAATTTTGAGTACACCTACAATGATTATTTATATATATATTCATAAGGAAAAAATTATTTACTTTTTTTTATAAATCACAGGGCCCCCAAAATGACTGAGACGGCACTGCCAAGTCCCTTGGGTGACTTGCTCACCCAACTCATCCTAATTGTAAAAATGAAGATTTACAAAAAATTTGAAAAAATAATATTTTGACACAATTTTAAGTCAAGATCACTTACAATCTTCTGCACGACTTCTTTAGCCTTCTCGAATGGGTACATCCGCTCTCCAGTTTTTGGATCCTTCTTCGAGCGTGAGAGCTTCCAAAGTGTGTGTCGTAGCACGGGTTTCTCCATGGTACTCATATCAGCCGGTAGCTCTCCTTCTGCCACCCATTCTGGCACCCTTCTGTTTATCCCTTTGGCACCCAGCACATGATGATATTCATTCTGTTTAGCATTTGCGCTCTGACTGGCACGATATTCCTGTTATATTCCATCCCAAAACATTTATTAAACACATTTACTACTATAATATTTAAATACATATATAACTACAGATATAAAAACATATACAAATTAAAATATTATAAACCATAACAATATATTAAAATTTACCTGGGTAGCCAACTTATTCTCGTAGAACACCTTCCACTTCTCCTCAGTGATTGGCGTGTAGATCTCCCAAGGTTGTCGTGTGTCGCCTTTGGGCCTTGGCAGCTTCTTAGTGATGAACCACTTCACCAAATTCTGCTTGTGATCCCGAAATTTTTTATCATCATCACTTTAACCATTTGATAATATGGCTTCTCATCAGGGATTGCATACCGTTTCTACGAAAGTTTAACAAAACAGTTATAATTTATTGATAAATACAAGTTTTATTTAAAATACCTGATAATCGGAAAAGAAAATATACCTGAACAATATCAAACATCTGTCTCTTCAACCCCTCATCCACCTGCTTCCAAGTCAAGGTGATATCCACGTACTCCCGTACGATGATGCCAACCTCAGTGGTGAAGTCGCCAGCCCATTCACCGCATGGCTGCAGATACTCATCGAAGGCCAATGGTTTATGCTCAACCTTTTTCGCTTTTAGTGCTCTAGTAATACCACGGGGTTTTGTGGTCTGCTCTGGCGCCTGTGGTTGAGTACCACCCCCCTGCACCTCATCTATCTGGTCACCGGTGCCAGCTGCTAGCTCTCCTCGAACTTCTGATCTGCGCCCCTTTCCACCACGCTTTCGTTTCTCCTCGGGGGGGGACGATGGTGCTAAGAGCTCACCAACTAGGTCATCTCCTTCATCCATCTACGTTAACACATCAAATTAAGAAATCAGGATGTCAACATCAAACATTTGTGAATATAAATAAATGTTAAATGCTAATAGTAAACAAAAGACAATTGCTAACTTATTTCTTACTTACCACATATAATATCGATCATTTTTGTTTGTCAATCCACAAACCCTCATCATGATCTGACCTAGCATAAACTACATCGTTCGGTCGTATATCAGTATCTGCGACAGGAAGGTTGTTTGAAAACGGCGGAGTCTCATCAAATAGCGCTTCATCATCTTCAGTTTGATCAACATCTGAGTTGACAAATCTTTTTCCAGGTAAAACCACTGACCATCTAGAATCGACCGGGTCTTGAATGTAAAATACTTGTTCACAGTCTTTGGGAAATATAAATGTATCTATCAGGGGCCCAAGTCGTGTCAGATCAACCATGGTAAACCATCAAGAACCCGATAACCATGCCTATTCTCCACCCTTTACATTTGAATGTCACAAACTTTTGAAAATGATAATCAAGTTCCCATACGTCTTCTATAAAACCATAATACCAACTTGAAGTTGAAGTAACTGAAGTTGGATCACATCTGTCATATTCAGTGGTAGTTGCTTCAACTTTCACACCACTGTTCTGATTCAAACATTTGTCATCATGTCGCTTTGTGCAGTAGGTGAACCCATTGATATCATAGCCTTCATAAGATATAACAGTATAACCGGGTCCCATAGCTAACCAACGATCTCTTCACTAACTTAGCAGGTTCTACTGATGCTAGTCTCATGACATGATGTCTAAACCACATACAAAACGTTTTGTTCTGCTCGTTCGTTAACCAAACCAAATTTCTTCCTGGATTTTGAGCTCTTAGTTCACTCATGTGCTGTTCAAAAAATAGCTCAACAATCTCGAGATGATGCAAAACAAATAAATGGGCTAACTCCATGAACGATGAGTCAATGGCCACGATTTTTTTTCCAATAACACCTTCACCCTCTGACCCACCGGGGTGCGCACCTTGTGGCACTCCAATAGCTTCGACCCCTTTCAGGTATTCAGAACAAAATTCTGTCACCTCCTCAGTAGTTGTCCCTTCTATAATGCTCCCTTCGGGTCAATATCTGTTCTTCATTCTTCCCTTCAGAATTCCCATATATCGTTCAAATGGATACATGTATCTCAGATATATAGGGCCACATTCTTTAATTTCTCGAACAACATGCACAACTAAGTGGACCATGATATCGAAAAATGATGGTGGAAAATATATTTCTAATTGGCAGAGTGTCACGACAACATCACGCTGCAAACTGTCTAGCGTATCAGCATCAACAACTTTGTTGCACACCGCATTTAAAAAGAAACACAACCTTGTGATAACATTTCTGACATTTAACGACAATATACCCGAATGGCAATGGGGAGGAGGTGTAGCATCAGAACATGATAATCGTGGGACTTCAACCCTACCAACTTTAGATCTTTCATTGACACCAGATTTTTCCAGTTAGAAGAATACCCTGTAGGGACCTTAACAGAAACAAGGCACTTGCAAAAACTGATTTTTTTCATTCTTAGACAACGTGTAACAGGCTGGAGGTAGATATGTCCGGTTGCCTCTTTCTTGAGGATGTAGCTCATGACGTATGTCCATAGCTACCATGTCTTTACGAACCTTTATTCCATCTTCGGTTTTACCACATATGTTAAGCAATGTCCCGACAAATGCCTCACCAACGTTCTTCACGATATGCATAAAATCTAGACAATGTCTAACTGGTAAATGCTTCCAGTACGGAAGTTCCCAGAATATTGAATATTTTTTCCAAATGCTCTTTTGGGCAGACTTTGACGTATCACCAAACACGTTCTCAATGTCTTTCACCTTTTCATATATCTGTTCAGAAATCAAAGGGACACGGGCCACACGTTTCTCATACTTTCCATTAAACAACTCTTTTTTCTATGATATGGGTGCGTCATTGGTAGGAATCTACGATGACACATGTAAATGTTCTTCCCGCAATGCTTTAGACGATCAGAACAAGTGTCATCCTCACATATTGGGCAAGCAAATGCGCCTTTCACTGTATACCCCGATAAGTTTCCATATGCAGGAAAGTCATTGATTGTGCAAAACAACATAGCTCGTAGTGTGAAATTTTGTCTGTCGTAGGCATCATACACCATTGCTCCTTCATTCCACAACAATTTCAAATCATCAATCAGCGGTGCAAGGAAGACATCTATATTATTTCCGGTTGTTTCGGTCCAGAAATCAACAACGATAACATTATGTATTTCCGTTTCATACACAACCACGAAGGCAGGTTGTAGATCACCAGTAGAACTGGCCAAGTACTGTGTTGGCTGCTTAGTGTGCCATACGGATTCATGCCATCAGTACACAATCCAAGCCTCAAATTTCGGTTGTCATCTGCGAAATAACTAAATCTTCTGTTGATGTTGTTCCATTGTGGTGAATCGGCGGGATGTCTCAACTTGTCATCCTTTTTTCTTCTTCTGCGTGCCACCTTAAATTTTTAGCATCTCTAACATTTGCAAACAAACGCTTGAATCTTGGTATTATGGGTAAATACCAGATCACTTTCGCCGGAGGATTTTTTTTTTGGAGCTAGAAGGTTGTCTGTCCTTCTGTTTATAACGTGACATGTTACAACATTTTGGACACTGATCCAAAAGTGCGTTCTTCCTCTGTATAATACACAACTGTTGTGGACATGCGTGTATTTTTCATACTCCCCCCCCCATAGGACACATGAGCTTCTTCGCCTCATAAGTCGAAGTAGGGAGTACATTATCATCGGCAGCATGTCGTGGAAGAGTTCGAGCAGTGCAGTGAAACTCTTGTCACTCAAGCCAAATCTTGCTTTCAGGTTGAACATGTGAAGCACGGATGTCAATTTCGTATATTTGCCACATGTGGGAAACAGAGGCATCCGTGATGCGTCAATCAATCTTTGATACACAGCTGGCTTGTCAGTGAAATTATCTTCAACATCTTGGAGTATTGGGTCACATTGTTCAACATTATCACCGTCATCGCTGATTTCAATGTCACTCTGATCACGCTCGGTGTTGGCGATTGTGTCAACAATGATTTCCGTCCTTACGTCGCTATTATACTGACTTGAAGATTGTACTCTACTACTAGCTTCTACACACTCGCCATGTAAGAACCATATTTTTATAGTTCGGCATAAACCCACGCCTTGAAAGGTGGAATCTGATTGTGTGTAAGCTAGGGAACTTATTTCGAAGTTCGCACTGAGCACAAGGACAAGGAATATGTGTCTCGTTCATCCTCTTCTGATGTTCGAGTGCCACTTTGCAAAATTCGTTATCCACTTTACTTTCAAAATAGTTCCCTCTTTGACCGTACATCCATCCACGGTCCATTCTATCCACATTAGATGAAAGTTCAAAACAAATTTTTAGATTTATTTTCATCCACACTACAATGACTAATAATTGTGCAGATAATAATCATCATAACTTTGGTATGTGATCGTAATATAACATTACAACTAAGTGGTTCTTAGTATTTTGGGAGAATTATCAATAACTAATGCATTTCTAGAAAAAATTTGGCATGACCTATGAATAATGTTACTCTTCCGTGCTTATTATTGAGCACTGACCAAACTCATACAACCAGAAAACATTCAAACAACTGGCACATGTAAATTTATGAAGAATTAAAAAATAAAACAAATAAAACATAAAAACTAACCTGCTGAGTCAGATACAACTGGTACAGTGTCTTGATTAACGGTGGTCTGGTCTTGTCTGTTGACAATGACAAATGAATAATATTATTGTTTAATGTTCAACACACTTAAACTAGTTATTATTTGGTTATCTAATCAAAATAATAATTATGAATCAACAATATCTAATCAAAAAATAATAATTATAAATCAATTAACACTTAAACTACAATGCATTTTACCGTGAGTGAAGAGACCAGCCCCGACTGCAAACTAGTATCCGACTGATGCAGCAGATACAGGAATAATGATTCAACCTTCACATATAAATACATGTCAATTATTCTTTATAAATGACAAAACCTACTTATACAAATGAAAAACTAGCAATTTTGTATAATTAACACAATGTTCAACACTTAAACTAGTTATTATTTGGTTATCTAATCAAAATAATAATTATGAATCAACAATATCTAATAAAAAAATAATAATTATAAATCAATTAACACTTAAAACTACAATGCATTTTGATTACCGTGAGTGAAGAGACTAGCCCCGACTGCAAACTAGTATCCGACTGATGCAGCAGATACAAGAATAATGATTCAACCTTCACATATAAATACATGTCAATTATTCTTTATAAATGACAAAACCTATTTATACAAATGAAAAACTAGCAATTTGTACAATTAACACAAATTAATAGTTCCAACCAAAACAATTACTCAATTACACTCCAAATCACATAAATCAGTCAACAATCACCTATAAACAATAAATTAATACCAAATTATCAACCATATTAGAAACTGAAAAAAACTAACCTAAATTGACAATTAACGAGCAGGCGGCGACTTGGGTGGGACTTGGGCGGAGACTTGGGCGCGACTTGGGCCGGACTTGGGCGCGACTTGGGCGAGGCGGCGACGACGGCTACTCAGAGGCGGAGACGGCGCATGGACAAGGGGAGAAATAGGGCGGCGATACAGAGGCGAAACGAAGAGAGTCGAAATGTATTTTCAGTCGCGCGCGAATGAATGAGGAAGACGACCCGGCGCGGGTGATATTAAACACAAATTTTCGGCGGTTTATAGGTCAAAAACCGCCGAAAATTGCTCATTAAGATGACAATTTCGGGCGGTTTTGACCTATAAACCGCCGAAAATTTGTCTGTTACGTTATCTTTTTCGGCTACAACGATAAAACCGCCGAAAATAAGGGGCCGAAAAAGACCCGTTTTTTACTAGTGTATGGTGGTTTTTAGAGTGTTTGATGTAAGATTCATTTTGTTAATGAATATAGTTCATTTTATTATTAAAGAAGATTCATTTTGCTAATGAATAGGATTCACTTTAAAAATATCTAATATATACTCATCCTAAAATATAAAATTTTAAGTTTACCAAAACATATCCATGGTGCATCTTGTTTTGAAGAGTATGAAAAATGATGAACAATGGTATAATTTTTTTATTTTTTCACTTTTATTTTGTAAGTTATAACATTTTGAAAAAAAATACACTTTCTTTATCCTACCACATTCAGGCCCTGCCCTGCGTATTCCTCTTTTTTTCTTTTCTTTTCTTCTCTAGTAGATTTTGACACATGTCAGGTGCCATATTATACCTTGGCGTAAGCGCCAGGGTCTCTGTTATGTTGATGAATGTTTAACTTTATCGTCAATTAGCCCAATTTGATAATTGTAATTAGTTTATTTAGAATTGGTTAATCGGGTCTAGCCAATTATCAATTTCGATGTGATTTTACCGGTTTTATGGTTAAACAAATAATGTAAATTTTTTTGTTGTTATAATTAGAACAATCATTCGATTAACCAGATTTTCGGTTTTAGTTTCCCTGGTTCTGATGTTAGTTTGACAGTTCTGATTTCCGTCAACATCCCTAGTGACAGTTACCGTGGCTGTTTATTATGTTGTTTTGTAATTTCTTGCTCTGTTTAGCGATGATTGCTATTTGCAATACAATATTACTAATCACTATAGTACCAAATTATTATAAATCACATTAATATGTAAACATGTAATGAAGTATCCATGCAACTTTTTTTTTCAGTAATTGATATCCGATAGTGATTTATATAAAGAAGTTTATAGTTGATGAATAACGAATTTTCCTAACTGCAGTACAATTTTTTTTTTCACCAAAACTATCTGTAATACGTTAAATGTGGTGGGGTGACCTTTTTTCTTTAAAAAATGATAATCAACATCCCAAAATAGTATTAATAGTCATTTGGGAACATTTTTTCTCACAAGTAAGTTACATTACATATTGTAAGACCACATTTGAGTCAAATTATTACTGTAGCTCTGTGGCCCACGTTTCTGACTAAATTGTAATGGGTAAATCCAAGTTCCAACAGTGTTTGGATTTCTGTAATGAAACCATCGTGGATAGTCAGGGGAAGTGGAGAAATCTTGAACCATACAAAACCTAACAAAATAGTCATGGATGCACATGGTTATTGTGATCTTCGATACGGAGGTACATACTACTTTCGATATTCCCATATACAACAGTAGAACACCACTATAAAAGTGTATCATGTGGCAATCACGGTCCCCATTTCAGTGCTCATCCACTTATTCGAAGGTGTTGGCCATCTCCAATGAAATTGTATCTCCCTCAGCATCTCGTTGTATCTTGTCTAGTTGGACATGGTCTAATAGGATATTTTACTAACTCTGTATGCTTCATTTCAGTGTGCATCGCCTTACGAACTTGTTTCCACCGATACTAGTTCATATACAGGTAATCAGCTACTACCCTGAATCCAGAATTCTCATCTGCAAGGACATCAATATATCTAGTGATATACTGAAATAGGTTTGGCTGGAAGTCCCCCTTGTACAGAAACGTATCCATAGACATGAAGCTTCCATGAGTTTATGATCCTGTGTTAAAGGATCTTCTAGTGGGTGGTGCTTCTAGAGGATTGGCTCACCCATGTTCGGTTACACTCCCAGGTCGAAGGTTCCCGTCGGTTTGGTCTGGACGTCCCTGGAGGTCTACCAATCCCTAGTTGCTCTAGAGGATCTTCTAAGTCGCATGACAGATCTAGATGAATGTAAGTGTGGATGTAACCATATCATCTCACCATCAGTGTCGGATCTTCTAATTGTGCCACCTCGGTAGCAATAGCTTTCCACCTAATTTGCTATGTTTCTTTGTAGTTCAACATTTGTGTTGTCGGTTCATTATTCTTCCAGCTCAGAGTGTAACAAAAATGGTGTACATCTCTCATGGAACACATGATACCATTATCCAACATGTTGTTTAGTCTACATGGTACTTTGTGGGAGGTCATCTCATCACACTCACATAGTGAGCTATTTGTTCCAATGTATTCTCCCGACCAAGCTCCTTGATGATTTCATCTAAGCATAACACTAACTTTCCCGATTAGATCAACAATTGGAACCCTCCTATGCTCCTTTTTGCTTTTCGTCCGTGCACACTCAATGTCCTTCTTCAGCTTCCTCACTTGAGTGTTGACATGGTCGTTAATTTTTGGGAAAATGACATCTAAAGTGTGTCTAGCAATCTTTAGACTAGCCTTCATAGCATAGTGGGCGCTCTCAACCTTGTCACATGTTTAAGTAAACCTTAGTTCTATATCAAGGGTTATACAATCTTACAAGTTATCAAACTATTAATCGTACCTGTCTGTCGTCGTGTTCTCGAGGTGCATCACATTCTTGACTGTAACACCCAATCCTAAACCTGTACTAACGTCGCAAGTCGTAGCATAAATAAATAACGTCAGAGCGGAAAATAAATCTATCTAACCTTGGTGTTACACGCCGTTACCCACCCTTGTGAGCAACAAGGCATCCTTACTCTATCCATCAACTACTCAACACTGTGATGAACAAATACTGAGCACTCTAATTATTACACCAAATCCAACTAAATGAGCAACTAAATGAGATACAACAATCTCCAAAATATAATACATAATAAAAAACAAAAGTGTTTATAAAACACAGCAGCTACCCTGTTTCCCGCACTCCGGCTTGTGTCTTCTTCAGAGACCTGAAATGTTTGGCCCATTGAAGGGCTCAGCAATCGAAATGCTGGTATGCTAAATGTAGTCCTAAGTCATCTAGATTCCTTAAGTCGTTTTAGCCATCTTGATATTAGATTCGTTACAAGATAATCCGGTTTACAATAATAACGGTAATAGCTGTAAACATTAAGCAAACACTTAATAGTTCACTTGCAAACATTAGTGCATAGTAATACACTTCAACCAATAATCAACACCCAACAAGATATACGTATTAAATAACTTTACTTGTTAGTAGGTCAAATGACCCTTAACCTTTTAAGCCAACCACTTAACCTTTCCAATTATTACCACCTCGGGCGTCATGTCAAGACAACCCTTAAAAACCTTTAATAATGGACAGTGTGTCCCCTGGGTTCCAAAGGAACCGTTACCAGCTGACCTTATGGCCCTGGATAATTGACCCATCCGGTCGAGCCTGTGCACCAACGGCTGTGCCCTCCGTCATCATCTAATGTGACTGATGGATTCCCTTGAGTGACTCCCCATTGAAGTCTCTCATAGTGATCACGATGCGCAACCAGAAAGTCGAAACAGTCTGGATTCCTCTCTTTATACATTAGCTCTTTTGTCAGTGGTACAATAACCAATACTTGAATTAAGACTATAACAATTGACCATCAGTTAGGCTCAATAATACCTAAAGGTCAGTTAGTTTTTCCAGTTTAAATGTATAAACCTCCAGTCATAAGACGTTCACGTATAAAATTCAACGCAACAGTTTAAGCAATACAGTACACCACATCATATACATAAAATCACAGATATCGCTCTTGATAATTAAGCATATAATGTCTGGACCTTAGGATAATCCTTAGGACATTCAGACCACACAATTAACATAACCGTTCACCGTGATAACAGCTAGCTTGACAGTTCATGCTCTAGTAAATCTTTCCCGTACGCTGTTATTTATACATACAATAACGGGTAATATAATATGACTGTCCACTAAATATTATAGTACTGTCTCTGTAGAGTTTATTCTCGTTGTACCTAACTCTGTATGTTATTTACTTTCCCTGGTTATTTTAACAGTGGTTCTAGATAACCTAACAGTTCAAGATTTTATGTGGAGTTCACATGTGATAATGAATTCTACCTTTTAGTATATTTCTATTTCTTTAATCATATTCTCATAATTGTTTCCACTTATTCTTTATATTATATCCTTTGGTTATTTTTAGTATAACCATGATTATTTTATAAACTTTATATTATATCCCATATTATACCATAATACATTATATTACTTAATCTTAATTCTTTTCTTGATTAAATTACAAAACCACCATAATAATTCGGTATTTATATCTTGTACCCAACAACTTTTATAAATTATCAAATAACCATATAACTTCTATAATTTACCAATTAACCATATCAACTTTCGGAAATTATAATTTGTACCCACTAATTTTTGCAAATCATAATATAGCCACCTATAGTTTCGGTTTTAATAATTAGGTTTCCTTTATTTACAATTTAACCCCAAAACTTTATATAAGTTACATATTAATTCATAAACTATAGTTTTAATATTTAATCCTCCTTATTTACCGAAATGAACACTTATATTTTATAATTTACATTTCCGCCCCACTTAATATTTCGGTTTTCCATTCAAACTTTTATAATTTACATATTCACCCCAAAACTTTTATAAACTTAATATTTTTTGTCATAAACCATCTTAACCCAAAGTTTTTGGTCAACACTTTGACCAAGACTTAATTTCATAATTAATACTTTAATATACCCATAAAATCATGTATATCTCGGTTTTATCCCAAACTTCTCAATAATCACAAAATAGCCCCAAACTTTATAAAATGTCATTTTAACACTTAAACACTTATTTAAATTCACCAAAATTCATAATATTAATTCCTATCTTATATTATACTATAAATATACCAAATTCACCCTTTCATTCTCGGTAATTATATTAAGCACCCCAAACTTTTCAAAACTTACATTTTAGCCACATAATTTATTAAACTAGCCATTTAAATACTTGTAGCTATTTTTTTAATGTCCCAAAAATTTATAAAATAAGTTAATACACTTATATATATTTCAAAATTCACCAAATCCCATATATTGCTCTCGGCCCTATAGACACCAAAAATTCTCACCCCTCTTATTTATTATTCAACAAAAACAAGGTGGTCGTCCCCGCTTTCGATCAAAGGGATTTCCTTTTACTAATCTTTAAAATCTCACATTCCTTATGAGAAAAGGAGCACGAGCCTTTTATTTATCCGTTTTAACCTACTTCATTTTGTATACTTATTTTGTTGCTTTTTGTTTTAAAATATTTCACTGTTTGTTATTACCTTGTATTATTTTATGAACCCGATTGATTTATACTTTTACTTTTATTTATTATTTCCTTTTGACTCTCTTCGTTTTATCGTCACTATTTCTGTTATTTCTTTATTTTATGTGTCTTTTTTTTACTACTATCATTTTCCATTTGTTTTATACGAGCAGTAATTTTCATTATTTCATGTACATGTGCTATTCTTTTATTTTATATTTCATTACGTTTCTTTGAATCTTATTTTTGATTGTATTCCATACTTTCACGTCATTAGATTAATCATCTCATTGTATTGTATATATTTCCTTTTGGGCTCGTCGCGTTTTTTTTCGAAGAGTTATCCAGTCAAACTTAGAGCTCTTGTATTATTTCTCACACGAATATAATGAATCCTGTCCTGGCCTGACTGGTTATGATGCCCACTTTGAGACTCTACAGGTCTAGGGTTTGAATCTTGCAAGTGCACGGGTGTTTTCCATTTTCCCCTACGGCTTGCCTTAAAACTCTAGTCTTACCTTCGACATTAGTATATTAAATTCTATTGTAGTGCAGTCGGTTAGTGTCTCCAGGAGGTATGCTTGAGGATACAGGTTCGAATCTCAGCACAAGCAGGCGTGGCTTGGGGTGGCCTTTATTCCTGTTTTTCTTCCATCTGCAGTCAACCTCCTTGGCCTACAGGCCAGTTTCGTTTTTTTTATCCAACAACCCAAAATAGTGAGCCCATGTCTAAAACAAAACCCTAGTTAGACATCTGTTTACCTTTCTCACATTATAAAAACAACCTCCAAAAAAACCTACAGTAGACCACGTTTTTCTCCACTCAGTAGACACAGATCCCCATCGTTCTCATTCCCTTGGTCTACCCAGTTTTTTTCAAAATCCCGAGACCAAAAACCCAGACGATCGAAACTGCATTCATCTTCCTGAACAAAACTCAACCCAAAGAAGAACCGAGAACAGTCTCGTTACGCTTTCTTCTCCTCCTCCTACTACTCGAATCGAGCCCCTCTTCGCTGAAATCTCCATAACTCCCCAATCCATCTCGTTGATCTTTGGTTCAGAAGCGTAAGTAGACCTCTCTTCTAGCTTATCTCTTCCTCGTCTCCGGGTCCGACTATATTTCTCTACTACGTTTTCCCTCTTCGATTGTTGTCAAATGAGCTTGACTAATGGCGGCCCTAGTAAGCACATGGAGTGTTGGTTTTTTTTTCTGGAAATTGATTTCCGATGTCGATACCGACTCCCACGCTTCAAAGCCCACCTCCTATTCTCTTCGATTCTTCCAAACTATCATGCTCTAGTTCGTCTTTATTTTTGAAACTCGAAGCATCGACTCCAAAAGGGTTTTTGAGCACAAAGAGTTTTTGAATTGTATGCTGCAAGCATATTGATCGCATTTGCTTATTTTCTGTTTAGTTAAGTTTTCATCGTTTGAACATATGCGCTCCAAGGAATACCGAGACTCAAAATGGGTCTACGGGTTCGAGAGTTGCAGAAGATTGCATTATAAGTCTGTTTCTGCATTCCTGAAGTATGTGGTGTTCTGCCTTTACTCTACATCTTCGCTTTGAGTTATGCTTGTATATCGACGAATTTAGACCCTCGTTTACTCCTTTGTTCGTCAATACGTGTTCTGCAAAATACATGGAGAATGTACCAGTTTCATCTTTGTTTTCATTTTCGATGCACAACGCTTATCCATCACTGTCAAACCTTGTTTTATCTTTTATGAGGCATGTCGCGTTAATACTAAACCCAACATGGGTCTGTGGGTTCACGAGGACAGATGAGCATAAAGCCAAAAGACTTGTAGTCTTACGCTCCACGGGTTGCTATTACCATGTATGTTCGCATTTGAATTCATAGGAAGGTTATGGTTAATGATGTTTTGTTTCTGGCGAGAGTTCCATATCTGGTTATTACTGTAATGGTATTCTTGGATGATCACAGACTTGGTTCACAGATGTTCTGTCCCCTTCAAGTTACACCTCGTGATGTTTTACTTCACGAGTTATTTTGTCTGAGTATATTGATTAGTTGCAAGTCGCATTAGAATCACTGGCAGGCAATTACTGGTCGCATGGGAGACTTCCTTTGTCTTCATCTCTGGTATTCATCCTTTAACTCAAGAAGATTTGCGCCCTCTGTTCATTGATTGGTGTGGTGGTTTGAGCAGCGCATCTGGTAATCTCTGTATATGCCTTGGCTAATTTAATGTTTGATAGAATGAAATCGTCCTGATGATGAGAAGGTGTGTTCGTGTTTCATGTTTCTGAAGTAGAGGCTTCTTTGTGATTACTGATTATTGGTCATTGATGGTCATTCAACCCTGCCCCTAAATACCTCTCTGTCTATTTTAAATCAGTCCATAGATGCCTCGGTTAACCCCTTCTTTGTTTAGACATTTTGTTAATAATGCAAGAACTGTCCTGGCATGTTCTTTGGCTGCTTGATCATTGGAGTAACAAAAGTTGAAAAAAAAAATTACGTAGCGTCTTAAGAAGTAGAACCTATATCCCACTGTTTTCTTTGGTTGAAGACTTCACATTAAATCAGGAGAAGGTTAGGAGACTTTCTAGGCCGTTTCTACAGTCCATATTGATGTCATGCTTTAGAATAGTTTGACGATGGGTTTAGTCTTTAAAACAGTAGACGGGGATGGGGAAATAACCAAAGTAACAAAATGCGAGAAATTCAGTTTAATCGGGCCTGATAATTGAGTTTAGCGGCAGTGGATTTTAATTCCTTCTGCTTAAGTTCGATTCTTAACAAGCAGTAAAAATGGATGAGGTGTTTAGTATCATAGCTTAGTCGTAAGAAACAATCAGAACGGGTTCATTTCTGTTAAAGCGGTTGGTTTTTAATTTGCTATCCATCCTGTGACTTGCTATCTGATTATCTCTTTTGTATTAATTCATGTACATGCTCGGTGTTACGGATATTCTTTAATTCTTTGTTTATATATCGCTTATTATGCAAACCCTAGATGGCCCCTTAGGTCACCCCTTTTTCTTTTTGATCAAAGTCTTGGAAGGTACCCCACAACGAGCTCATTTCTATTTGCTTGGTGGGGAACAATACCATCCAAAAACTTTGAAAACCTTTTAAGCCTTGGAGGGTACCCCACAACTAGCTCATTTCTATTTGCTTGGTGGGGAACCATACCTTCCAAACTCTAAGAGGACTTCCCAAACCATCCTTAATTCATTAAAAGACTTTACCCAAAAAAAGAGGGAAGATGGAAAAAAGGCTTAGGGTTTTAGTGTCCCCTTTAGATTTTAGGGTTTCTCCAATCTTAGCAGCTTCCCACCTTTCAGCCCTCCGTTGCCATTATGAATGTCTCTGATTTTCTACCTCTTGTCTGTTTCTTCAAATCATTTTTCTTCAAGGCAATCGATTTTAATCCACAAGCTCATGGCCCAAAACCAATCCTGGCCCAATACAGGAACCAAGCCCACACTCGGCCCAAAGCCCATGGCCTAAAACCAATCCTGGCCCAATACAGAAACAAGCCCACACTCGGCTCAAAGCCCATGGCCCAAAACTTATCCCGGCCCAATACAGAACTGAAGCCCAAATCTCGGCCCAAACCCAATCTCGGCCCAAATACCTCTCTTCCCAAATACCCACACTCGGCCCAAATACCACACACTCTGCCCAAACACTTCTCATCCTCCTCTGAACCAACTCTAAGTCACATAGGACCTCCAATTCCCGAATACCCTGAACAACTTAGTCATCTGAAACCTGAAACACTTCAATCATCTCGAAAAACCTGACTCTTCTTCTTTAACACCTTTGTCTTCACAAAACGCCTCAAAGAGATAACCCACTCACTTCGAAATTTGAACCTAACAAATCTGGGAAGCTCTTCAACTCAACAAATGATCCAAAAACACCCCTTAACTCCACAAGAATGACTGAATGCCCCTTAGCTCCACAAAACCGAGACAAGCTCAAACCCTTGAAAATAAACAACCACTCACACTTTGACCACCCCACAAAACCAATACGTCAAGACCAGCCTACTTCTTCAAACTCTTCAAAGTCATCTACTCTCAATCGACACTTAATCCTATCCTTTGGCTTTAAATGATCTCTTTAAATAAGTTTTGAAAGAAGAGCCATCCTGACAATTGGAGCCGAGTTTCCTCGGGCACCAATCCAAAGTTCGTGGTCGTTGCCACTTCTAAAGGGTGTAACCCAGTGCGAACCCACACAGAACTCTGACATGACCAGATAGCCTATCCATAGGCAATAATCTCAGAGTCACCAACGGTTCTTAGACCCTCTTCCCTTCCTTCTAGTATCTTAGGTCAAACTAGGTGGCGACTCTAGTCAATCTGCCTTATAGAGGCATAAGTCCGCGTGGAGCCCATTGAGAGCGGGTGTAGTGTTCACTACACTCCCCGTTATGCTTTCTGGGAAAGACGGACGATTTAGTAGGTATTTGAGGGATGCCAAAATAACGGGTTTTCACCTCTCCACAGAATGACATTTTGAGGATCTAGGCTTTTCAGTCAAGAACCATATTAGATAGACCCCCCCATACCGAAAAATCACCCTCCACAGGCCCCAATTTAATTTTATCATATGGTTTTAAAACTTGATTTAAACTTTATAATTAGTATATATAATGTATATAAGCCATATAACACTTCTAAAAATTATGCTAATGATTTAAAATGATTATAAACTCAAAATAGAACATTAAATCCCTAGACCATTTGTTTAATATATGTTACATAATTATTTTTGTGACCCAATATATACCTTAAGGTAATAACCTACCTTATATGTGTTCAATTATTTTCTTGACAATATAACCTATTGTATTTTCGGCCCTAATTTTTTAGAGGTGGTACATAATTTTTATACCAAAGTTTGAAGCTTAAATCAAACTTAAACTTAATAAACCTTACTTATATAAACTTACCCTTAAATCAAGACAATTCTTGTACTTGATTTTTTCTTGGATTCCCAGCTCTCCAAATGCTATTTGATGAAGGTATTTCAGCCTCCTTGTACATATGTAGGATATCTATTTGTTAGACTTCTAACAGAGTTTATAAATATTTTGTAGTAATTTTTACAAGAGTTTACCTGAGGAATTTAACAAGGTATTTTGGTACCCATTGGGAGATATATAGATCCAAGTTTCCTTCATGAAATAATGAAGAGAATATAGGTTTAGAAGTTCCTAAATTTTTCGAAAATACTATAAGGAACTTACTTAGATTTTTTCAACACAAAAATATACCTTAACTTGATCTTGTTGTTCCTTGTGTTGTTGTTGAATCTAGGAACCTCCTTGGAACACCTATGGTTGGTGAAAATTGTAGAAGTTGCTAGGATGATTTCTTGCTTCAAGACTTGAAAGATTTAACTAGGAAATTACATTACAATGGTGTTAGAACCTAGAACACCATTAATGGAGCTTATTAGCTCTTAGGAATTAACTTAGGAAAGAAGAAGAAATGAGAGGAAGGAAGAATGCTTACCATACGGTTGGTGTGGGCAAGTGAAATGAGCAAAGACTCACGTAAGTATTAAGGCAAGAATGAGAAGGACTAAACTTGGAAATTATTGACATGTCATTAGGCATTATTCTATGACATGTTTTTAATTATTTTGATTCCAAAGTTGATCACAAATACCTCATAATTAGTCTAGTCCCACGGTTGATTGGAAAGAATGATAGATGTCTTTGTTGATTGCTTATGGAGAAGATGACTAGACAATGTGAGTGGTTGCCTTCCTTTTTGAATTTACTAAGCTTGAATTATTTGTACTAATCTTGTCTTTCTTGCAGGTGTGATCGGCATGATGGAAATGGGAGGCCCCAATGCTCCTAGACTTACGGTTAAATGGGTGCTAGGAGGTTAATTAGACTTAGTTAATTGCAAACACTTGATCATGGAAGTTAGTACTTGTCTATCTAGGTAATCAATTGGTAATCAAGCTCCCAACTACCTGATTCCCAATCGGCAATTACATGCCACAAATACCAACTTGCTTAATTTGTTATTTACCTAGTTAAAGTGTGACTAGATTTACACTTAATTTCATTATCTTTGTTTAAGCTAATCTTTAATGTTTTCTTGTTGTTTCTCCTGCAGGTAGTACGGTGGAGAAGTCTTATTTGACTGCAATCAGTTGCTACATTATCATATACTACTTGCTAGGATGAGTCATCTTAGCATAAGATATAATTTTGCAAAAAACTTAGTCATTACCACCTTAAATGGCGCATACAATAGGGGGTGAATGGGTCTGATTTTTGATTTAATTTTTGCCACACTATTTTGTATTAAGACCACAGTATAACATATAATAGGTTCCAGCATTTATTGGTACATTTTTATCATGGTAAAAGATGAAAGTTTTAAGGTAAAAAATGTTGATTTTAGGTACCTTTTTGACCCAAAAATCGCCCCCTCTTGTATATGAATTGTAGTACTGCCATAATGATTAGATGTTCATTTATCCCCTTTTAAGTTTATCAACTCGTGCTCCTCAAAAACTTCAAGGCAATTGCGTAAAACGCATTTTGTGACACCCGAAGGTGCGTTTTTGGTGCTTAAGGATTTTCTGGAAAATAAGTAGTTCCCGATTTTTCCATAAACATTGTTATAACAATATATCAATAAATATGTTAAGGTGTTACATTATTATAGGGGTATACCAACTCATAACACAATTCCCGGCCTAACGGGCAAAAAAGCGTTAAGAAGTCGTCCGAGAACTTTGTTTATTTTTGAGGAAGTAGCTCGACTATTCTCTTTAGAATGTTGAATATGATGTTATAGTGCGTAACACCCCCCAACACTGGCCTAGGAGTTAGGGTATTACACCGCGTATTATTACATAACGCAAGGCTCTAATAAACAGACTTATACAGATAATCAAATAAGGCCCAAACGAATACTTGAATAAAGTATACCAAAATGATGTCGTAAAATCTCAAAGTTATAACAGAACCACCAAAACAAATATCAAAAGCAAGAGCTACTGAAGAGGCCAAAGCTCAAATTCAAATACAAGGTCTCTGAGAACGAAATAACAAAACAAACTAAACTCAGAGCTGAGCAAAGTGATCCTCGCTGATCAATCTGCAATGTTAGATAAAGTAGGGGAATGAGCACACAACTATGCCCAGTAGATGACAAACTTCATCAACCAGCATGCTCAAAACATTTATAGAATGTTAACAAATCAGAAGGAGTCAAAGGAATCCATAAGCATGTCAGAAAACAGAACGAAGTCCATACAATAGAGGACTAAACAGAGTCAGAAGCAGACAGAAGCAGAAAATAGAGTGGGACACTAGTTGATCACAGCATACAGACAGAACAAGCAACTAGCTCGTGAACAGAACGAGGAAACCTCACTCGTAAACAGAACAGGTGAAAAAACACCCCGTGAACAGAACGGGAACATCACCCGTGAACAGAAGGATCCTACATAGCGCGCTACGAGACAGCGAGACCAGCCATCCAAAGGTTCAGACACAGAGATAACTAGGTCCCAAAACAGAAGCTTAAAACCATTAAGCATGTGTGCACCAAAGGCACCAGAAAGCACATAATATAGCTTGGAAATCAGAAGGGAAATCCAACCCCGCAGACGGAAGTCAAAAGGAGCTCAAACGAGCAAGTTAAGGTCAAAACAGTAGCATGTCCGAACTTGTGTCCGGACATCAATGTTCGACACGAGTCGAGACTCAGAAGTCGAAATCAGACAGATGTCGAACATGTGTCCAAACTACGAAGTTCGGACACAGGTCGAACCTTAAAACAGTAGTAGAGACAGAGGTGTCCGAACATCAATGTTCGGACTGATGTTCGGACGCTTTTCGGAAAACAAACACGCGTAGTGTCCGAGCTTGTGTCCGGACATCAATGTTCGGACACAAGTCGAAGCCAAATCAGAGAACGCAGAAGGCTGTGTCCGAACTTCAAGATCGGACGGAAGTTCGGACACAGCGAAAACTTCAGAAATTTAAAGCGCACAGGGGTATGTCGAACGTCCAAGCTTGGACAGACGTTCGACACACCGAAAACTCAGAAAACAGAGGCGATTTCACACAGAACGCAGCACCAAACATTGTCAAAACATGTTTAGTTTGCAGAAAACAACCTTGGGGATTTGTAAGCATTAAAACGGTGTTAAACAGACAGTTCACAAACACAATTCACAATCCAAAGACAGAACGCATTCAGAATTCAGAACCAGAACGAAAACTCCCCAAGGCCGAACACACTAGCTGAATCCATAAGCCACCTACCTCAATTACAGCAGAGACGACCCACAATCTGAACAGCAGAGCCCAAACACAGTAGAATCCGAAAAGCAACCGGCGACACAATCCAAAATGCTGCACAACCTCTGAACAGAACACAATTGCAACCCTAAATCAGAAACACAACTAACCCCAAAACTGAAACTGCAACCCAAAACTACAACAGAACCCTCACCTGAATCCGACGTCGAAATCACAGACGGAGCCACTCGCAGAAGAAATTAACAGGGACGCAGGAGTTAACGCTGTATCATAATTCAAATTGCAGAGGGCAATCAGAAGAGGAAACTCAGGAACCGAAGAATCAAAGAGAGAGCAATCACAACCCTACCTCGAAGAACCAGCAATTCGTAAAGACTGGCAATCCGCAGTGGAACCTTGACAGCAGAATAATGGGGCTTGACTGATCGAGAGAAGGAACGGCGCTGAGAGAGAAAGAGAGAAGAAGGCTGGGAACTGCAAATGAGAGAACGATCTGATCGTGGTGTAGAGCGTGAGAATTAATTAACCAAAGAGTTAATTATACTTACCAAAATTCATTAGAAGGGGAAAGTCCACCTTGTCCCTCTGCTTATATAAAAAGGACTCCCATGTCCTACGTAACAAAAGCCAACTTAGAATTACATCAAATGAAATAAAACGCTATGAACTTTGGTTATAACATCACCTCCCCCTTAAAAGAATTTCGTCCTCGAAATTAAACACATACCTACTGCTCGAAAAGGGCGGAAACTTGGAGCGCACTTCGCTTTCGACCTCCCAGGTCGCCTCCTCTTCTGACTGACCCGACCACTGCACCTTCACCAAGGGCATGGTCTTACTCCTGAGCTTGCGGACATCCCGCGCTAGAATCCTTGAAGGAACTGCCTCGAACGTGAAGTCCTCCCTCAACTGAAGCGGACTGAAGTCAATCACATGAGAGGGTCCGGAATATACTTCCTCAGCATAGACACATGAAAGACACTGTGGACCCCAGCCAACG
Organism: Limonium bicolor; assembly: GCA_023374045.1. Classification (NCBI taxonomy): domain Eukaryota; kingdom Viridiplantae; phylum Streptophyta; class Magnoliopsida; order Caryophyllales; family Plumbaginaceae; genus Limonium; species Limonium bicolor. The sequence continues at coordinate 306,610,564 of CM041779.1, forward strand.
ACGTTGGCAAAGCTAAACGATAGGCAACCGTCCGATCCTCTCCAGGATCTCAAAAGGACCCACAAAGCGAGGGCTAAGCTTGCCTCTCTTCCCAACCGGACGACTCCTCGAAACTGGAGAAACCTTCAGATACACATGGTCGCCACCTCAAACTCTAGAGGTCGTCTCCTCTGATCGGCGTAACTCTTCTAACGACTCTGAGCCACAAGCAAGCGCTCTCTGATAGACTGAATCTTGCCCACAGCATCAACAAGTGACTAGCTGGACCAATCACGGCTCTCTCCTTCAGATCATCCCAAAGATGGGTGACCTGCATCTCCTGCCATACAAGGCCTCAAACGGAGCCATCCCGATACTGGTCTGGAAGCTATTATTATAGCAAACTCTATCAAGCAATGTGCTGATCCTAGCTGCCCGAAGTCCAACACACATGCTGAGCATGTCCTCAAGGACCTGATTCGTCCTCTCTGTCTGACCATCTGACTGAGGATGATACGCTGAGCTGAATGACAACTTCGTCCCCAAAGCCAGATGCAAACTCTGCCAGAATCTGGATACGAAGCGCGGGTCTCTCTGTCAGACACAATCGAAGCTGGAACTCCGTGCAGACGCACTATCTCATCCATATATACTGAGCCAAGCGGTGCAAACTGTAGTCTTCCTGACAGGCAGGAAGTGAGCGCTCTTCGTGAGCCGGTCCACTATCACCCAACTGCAATCAAAACCCCTCGGAGTCTTAGGCAGTCCCATAACGAAGTCCATACCGACGCTCTCCACTTCCACTCCAGAACGGGAAGAGGCTGAAGCAAACCAGCTGGCCTCTGATGCTCGGCTTTGACCTGCTACAGGTCCGACATCTGGATACAAATCTGAAATATCCTCTTCATGTTGCTCCACCCCAGAATGTCTCACGTAGGTCCCGGTACATCTTCACACCTCCTGGGTACGAGTACGGGGCTCCATGAGCCTCCTGATAATAATCTCCCGCTCAAGGCGTCATCTGCAGGCACACAAACACGTCTCTGAACCTCAGGCAGCCATCCCTAAACCCGGAACTCAGACTCCTGATGAATACCCCAAATTATTAAAGCATGGATTAAATATTTAATCATATTAATTAAGGCCTAAACATGCCTTAAAAGTCAACTGAGAACAACAGTGGTCAACATAAAACAAGATGTTGCACCCTTTGACTGTTAAGGGTAAATAAATACCCAAATAAACTTCTTAGGACCTAAAAATTTGTCCTAAGCATATTAACATACATAAACATATTATAATAACCGTTGGACAACACTCCAACACAAAGAAAAAGCATTTACATGAGGTCAAAAGGGCAAAAAGTGCTCTGGAAAACCTTAAAAATCAAAGGACCTCTAAATGATATAAAATTGAATTACATGATCAAATATCATGTAGGAACACAACAAGACTGTTGTCAAAGAAAACAGAGCTCAGAAACACCAGGCAACACAAAATGTGCGCTAAAACTCCTTAAAGCACGTTTTTTGTGAATTGCCTTTTAAATTGATTTTTAATGGGCTTAAAATTATAATATCCTTAAATATATATTAATCATATTATATCATTAGGAATTTAATTTCCAATTTTACAGATTTTTACAAATTTAATATTAAATATTAATAAAACCCTAAAGTGGGGCCCGCATGAGTCAATATTGACCAAGCATGGTCAATGGTCAATTAATTGACCCATTTGGACCAAGGAAACCGGCTGGCAATAAGAGAGGAGGCAGCTTGCAATAATTGTTGGACAAATTGATACCTAACTTCAATTTGCAATAGTAACCTTTACTTTTTCCATTATTTCAAATCTTTCCACTCTCTCCTTCCTTCCTTGTCCGATTTCCTCCTGCCCAGCCGAGCTCCTCCCTCCTTTGAAGCTCTCAAGGTCTGTTATTGAGCATGGAAGGCAGCCTAGCTCCTAAGCTCTTATGTAAGTGTTTTAATGTCATTTTTAGCTCTTTTTCTTCATCTTCTCACCACCAACACCTAGATTTCGTGGCTCATCAATTCCTATGGCTTATTCTCAGTGTTCTAAGGTTAGAACAAGAGCTAAACTCGGTTGAGACCAGTAGAGGGACCAAGGTTGTTCAAATCTACATTTTAAGGTAAAAATGTGCTTTAAGCTCATAACTTTTGATTCCCTTCGAGTTTGGCTGTGAAACTTTGGTCATAGCCTCATCTTCTTCTCCTTTTCATGTGGAATCTGTTGGTTAGCCATTTGGAGCAAGGATGGCCGAGATCCAAAGGAAATACCCTCTTTTAAGGCATTTTTCCAAGGTAAAACCTAACAACAAGGTAGCATTTCGAGATCTAACTATTTCCTATGTCATATGGTGGATCTAACACCTTGTGGTGTGTTTGGTTCAGGTCGAAACCACTTAGAACTTCCCTTGCATTTTTAAGGTGATTTTTGCCTTAAATCTTACATTAAATTACTTCTTATGGTTAGATCTTTCTTGGAGACTAACTAGGCCTTGTTTGCTGTTTGAAACATGCAAGAGAAGCTTTGGAAATTTTATCTAAGGCTGGCCGAATTCAAACAAGGCTTACCAAGCTAAATCAAGGTATAAATCACTTAAAACCTTAACTTGATACATTAACACAAGTTTAAGTGTGTGTATATCAATTGTCGTGAGTGAATGATCAAAATAAGGTCTTGTTTGACCTTAAAATGTTTAAGGAATGGTTTAATAAATTTTATAACTAATTAAACAAGCATAATTGTCAAATTAAAGACATTATGTGGAAGTTTTGTAATTAAATGAAAATTCTATGGTGAGGCCGAGAATTTATATGTTTTTTGGGACATTTATGTGTAATTTATTTTGCAAGCCAATGTTTGTAATAAGGCCATGTATTTTAGGCCATTTTATTTATGCATTTACAAGCTTTTAATTAAGTTTAAGTAGTATAAATGCATTACCAAAAATAAATGGGGTATTAGGTGTAATTAAATTAAATTTGGGGGCTTTAGAATAATAAGGCCGAAAATGAGAGGTAAAATGGAGTTAAAATAAAGTTTATAAGATTTTATAAAGTTTTGGGGTTAAATGGTGATTTAGAAAGTTTGGGTACTAAACCGTAATTATAAGGAATTGGTGGTCAAGGAAATATTAAGGAGGTCAACCTTGACCATATGCTAGGCTTTGACCAAATAAATAAGTTAGATAACTTATTTAAGGTTTTATAATAAGTTATGTATTTAATGGTAATATTTTTATAACATATGTGGTAAATATGTTATTACCAAAAATAAAGGGTGTACAATGGTATTCTAAACCCCATGGGCTATTAGGAATTTTTAGGAATTTATTTGGTGGATTTTGGAATTAAAATAAACTATATATGAATAATATATAGTTAATATGTCATTATGACACTTTGGAGAAAAATAGATGGTGGAATGGTAAATATCAAAAGTATATGGGTTAATAAGGATATTTATAACCCTTTGGTGGAATTTGGTGATTTTTAGAATTATATAAGAGTATTTTGTTGAGATATGTATAATATATAGTTTTAATGATATTATCAAACTATATGTTATAAATTGGGCCTAATGACAATATAAAATGTATATTGAGGTCTGTTCGGAATTTACAAAAAATAACCATAGGTTATGCTCTTTTATAAGTTAGAAATGTTATATTAAATGGGATATATAACATGGTAAAAGAAAGGGGTGATTTTGTAAATAAAGAAATTATGGTTTAAGGAAAAGTATAAGGTTTAATATGTGCCTATGAGGCAATATACAATAGTTTTGTATAAAAACTATAGATTATAAGTTAAAGGAAATAAAAATATCATAGCAAATGATATTAGTATTTTGGTATAACATTACATAATGTTATGTGGTCAAAAGGGAATTTAAATAAATTCAAGGGCTATACCGAAAATATAAAGGTTGGAAAATGAATTTTAGACTAAGGTCTATTGTTATAAATGTTATAACAATTATTTGGTATTAAGGTGGTTTAATGAAATTAATACAAATAAGGTATTCACATTAAATGGTGTGACAAACTATAAGTGAATGGGATTTATAAACTAAGGTATTTATGGAATAAACCTTAGGAGTTGTAAATGTACAACATAAAATGTTACATAATATTAGGATAACAATCTTAATATAAGTTGTATAATATGATGCAACTAATGGGAATAATCATCTAATAAAAGATGATGAAATGTAACACAAAATATAAGAGTTTATAAAACTCATGAGAATTACCTACGTGGTAAAAATATATACATACACAAGAATAATGTATATAAGGTGGATAAATATATTTTGGTTGAACACCTTATGAGTTAATGGTGGTGGTTATTAAAAAAAATATAGTTACGAACTATAAGTCATGAGTTTTGGAAGCAAATATTATTTGCTAAAGATAAAGGGATTATACAACATGTCGAATTATGAAGGATGGTGGGAAAATAAAACAATATGAAAGAGAATACAATAAAATAAATGATACAATAAGAAAAAGAATATAATATAATATAATCATGCATGCATACATGCAACTATGGGTTACGCACCTAAACTGGAGGTGGATAAGATTAAAAAGGAAATAGTGAATTAAACTTAACAGTTGGGATAGTTTTGACGTACGCGTTTTAAGTAACAAAACCGACTGTTTTAGAGAAACCCGTAACAACAACTGTAGAAAACAGGTGAACTGTCGGGGTTACTTATTATTCGGATATACCGGATGTAGTTAGTCATGGAGACTGACGTATAGTTTTAATACCGTTTAGATTATACTTCTGACAAGGACGCTTGACAAGCTAGCGGACTACACGGAGCATAGGATCTTGAAGATTCATACTCCACCGTAATACAATCAGGGTGAACGGTATGTAAAGGGGTTTGCCGAGTTGACCTAAGGTTGCTCCTTGGGCTCGGATTTGGTTGATATAACTTGTGTGTTATATGTGTGTGGTTACATGTATGTGTTTAAGTGTTGATGCATTAATTATTTATGCACGGGCGTCCTACGGGACTAACACTACGTCGACTATAGATCGACTTATATAAACATACATATGCGTTGTGATGACATGACGGTTACTTGATATAATACCATGATATTAATATTAAGGATATGGTAACCTAAGTAAAACACTTAGGAACGAGTCACGACATTGTCGGTCTCTAGAGCATGGATCTCTAACATAAATATCACCTAGATGACTTCTAGGTATGCGTGACCCATTGGGCCGCTGGTTAATAAATATTCTCCATAAGACTAAGAGCAGATCTTAAACATTATGAGAGAGTGATGGTATGAGATTGAGGTGAGGAATCCCGGTAGTTTCAAAACTACTTGGTTGCGCATTTGTGATCACTGAGGGGTTTCCTATTTGGATTCCGCTCCAGGTTATATCCAACGAGCCCAAATAGGTTCGTGGATCAGGTGGCTACGGCCTTTTTATGGACGTCTTACGAGACATAAGTGAGTCAGGGGCCTCCGGACCTCTGGCGAAATGAGCACCTTTGTGTGTACGGGGGACTACTGTCCATGGTGAGGTTATCGGGTTGTCCTAACATGACGCCCTACTGACATTAATTAAACATGGTTGGATGGAGCCTACAAGGCTAAGGTAAATTAACTATGGGAACTGTACGCTACGGCGAATGTACATTGTACATATGGACGGGGCTTGAAAGCCAAACTAAAATAAATTGACAGTGGATGGTGAACACTACGGCGATTGTACATTGTACAAAATATTGTTGTTATTGCTCGATACGTTCGATATACAAATGTTGTTTGAAATATTCTATGAATGTTTGGTTTGGATGGATGATTAATGTTTATGAAAATTTGGATGGTTGATTATGTATATTATACATTTATGCTTCAGTTTTGATTATAACTGTAAAAAGGAAAAGCATGAAACCAATCTAATAATAAGATGGTTAAAATGACAAGTGACCATTAGGGTCCAGGCCCGGCATACTCAGCGTCTATCGCTGATACTACACCATTTCAGGTTGTTGATCATTGTCGGAGCTGAAGAGCAGGAACAGGGTAGTTGGAGATGTTGTATGGTAATGAAGATGGTGTATGGTCTTATGGTAAGGTTATGTATTTTTCAGGATTGGGTAGACGCTCACTTGTCAATGTTTATGGTTATGGACTTAGTTTGATGTATAGGAGTTTCTCGTTATCACTGCGGTTAGCAGTTTGTTTATTTGGGAGTTGGATGTGGTATGGCTACGTTGCTCGCATGGGCGAGTAATGGCCGGTGACACCCGTGTGAGTTTTGTAATTGTTATTTATTTTTCCGCTGCGAGACGTTTTATTTATTGCTACGTGAGGGATTATATCGTGATTATGGAGAGGGGTGTTACAAAAGTGGTATCAGAGCGGAGTACCGCTCTGATGACGAGAAAGTAGGTTAAGACAGTGAGCTTAGGACTTGGAAATATTGGGAAACATTTAGGAGGTACGAGACGATTCGTCTCAAAAGATATTGTGTCTAGAAACGCAAAATGCGTGACAGGATAGCCTTTAAGGCAACTTAATATCTATTGGTTGTGTACGGTAATTTTACCAAGTATTTATGTGACATACTGTACTACAGATGTCTGGTGGTACTAGAGGGCGTGGTGCTGGAAGAGGTAGAGGCGGTGACCCCGGCATTCCAGGAGTTGCTGAGACGGTTGCAGCCGTTCTTGCACAGCTGGGTACTCAGATAGGAGGAGCACCAGCCCACCCGCCACAGCCCAGGGAAACAAACTGGCTGAAGTCAGTTACAGAGACCCGACCACCTACATATTCAGGGGAACCAGACCCCGTAGCTTTGGAACGTTACATCGTTGAACATGAGAAGGCCTATGAAGCGTTACAGGTACCTGACGACAAGAAGGTCGCTATTGCTGCTTTCCATCTGAAGGATGCAGCCAGCACTTGGTGGAGGTTGGTCAAGGACCAGCACCTGGCTACGCCCGACTTTTCGTGGGCTGCCTTTGTTGAGTTACTAAGAGGGAAGTACTACCCGGCGCACCTCAAACAGAAGAAGCGCCATGAGTTTGAAACATTGACCCAGGGAGGTCTGACCGTGGACGAGTATTACGCTCGATTCATTGGTCTACTGGACTTCATCCCCGGTGTGGATTACTCAGAAACCGTAAAGATCGAGAAGTTCCGGGGAGGACTATTATTTCGCATCCAGATGGCGATGGGTGCTACCCTCTACACTACCATACAGGTATTAACATGAATGCCATAAATTCTTTACTTACTATAGTACCGTATAACCTTGTGAGAACTTACCAATGAGATTCCAGGAGTGTTACGACGCTGCCTCGAGGACGGAGCTAATGCTCCAGACTCGGGAAGAGACTCTAGGGGCAAAGAAAAGGAAGAACCCTGAAGGAGAGTCTGAGGGTGGAGGAGCATCTTCAGGCGATGGCCAGAAAAAGGAAAGTAAGGACTTAACCCAAGCTTAAATACTTATCATACTAAATACCTTACGAATGCTGACCCGAAACCTTAAACAGGAAATTCTTTCCAAAGAAGGGCAGCAGGGTCACCAGGGAAAGAAAGGGAAAGAGCCCGTCCTGCAGTTGACCGGCCCAGCTATTGATGCTAAGCCTCTGAGATCTGCACCTCCTAAGGGTGAGAACACCTACCTCTTAAATTCAAATATAATCTTAACCCCTATATCAACAGATTTAACTTAAACTTAAATACTATCATCAGGCACCGGACAGCCCCAGCGCCATTTTTACTGTAAGCGTTGTGGGAAGGACCATCCAGGGGTCGACTGCGAAGGCCGCAAAGTCGAGTGTCGGTGCTGCCACAAAGAGGGCCATAGGGAATTTGAATGTTGGATGAACCCAGAGAGCCGTAATTACAGGCCACCAAAGAATACTCAGAAGACCTCAGCTGGAGGATCTGGAGTACCACGAGGCGGTCAGGATGGCTAGACATCTGCTGATGCTGGAGCCCAGAAGGGCAAGGGAGTAGATAGGGCATGAGTACCCATACTCCATGAGACCGCTAGTGGAAGACTTTTACTTACTGTGTTGTGTGCTTACTTTGAATGTTAGAAGGAGCTATGTTATAAGTATGTGGGAGTGTGTCATTGACCACTCGCCTTTTGTGTAAGACTTTGGGATTAGTTGTGTGTACTCAGTACCAAAAGCTTTAAACCTTGACGGATATATATATGAACAGGATGTTAATGCTTACATTACCATGTAGCCTATACTCTACGACACAGAGTCAATGAGACCGGAATTACTGAACCAGAATTTCCACCTGCATGGCGCACTTGCTATTGCAAGCGCTATGACAGTAAACCACTGAAATTTCCATCTGCCTTGCGCACTTGCTACAGCAAGTGCAGCGACAGCAACAGCAACAGTAACAGCTACTGCAAATGCAACTGCAACAACTACTACTTTTTAACCTTTTATAAAAAAAAAACTGTTGTTCAAACCTTTTCATTGAAACCTGGAGATTAGAAACCTATGCAATTTTGAAGGACCGATAGTCCAACCACTGCAACTGGACACATTATACAGCCACTATGACTGTAAAAAAAAAACACACACACACACACACACCAGTTTAAACGTTCGAGGAAGTTTCAGACAGGGCTATTAGCCAAATACCATTAGAGTATACTTGCATTTAATGCTAATCACTACCGGTGATACATGTTTAGTCCTTATGGACAAGCATACCCTTTGTAGATGCACCACCGTCAGTGAGGATGGTTGGGAAGTGAAGAGCCAAGCTGCTCAAGCTATTATGCAATCTGCAATACATCCAATTACATGGATGAGGGGACGAATATGAACTATGGATGAGACATGATCAAAAAAAAAAAACACAAGAGAAAAGGAAAATGTGTTGTATTCAATGAGATCAAAAAAAAGAGGAGAAACAAGTTTGCTAATATAGCACGGATTTTACTTACACCGAGTTGAATAATACCAGTCTATGATACAATTACCACGGTTGCCACAAAGGCAATCACTTATTACAGGATAACTGATAACATGAACTATTACAAAAAAAAGAAGAACAAGCAAAAAGAAAAAAAAAGAAGAAAGAAGAAGAGAAAAAAAAAAGAAGAACAAAAAAAAAAGATATCCATCAAAAGGGAGATTGACAAAGAATACTTCACAACAACCGTGTGACAGACATTACCAGTTTACTAAACGAGACATGGGACGACCGCACTCCGTTCGGAGCATGTGGGCCTGACAGACTTATTTATAAGTTAGTCGGGTAAGTAGTAATGTATCAGTACGGTACCCCATGCAAGTAGACAGGTAGTGTTAGGAACACGAGAAGTAGTCAACTCCATTCTACGGACAGCAAGACGGATTACCTCGAAGATGGACGAGAAGAGCCGCAGTTAAAACAACGGACTAGAGGAAAAAAAAGGTGAGAATCTTCGACAGAGAACAGTGGACAGTATACAGAGTAGACAAGGAACAGTTTAAGGACAGGAAAAAAAAAAGAACAGGAAAACCCATTATGGACGAAAATATGTAGAACCCTCATAAGGATCAGCAAATACTTGCAATCCAGAGGAAATCTACCAGATGTATGGACATAAACGCGTGACTACGCGAGAAGAAAAGATAAAGCTATATGATAGCAGAAATCTTGCTTAAAGAACAATGGATTTGGAATGTACCACTCATAGGACAATTCGCACATCTTATCTGTTTGACTCATGAAATATTAGCTGTTGAGCGTTTACGCCTCTGCACTCTGTATGACTGAGTGTTTTGGTATTGCACTCGTGCAGTTATTAATCTTGTGGAAATGCTGAAAGATAAAGTGGATATCAACAAGAGTGTGAAAAAAAAGAACTACAACAGTGTGTTACTCCGGAGCAAAATCACCAGGAGACATGGATGACAAACATCATCTTTGTGGACATATAGGCTGGTACGTCTTAGTATTACAAAGACAAGTGCAAAGAGCACTAAGTACTAACAGTAGCCAATGTCACATTACATCTCAAACTGAATATCAGTGAGAAAAGACACACGCATATATGCTAGTGATCCAAACCAGTGGATTCACAGCAAAAAAAAGAGGCAAATTGAGCCTTTGTTCATGGGTCTACACCTCATACGGAGCGAGTGGGCCCAAAAGAATGAACTTGGGAGAGAGCACAAAAAGATCAGTGCCTCACCTTTTATATATTGTGGAGCCCTGAAGGGCTAGAATTATACCCGTCTCTCTGATATGAGGATAATCCACGAGTTGGAGAACTCTTTGAGAGCCAAGTATCCAGCGCTCCTTGTTGAGCGGCTGTTGTATACTTGTGGGGTACGGGGGCGTAACCCTTTTTAAGGGGGGTAGAGCCTCTTGGCTGTGCACATGTGTGCACTTATTTTTGGCTGTTTGATATGCATTGCATGCAAAAAAAAAGAATTGGTGGTGTGCGGGGCATACGAGGTTGTTTGGTTAGTATGTGAATTATTTAGTATGCATAGCATACAGTGAATTGGTTTTCTTGGTTATGGTTGGTCGCGGGGCGTGCGTTGTTTGGTTGTTTGGGTGTGATGTACACTTGAAAGTATGTATCCTATGAGATACTTGTTTGAATGATTGTATGTACACCATGTGTGTAGTACTTTTCTTATGCTATCTGTGATATGCATTCATATTGCTTTATAGAATGATTACATATGGTATTGCCTAGATACGAAATGAATCATTAGATATGGAATGTGGAACAATGGAATGTTATGGACACCTCAGGAAGGTTGTCAGGACTTGTAGAACTGATAGGAAATGATGGTGCTGATGGATCACCTATATCCATATATGATTGAACTAACGCCACAACGTGATGGCTATGTGCTGTATAAGCGCAATATGATGTGTGTAAATGATATATCACATAGATATACATTATGGGAACAATGGGTAGTTATACATTTATATATACTTACCTATTTGATTAAGAGACTTCGGGACGAAGTCTTTTTAAGGGGGGTAGACTGAAATACCCCAAATTATTAAAGCATGGATTAAATATTTAATCATATTAATTAAGGCCTAAACATGCCTTAAAAGTCAACTGAGAACAACAGTGGTCAACATAAAACAAGATGTTGCACCCTTTGACTGTTAAGGGTAAATAAATACCCAAATAAACTTCTTAGGACCTAAAAATTTGTCCTAAGCATATTAACATACTACTAAACATATTATAACCGTTGGACAACACTCCAACACAAAGAAAAAGCATTTACATGCTTCAAGGTCAAAAAGGGCAAAAAGTGCTCTAGGAAAACCTTAAAAATCAAAGGACCTCTAAATGATATAAAATTGAATTACATGATCAAATATCATGTAAGGAACACAAAAGACCGTTGTCAAAGAAAACAGAGCCCAGAAACACCAGGCAACACAAAATGTGCGCTAAAACTCCTTAAAGCACGTTTTTTGTGAATTGCCTTTAAATTGGTTTTTAATGGGCTAAAAATTATAAATACCTTAAATATATATTTAATCATATTATATGATATTAGGAATTTAATTCCAAATTTTACAGATTTTTACAAATTTAATATTAAAATATTAATAAAACCCTAAAGTGGGGCCCGCATGAGTCAATATTGACCAAGCATGGTCAATGGTCAATTAATTGACCCATTTGGACCAAGGAAACCGGCTGCAATAAGAGAGGAGGCAGCTTGCAATAATTGTTGGACAAATTGATACCTAACTTCAATTTGCAATAGTAACCTTTACTTTTTCCATTATTTCAAATCTTTCCACTCTCTCCTTCCTTCCTTGTCCGATTTCCTCCTGCCCAGCCGAGCTCCTCCCTTCCTTTGAAGCTCTCAAGGTCTGTTCTTGAGCATGGAAGGCAAGCCTAGCTCCTAAGCTCTTAATGTAAGTGTTTTAATGTCATTTTTAGCTCTTTTTCTTCATCTTCTCACCACCAACACCTAGATTTCGTGGCTCATCAATTCCTATGGCTTATTCTCAGTGTTCTAAGGTTAGAACAAGAGCTAAACTCGGTTGAGACCAGTAGAGGGACCAAGGTTGTTCAAATCTACATTTTAAGGTAAAAATGTGCTTTAAGCTCATAACTTTTGATTCCCTTCGAGTTTGGCTGTGAAACTTTGGTCATAGCCTCATCTTCTTCTCCTTTCATGTGGAATCTGTTGGTTAGCCATTTGGAGCAAGGATGGCCGAGATCCAAAGGAAATACCCTCTTTTAAGGCATTTTTCCAAGGTAAAACCTAACAACAAGGTAGCATTTCGAGATCTAACTATTTCCTATGTCAATATGGTGGATCTAACACCTTGTGGTGTGTTTGGTTCAGGTCGAAACCACTTAGAACTTCCCTTGCATTTTTAAGGTGATTTTTGCCTTAAATCTTACATTAAATTACTTCTTATGGTTAGATCTTTCTTGGAGACTAACTAGGCCTTGTTTTCTGTTTGAAACATGCAAGAGAAGCTTTGGAAATTTTATCTAAGGCTGGCCGAATTCAAACAAGGCTTTACCTAAGCTAAATCAAGTATAAATCACTTAAAACCTTAACTTGATACATTAACACAAGTTTAAGTGTGTGTATATCAATTGTCGTGAGTGAATGATCAAAATAAGGTCTTGTTTGACCTTAAAATGTTTAAGGAATGGTTTAATAAATTTATAACTAATTAAACAAGCATAATTGTCAAATTTAAGACATTATGTGGAAGTTTGGTAATTAAATGAAAATTCTATGGTGAGGCCGAGAATTTATATGTATTTTGGGACATTTATGTGTAATTTATTTTGCAAGCCATGTTTGTAATAAGGCCATGTATTTTAGGCCATTTTATTTATGCATTTACAAGCTTTTAATTAAGTTTAAGTAGTATAAATGCATTACCGAAAATAAATGGGGTATTAGGTGTAATTAAATTAAATTTGGGGGCTTTAGAATAATAAGGCCGAAAATGAGAGGTAAAATGGAGTTAAAATAAAGTTTATAAGATTTTATAAAGTTTTGGGGTTAAATGGTGATTTAGAAAGTTTGGGTACTAAACCGTAATTATAAGGAATTGTGGTCAAGGAAATATTAAGGAGGTCAACCTTGACCATATGCTAGGCTTTGACCAAAATAAATAAGTTAGATAACTTATTTAAGGTATAATAAGTTATGTATTTAATGGTAATATTTTTATAACATATGTGGTAAATATGTTATTACCAAAAATAAAGGGTGTACAATGGTATTCTAAACACCCATGGGCTATTAGGAATTTTTAGGAATTTATTTGGTGGATTTTGGAATTAAAATAAACTATATATGAATAATATATAGTTATATGTCATTATGACACTTTGGAGAAAAATAGATGGTGGAATGGTAAATATCAAAGTATATGGGTTAATAAGGATATTTATAACCCTTTGGTGGAATTTGGTGATTTTTAGAATTATATAAGAGTATTTGTTGAGATATATGTATAATATATAGTTTTAATGATATTATCAAACTATATGTTATAAATTGGGCCTAATGACAATATAAAATGTATATTGAGGTCTGTTCGGAATTTACAAAAAATAACCATAGGTTATGCTCTTTTATAAGTTAGAAATGTTATATTAAATGGGATATATAACATGGTAAAAGAAAGGGGTGATTTTGTAAATAAAGGAAATTATGGTTTAAGAAAAGTATAAGGTTTAATATGTGCCTATGAGGCAATATACAATAGTTTTGTATAAAAACTATAGATTATAAGTTAAAGGAAATAAAAATATCATAGCAAATGATATTAGTATTTTGGTATAACATTACATAATGTTATGTGGTCAAAAAGGGAATTTAAATAAATTCAAGGGCTATACCGAAAATATAAAGGTTGGAAAATGAATTTTAGACTAAGGTCTATAATGTTATAAATGTTATAACAATTATTTGGTATTAAGGTGGTTTAATAATGAATTAATACAAATAAGGTATTCACATTAATGGTGTGACAAACTATATGAATGGGATTTATAAAACTAAGGTATTTTGGAATAAACCTTAGGAGTTGTAAATGTACAACATAAATGTTACATAATATTAGGATAACAATCTTAATATAAGTTGTATAATATGATGCAACTATGGGAATAATCATCTAATAAAAGATGATGAAATGTAACACAAAATATAAAGTTTATAAAACTCATGAGAATTACCTACGTGGTAAAAATATATACATACACACGATAATGTATATAAGGTGGATAAATATATTTGGTTGAACACCTTATGAGTTAATGGTGGTGGTTATTAAAAAAATATAGTTACGAACTATAAGTCAGAGTTTTGGAACAAATATTATTTGCTAAAGATAAAGGGATTATACAACATGTCGAATTATGAAGGTGGTGGGAAAATACAACAATATGAAAGAGAATACATAAAATAAAATGATACATAAGAAAAAGAATAGAATATAATATATCATGCATGCATACATGCAACTATGGGTTACGCACCTAAACTGGAGGGTGGATAAGATTAAAAGGAAATAGTGAATTAACTTAACAGTTGGGATAGTTTTGACGTACGCGTTTTAAGTAACAAAACCGACTGTTTTAGAGAAACCCGTAACAACAACTGTAGAAAACGGAGGTGAACTGTCGGGGTTACTTATTATTCGGATATACCGGATGAAGTTGGTCATGGAGACTGACGTATAGTTTTAATACCATTTAGATTATACTTCTGACAAGGACGCTTGACAAGCTAGCGGACTACACGGAGCATAGATCTTGAAGATTCATACTCCACCGTAATACAATCAGGGTGAACGGTATGTAAAGGGTTTTGCCGAGTTGACCTAAGGTTGCTCCTTGGGCTCGGATTTGGTTGATATAACTTGTGTTATATGTGTGTGTGGTTACATGTATGTGTTTAAGTGTTGATGCATTAATTATTTATGCACGGCGTCCTACGGGCTAACACTACGTCGATTATAGATCGACTTATATAAACATACATATGCGTTGTGATGACATGACGGTTACTTGATATAATACCATGAATATTAATATTAAGGATATGATAACCCTAAGTAAAACACTTAGGAACGAGTCACGACTTGTCGGTCCTCTAGAGCATGGATCTCTAACATAAATATCACCTAGATGACTTCTAGTTACGCGTGACCCATTGGGCCGCTGGTTAATAAATATTCTCCATAAGACTAAGAGCAGATCTTAAACATTATGAGAGAGTGATGGTATGAGATTTGAGGTAGGAATCCCGGTAGTTCACGAACTACTTGGTTGCGCATTTGTGATCACTAAGGGGTTCCTATTTGGATTCCGCTCCAGGTTATATCCAACGAGCCCCAATAGGTTCGTGGATCAGGTGGCTACAGCCTTTTTATGGACGTCTTACGAGACATAAGTGAGTCAGGGGCCTCCGGACCTCTGGCGAAATGAGCACCTTTGTGTGTACGGGGACTACTGTCCATGGTGAGGTTATCGGGTTGTCCTAACATGACGCCCTACTGACATTAATTAAACATGGTTGGATGGAGCCTACAAGGCTAAGGTAAATTAACTA
Organism: Limonium bicolor; assembly: GCA_023374045.1. Lineage (NCBI taxonomy): Eukaryota > Viridiplantae > Streptophyta > Magnoliopsida > Caryophyllales > Plumbaginaceae > Limonium > Limonium bicolor. The sequence continues at coordinate 306,626,161 of CM041779.1, forward strand.
TGGGAACTGTACGCTACGGCGAATGTACATGTACATATGGACGAGGCTTGAAAGCCAAACTAAAAAATTGACAGTGGATGGGGAACACTACGGCGATTGTACATTGTACAAAATATTGTTGTTATTGCTCGATACGTTCGATATACACAATGTTGTTTGAAATATTCTATGAATGTTTGGTTTGGATGGATGATTAATGTTTATGAAAATTTGGATGGTTGATTATGTATATTATACATTTATGCTTCAGTTTTGATTATAACTGTAAAAAGGAAAAGCATGAAACCAATCTAATAATAAGATGGTTAAAATGAAAAGTGACCATTAGGGTCCAGGCCCGGCATACTCAGCGTCTATCGCTGATACTACAACCATTTCAGGTTGTTGATCATTGTCGGAGCTGAAGAGCAGGAACAGGGTAGTTGGAGATGTTGTATGGTAATCATGAAAAGATGGTGTATGGTCTTATGGTAAGGTTATGTATTTTTCAGGATTGGGTAGACGCTCACTTGTCAATGTTTATGGTTATGGACTTAGTTTGATGTATAGAGTTTCTCGTTATCACTGCGGTTAGCAGTTTGTTTATTTTGGGAGTGGATGTTGGTATGGCTATGGCTACTTTGCATGATCTGGTAGGGGCGTAATGGCCGGTGACACCCGTGTGAGTTTTGTAATTGTTATTTTTTTTCCGCTGTGAGACTTTTATTTATTGCTACGTGAGGGATTATATCGTGATTATGGAGAGGGTGTTTACACCTGACCAGCAGCAACACTCTCTCTGATCTTACACAAACTGACATCGTGCTCCTAACTGGCCTTGATCCGGTCGATCAAGGTAGGCTGAATCTGCAACGCTGCTAACATCCCGACCTCTTTGGACGGACGACCCAATACCCATACGCTGCAACTCAAGAGCAGACCTCTGCATACCAGACATAGCACAACGCTCCAGACGGACCCCTTCTACTGAGCGCATCAGCAACCACATTCGCCCTACCCGGGGGTAGAGAATCTCCGATCATAATCGTGCAGCAACTCCAGCCACCTCCTCTGCCTCAAGTTCAACTCCTTCTGAGTGAACAGATACTTGAGGCTCTTATGGTCCGTATACACCTTAACGCAGCTCCATAGAGGTAATGTGTGACAGCCCAGACAATATCTGTGACAGCCCAGACAAACAGCCCACATGTGTGATATTGTCCGCTTTGGCACGCAGGCCGCACGGATTTGTTCCTGGGGTTTCGCCCCAAACGCGTCACAGATGGTATCAGAGCCAGACCCAGGTCGGTGTGGGTCCAGTGAGCCCGTGAGGGCACTTACTCTTCCCTTGTGTGACGCGTTTTGGGGCGAAACCCCAGGAACAAATCCGTGCGCCTGCGTGCCAAAGCGGACAATATCACACATGTGGGCTGTTTGTCTGGGCTGTCACAGATGGTATCAGAGCCAGACCCAGGTCGGTGTGGGTCAGTGAGCCCGTGAGGGCACTGGGCTCCTTAAGGGGGTAGTGTGTAACACCCGGCGTGGTGTTTACCATCCCACATCGATCGGGAGAGAGCCGAACCATACCTTATATTGGTGGGGATACTCTTCCCTTGTGTGACGCGTTTTGGGGCGAAACCCCAGGAACAAATCCGTGCGCCTGCGTGCCAAAGCGGACAATATCACACATGTGGGCTGTTTGTCTGGGCTGTCACAGATGGTATCAGAGCCAGACCCAGGTCGGTGTGGGTCCAGTGAGCCCGTGAGGGCACTGGGCTCCTTAAGGGGGGGGGGGGGGGTAGGGTGTAACACCCGGCGTGGTGTTACCTCCCACATTGATCGGGAGAGAGCACGAACCATACCTTATTAGGGTGGGGATACTCTTCCCTTGTGTGACGCGTTTTGGGGCGAAACCCCAGGAACAAGGGTGTAACACCCGGCGTGGTGTTACCTCCCACATCGATCGGGAGAGAGCACGAACCATACCTTATTAGGGTGGGGATACTCTTCCCTTGTGTGACGCGTTTGGGGCGAAACCCCAGGAACAAATCCGTGCGGCCTGCGTGCCAAAGCGGACAATATCACACATGTGGGCTGTTTGTCTGGGCTGTCACAGATGGTATCAGAGCCAGACCCAGGTCGGTGTGGGTCCAGTGAGCCCGTGAGGGCACTGGGCTCCTTAAGGGGGGTAGGGTGTAACACCCGGCGTGGTGTTACCTCCCACATCGATCGGGAGGAGCACGAACCATACCTATTAGGGTGGGGATACTCTTCCCTTGTGTGACGCGTTTTGGGGCGAAACCCCAGGAACAAATCCGTGCGGCCTGCGGTGTAACACCCGGCGTGGTGTTACCTCCCACATTGATCGGGAGAGAGCACGAACCATACCTTATTAGGGTGGGGATACTCTTCCCTTGTGTGACGCGTTTTGGGGCGAAACCCCAGGAACAAATCCGTGCGGCCTGCGTGCCAAAGCGGACAATATCACACATGTGGGCTGTTTGTCTGGGCTGTCACAGATGGTATCAGAGCCAGACCTGGGTCCAGTGAGCCCGTGAGGGCACTGGGCTCCTTAAGGGGGGTAGGGTGTAACACCCGGCGTGGTGTTACCTCCCACATCGATCGGGAGAGAGCACGAACCATACCTTATTAGGGTGGGGATACTCTTCCCTTGTGTGACGCGTTTTGGGCGAAACCCCAGGAACAAATCCGTGCGGCCTGCGTGCCAAAGCGGACAATATCACACATGTGGGCTGTTTGTCTGGGCTGTCACAGATGGTATCAGAGCCAGACCTGGGTCCAGTGAGCCCGTGAGGGCACTGGGCCCCTAAGGGGGGTAGGGTGTAACACCCGGCGTGGTGTTACCTCCCACATCGATCGGGAGAGAGCACGAACCATACCTTATTAGGGTGGGGATACTCTTCCCTTGTGTGACGCGTTTTGGGGCAAAACCCAGGAACAATCCGTGCGGCCTGCGTGCCAAAGCGGACAATATCACACATGTGGGCTGTTTGTCTGGGCTGTCACACCCTAGGTGGTATGGGTCGTGCTCTCTCCCGATCGATGTGGACACAGCCCAGACAAACAGCCCCCATGTGTGATATTGTCCGCTTTGGCACGCAGGCCGCACGGATTTGTTCCTGGGGTTTCGCCCCAAAACGCGTCACACAAGGAAGAGTATCCCCACCCTAATAAGGTATGGTTCGTGCTCTCTCCCGATCGATGTGGGAGGTAACACCACGCCGGGTGTTCACCCTACCCCCCTTAAGGAGCCCAGTGCCCTCACGGCTCACTGGACCCACACCGCCTGGGTCTGGCTCTGATACCATCTGTGACAGCCCAGACAAACAGCCCACATGTGTGATATTGTCCGCTTTGGCACGCAGGCCGCACGGATTTGTTCCTGGGGTTTCGCCCCAAAACGCGTCACACAAGGGAAGAGTATCCCCACCCTAATAAGGTATGGTTCGTGCTCTCTCCCGATCGATATCTGTGACAGCCCAGACAAACAGCCCACATTGTTCTATTGTCCGCTTTGGCACGCAGGCCGCACGGATTTGTTCCTGGGTTTCGCCCCAAAACGCGTCACACAAGGGAAGAGTATCCCCACCCTAATAAGGTATGGTTCGTGCTCTCTCCCGATCGATGTGGGAGGTAACACCACGCCGGGTGTTACACCCTACCCCCTTAAGGAGCCCAGTGCCCTCACGGGCTCACTGGACCCACACCGACGCTGGGTCTTGCTCTGATACCATCTGTGACAGCCCAGACAAACAGCCCACATGTGTGATATTGTCCGCTTTGGCACGCAGGCCGCACGGATTTGTTCCTGGGGTTTCGCCCCAAAACGCGTCACACAAGGGAAGAGTATCCCCACCCTAATAAGGTATGGTTCGTGCTCTCTCCCGATCGATGTGGGAGGTAACACCACGCCGGGTGTTATTGATCGGGAGAGAGACACGAACCATACCTTATTAGGTGGGGATACTCTTCCCTTGTGTGACGCGTTTTGGGGCGAAACCCCAGGAACAAATCCGTGCGGCCTGCTGCCAAGCGACAATATCACACATGTGGGCTGTTGTCTGGCTGGCACAAAGCGGACAATATCACACATGTGGGCTGTTTGTCTGGGCTGTCACAGATGGTATCAGAGCCAGACCCAGGTCGGTGTGGTCAGTGAGCCCGTGAGGGCACTGGGCTCCTTAAGGGGGGTAGGGTGTAACACCCGGCGTGGTGTTACCTCCCACATTGATCGGGAGAGAGCACGAACCATACCTTATTAGGGTGGGATACTCTACTCTTCCCTTGGTGACGCGTTTTGGGGCGAAACCCCAGGAACAAATCCGTGCGGCCTGCGTGCCAAAGCGGACAATATCACACATGTGGGCTGTTTGTCTGGGCTGTCACAGCTGTGCAGCCCAGACAAACAGCCCACATGTGTGATATTGTCCGCTTTGGCACGCAGGCCGCACGGATTTTTCCTGGGTTTCGCCCCAAAACGCGTCACACAAGGGAAGAGTATCCCCCACCCTAATAAGGTATGGTTCGTGCTCTCTCCCATCGATGGGGAGGTAACACCACGCCGGGTGTTACACCCTACCCTACATAATAACACAAGGCTCTAATAAACAGACTTATACAGAAATCAAATAAGGCCCAAACGAATACTTGAATAGTATAAACCAAAATGATGTCGTAACATCTCAAAGTTATAACAGAACCCACCAAAACGAATATCAAAAGCAAGAGCTAATTGAAGAGGCCCAAGGCTCAAATTCAATACAAGGTCTCCGAGAACGAAATAACAAAACAAACTAAACTCCAGAGCTGAGCAAAGTGATCCTCGCTGATCAATCTGCAATGTTAGATAAAGTAGGGGAATGAGCACACAACTATGCCCAGTAGATGACAAACTTCATCAACCAGCATGCTCAAAACATTTATAGAATGTTAACAAATCATAAGGAGTCAAAGGAATCCATAAGCATGTCAGAAAATAGAACAGAAGTCCATACAATAGAGGACTAAACAGAGTCAGAAGCAGACAGAAGCAGAAATAGAGCGGGACACTAGTTGATCACAGCATACAGACAGAACAAGCAACTATCTCGTGAACAGAACGAGGAACCTCACTCGTAACAGAACAGGTGAAAAAAACACCCATGAACAGAACGGGGAACATCACCCGTGAACAGAAGGATCCTACATAGCGCGCTACGAGACAGCGAGACCAGCCATCCAAAGGTTCAGACACAGAGAAAACTAGGTCCCAAACAGAAGCTTAAAACCATTAAGCATGTGTGCACCAAAGGCACCAGAAAGCACATAAGATAGCTTGGAAATCAGAAGGGAAATCCAACCCCGCAGACGGAAGTCAAACGGAGCTCAAACGAGCAAGTTAAGGTCAAAACAGTAGCATGTTCGAACTGTGTCCGGACATCAATGGTCGGACACGAGTCGAGACTCAGAAGTCGAAATCAGACAGATGTCCGAACATGTGTCCGAACTACGAAGTTCGGACACAGGTCGAACCTTAAAACAGTAGTAGAGACAGAGGTGTCCGAACATCAATGTTCGGACTGATGTTCGGACGCTTTTTGGAAACAAACACGCGTAGTGTCCGAGCTTGTGTCCGGACATCAATGTTCGGACACAAGTCGAAGCCAAAATCAGAGAACGCAGAAGGCTGTGTCCGAACTTCAAAGCTCGGACGGAAGTTCGGACACAGCGAAAACTTCAGAAATTTAAAGCGCAACAGGTATGTCTGAACGTCCAAGCTCGGACAGACGTTCGGACACACCGAAAACTCAGAAAAACAGAGGCGATTTCACACAGAACGCAGCACCAAAACACTGTCAAAACATGATTAGTTTGCAGAAAACAACCTTGGGGGTTTGTAAGCATTAAAACGGTGTTAACAGACAGTTCACAAACACAATTCACAATCCAAAGACAGAACGCATTTAGAATTCAGACCAGAACAAAACTCCCCAAGGCCGAACACACTAGCCGAATCCATAAGCCACCTACCTCAATTACAGCAAAGACCCACAATCTGAATAGCAGAGCCCAAACCACAGCATATCCGAAAAGCAAACCGGCGACACAATCCAAAATGCTGCACAACCTCTGAACAGAACACAATTGCAAACCTAAATCACAAACGCAACTAAACCCCAAAACTGAAACTGCAACCCAAAACTGCAATAGAAACCTCACCTGAATCCGACGTCGAAATCACAGACAGAGCCACTCGCAAAAGAGAATTAACAGGGACGCAGGAGTTAACGCTGTATCACAATTCAAATTGCAGAGGGCATTAGAATGGGGAAAACTCAGGACCGAAGAATCAAAGAGAGAGCAATCACAACCCTACCTCGAAGAACCAGCAATTCGCAAAGACTGGCAATCCACAGTGGAACCTTGACAGTAGAATATGGGGCTTGACTGATCGAGAGAAGGAACGGCGCTGAGAGAGAAGAGAGAGAAGAAGGCTGGGAACTGTCAAATGAGAGAACGATCTGATCGTGGTGTAGAGCGTGAGAATTAATTAACCAAAGAGTTAATTAATACTTACCAAAATTCATTAGAAGGGAAAAGTCCACTTGTCCCTCTGCTTATATAAAAAGGACTCTCATGTCCTACGTAACAAAAGCCAACTTAGAATTACATCAAACGAAATAAAACGCTACGAACTTTGGTTATAACATAGTGTATTTGGAATGAAGTGTAATTGCTTTACTTCATCCTATAACGTATCTCCGGGACTTTCGGGCCTTTAAGGGAATTCCGAGCCATTTGTATTTTTATTCAATTTTGATGAGGTCCTGCGTTCTAAGGGTCATATAATGATCCTTGATTATCTTCATATGAAGTTTATAGCTTATATAACTTGTTTACTTAAGGTCGGGCTTAACGCACGTTTTTGACCTTAAGGCGTTTAAGTGCGTTTTCTAACACCTGAGTGTTTATATACTCTCTTAGGGTTTAATAATACCCTAAAAATATAATATTTACCATTATAATTATTTAAATGTTAGGGTATTTCATTGACCCATGCCTCTACAAACCTTTCCTTGTGCCTCTCCCCAAACTACTACCACATATGTGATAAAGCGTGGATAGCTTTTGTATGTATCCTTGAATACTTGTAGTTGTCATTGTACTCCTCTCTTGTGTTTGAGGACACTATTGAATTCCATATTCTGACCACAATTTCCGCTATGCCTCTATGCCTCATATACTTCTTCGCCTTCCGTGGATGTTCCTACTAATGTGCCACCGACATAGAAGATGGCGTGATTTTGGAAATACCTCTTGCAAGACATTCAGCAACGTCAAACATCTATCGGTGATGATGTTGAGATATTACTAGGAGCAAGAAACAACTTTAAGTTTTGAAGATCCTACATGTACGTGTCGGACGATTCAGTTACAAGAAAGGCGAAGACGATGCTAAAGTTCTTCCCAACGCTTGTCACGCCGATGAACAAAACAGAGGCATTTTGAGGATGTTTGTCTTGTAAGTCCCATCTCTTTCTATGACATACAAATGTGTGGTAACAGTTCACTTGAGATAGGATGTGCAAAGAATACAGAAAAGTCTTGTTGTTATCATCTAACATGTTAAAGATAACCAAAATCATGCTATATCAAGTTAACATTACACCAAAAAATATCTATTATATGATATGAAACAACAAAAGTTATCTTACTTGGTTTTTGTCGTGTAATCATAGTAGTACTTGCTTCCCACTAGATTAGCCAACACAGTTTGCACCATAGAACGACCATTTTCTTGTCGAGCTTTGTTTTTGTATCCTGCTGTAGACATCTTTTCTAGTTGCTGACGTGTCAAGGTTAATTGTGGTAAGCTTTGAATAAATAACAAAAGGTGGCACACTAACTCGGTTTCTCTGATCAATGATCAACATCTCCTCTTTGGTCAGACACATGCCTACAAAATGCCCCTTTGTCCACTCAGCAAGGTCGTGGTTTGCCATCCATTGTGCACAACTATCATACACCCAGAGTGTGTGTAATATCCTTTTATTTCTAAAAGGGTAACCACATCTTTTTGATCCAGCTGCCCTGCATTGAACGATGTTACCAGCTTGTTCTTGCCTACGTTGTTTCCCGTACCTCTCACACGTAATATGGAAATCTACACTTGTTTGGGACTTTGAATTATGGTGTAGACGTGGTTGGGATGGCCTACACTGTCTACCCAAGCTTTGAAAGCTTTTTCTATCAGTAAATGTTTGTTCTGCGTAAAATAAATGACGTGTATCGACCACAAGTGGTCGGTTATAAATCTGTTGGATGAAGTCATCCATCTCTGCATGTCGACCTTTAACTCTATCGTCAAAATCATCCTAGCTTGGTGTCGCAGGACTAGAGGTAGGATTCCTGGAACACTTATGCTACACACTTAGATCTTTGGGAAAGACCACTTCGTGTAACGTTAGAGTTATCTGAAAGAGATCACTTCTTGTTTGAGAGGTTTTGATATTGTTTGTGTGTATGATGAATGTGCAAATGTGCATGTATCTTAAAACTAATCTCCTCGCCTTTATATAGGCTCTTGGTTGGTTAGGATAAGAGAGAAATACTAATCCTTACCTTCCTCTTTAATATCCCATAACTCCCAACTTAACTTTCCTTGTAGTTAAATGCATTCAAGTCCCTTAATTATCTTTAAAGGAAGAATGCCAAGTAACTACTCCCTACTTAATGGTGGCGCCTTAACTAAGGGGAGAGGAATCTCAACGACCCACCTATTAGTTGTCGCCCACCCAAGAAGTTAAGGCAAGTGAAACTGTGTTCATTATGTTGAGTAACTCTCAATAACTCTACACAAGTATTAGATAAAGGAAGATGGTAAGGCCAAAACTGTCCACATCCTTTAATTGAGAATCACCTGAATTAATTCCTGAAAGTGCCCAACAAGGACGAGATGAGCTGCCTTTTGAGCTTCCATCAGTTGAATAATTAATTCAACCTCTTCGACGCAGTTTAAGAACCTCTTTATCTGCTTGTTAGGATTAAAATCCTAACCTCCTCAGGGATAAATTTAAGTAAGCAATTATTATCTCATAGTAACTCACAAGATACCAACTTTGGGAATACTAAGGTAAAATCAATGTTCCATGGAAAAGAATTTTTGCTTTCCAAATATGTTAACCCAGTCAACATATTTTTTTACCAGATCCAGACAATATTTACTCAAGGGCGATAGGAGATTCATATCCCAAAAAGAGCAATCCGTGCCCTGACGCATCGCGTTCACGCATTGTCTTGACACAACCACGCACACAGTCACAGCCAGTGTTCGTGTCATGTGATGCCCAACACATGCAGCCACAACCAGCACCCAGTGCATGTTGTACCCGACGTTCAGCGCATACTATCACAGCCAACACCCAGTGCCAGTGTCAAGCGTCACCCCGCGCATGCAGTCACAAACCAGTGCCCACATATCACGCAAACCACCCATGTGTCATGCAATGCGCACCTCGTCATGATAACTACTTGTTAAGGCATCTCTGCTCGAACCAATGTCTTGGGTTCAAAATCTACCCCACCTATAAAAAAAAAATCTCTCCTCGTGTTGTGATTAGCTCTCTTCCCTTGACATGGCCCGGCCACAAACCACCTTGGCAACCTTAATGCCACAGGATGTCTGTTCATGTCTTCCATAGCACGCTGGCTACCAACATGATACCACAAAATAACACAAAGCTATTTCCACCCATTCTCATTCTTGGTGAGCTAGCTCACGGGCCAAGTCCTAGATTGCCCATTTTGTCAGGTTCCCGTGCATGACAACGTGCCAGACACTCGACCCATCACTTGTCACCGCTGTGTCATTCGTCAACCTCGTGATACGGTCTGGACGTTGGGCTACCTAGACGCATCCAGTGCCGGCTATAAGCCCGTGCAAACTGGGCTACCACACAGGGCCCCAATATTTGGGGCCCAATTTTTTATTGTCTTCCTTTAGTTTATGGTTCAATTTTTATATTATCTCTTTAAATTTTGTCATGAGAAAATTATAAATGGTCCAAATTATCAAGATATTAAAATATAACCATTGTAAATAGGTACTTTAATTTAATAATTTTTTTATATTATAAAATTCAATACTATAAAGAACCTTATTTTTATTTAGCACAGGGCCCCGAAAATCTTTGAGACGGCCCTGGACGCATCCTTGCCCAAATGGCGAAACCTGACTTCCCACGCTAGCAAGAGCCTCACACTTGGTTATTCATGCGTCACTGAGCTTAACGCATTAACTCCAGAAACGAGGATTGTAACATCCACCCGGTATCGTTCCAGTCGTTTCAGATCTTGGATTTCCTTGGTTGTAATCTTCGGGATGGGTTCACTTTAATAACTGAACTCGTTTGCTCAGTCGAGTTTTCACTTCGCTCAGTCGGAAATTTAAAAAACTTTACCATTTTGCCCTTACTCTTAAATCTCCTATATATACACCTTTACCCTCTATTATCTCTCCACAAAATTTCAAAATCTCAAAACTCTCTATCTCTCTAGAATTCTCTCTGACTTCTCTCTAGAAGCGGTAACCGGAGCGGGAGCGGGAACGGGAGCAGGAGGAAAGCCGGTGCTGAAGTCATCATTTCTGCTAGTTTGATCTGCAAAATCAGGTTCTTTTTTGTCATAATTTACAGTTTTTTAGCGTAGAATTGTAGTAAAAAGTAGCAAATTTAGCAAGAAAAACAAGACGAAATCGGAATCGGAGGAGGGAAGAGCGCGCGCTGGCGCCGGGAAGATGGAGGGCGCGCGCCGCGGACGCAGACGGCGCGCGGGCGTCGGGGACCCAGACGGCGCGCAGGCGCGCGGAGAAGGAGAGGACCGGGTGCCGGTGGAGGAAGAGAGGGCCCGGGCGCCGGGGAGGAAGAGGGCGCGCGGGGCGCCAGCTGCTGGGAACGCTCGGGGCTCGTTTTTTTCGCTGTTTTGTTATATAATTGGTCGTTTTTTACATTGTATACCTCTATTATGCGTGTTTTAATCAGTTCCAGGATTTGTATAAATTATTTTTGACGTTGAACTACTGAGATGCATGTATGACGGGTATTGACTAACCTCGACCGGTCTTGACTAACTGTAAAAATAGTATGACTAAATTCTACGGTAAACAACAGATGGCGGGAGGAAAGGGAAAGGGTTGCTAGGTAGGTTCGGTCTGGGTAAGGGTAAGTCGATTTCTGACCGAGGCGAGAGCTCATCACACTCTCGTGTGACCGGACCTGATGCAGCTGCTACAGAGAGAGGCGTACGCAGTACGCTACACGCTTCGTCGAGGAAGCGTAGGGAGCTTGAGTTTCTACGAGCCCGTGAGGAGAGGTTGCGGGCGGAGTATGAGCTGGATCAGGGGGAGGGGAGGAGGAGGAGTATGGCGGAGGAGGAGGAGCAGAGGGAGGAGCAGGAGGTGGACCAGCTACATGGTGTGGATCTGGACTCATTGATCGGCGATGGGACGCTGGTCGTGAGGTCTGATAGTCCTTCTTGGCCTACTCCTCCACAAAGGGGACCGGAAACGCACGTCATGGCAAGGCTGACGCTGATTACGAGGATATGGATGAGCCGGGTGCTGAGCATGAGGCACACGGTGCGCCGTCGTCGCCGGTCCCCAGTACATGGTCCGGCAGAGGGGTTGGCGCAGATGCCGGCTGCTGATGCTTGGCTGCTTGGGCAGACTCCAGTGCCCGGAGGCCCTCAGGATACGAGTTTGATCCCGAGTTTCGGTGGTCACGTCGCGCTAGACGTGTGGCGAGGAGTGGTATGTTTTCCCTCTGGTATGGGATTCCATAAAATTTTAGATTGTTTAGGAATGGTTAACATAGTGTGATCTCAATTATAAATATTCAACAGAAGAAGGGATGTACTTAGCTTCAAGCCTAAACGAAGTATTTGGAGGCGTGGACTCTGAGTACATTGAGGCACCCAGAGTCTGTAGCAGCGGTCGAGATAGCGGACTTGCGCATCTTGTCGACATAGCGCATGGTTGTTTTTGACCTCGCGCTCCTCTCAGCGTTCGTGGAGAGATGGCAGCCTGACACGAACTCCTTTCACATGCCATTCAAAGAGATGACTATTACTCTCCACAACGTCTACCACATTTTGGGTATCCCCATCACCGGCATGGCGATTTCGTACCAGCCCGAGATGGCGCCCGCCTCAGTTTAGCGGCCCCACCGTTACAGGGTTCTCATCCCCCACTTCCGACGGCTGTTTGGCGCGGCGGACCAGCAGGAGCTGATAAACTGTAGGTTCCTGGAGAAGAGTCAGGTACGTTACCGAGCTCTTCATGATACTTGTGGCGGTCCATACTCTACCCCCCTTCAGGAGACGACGGCCTTCCTCTGGTGGCTGGTGTCCCACTCATTGATCATCGACAAGGGCGGGGATCGTGTTATGCCCACGTCCTACTGGCCCATCCGTGACCCTAGTAGGGTCCTTGTATGCGTGGGGGACCGGCACACTGGCATACCTGTACCGACAGCTCGACATCGCTTCCCGGGCGGATACACGTCAGCTGCTGGTTGCCTGACGTTGTTTCGGTGAGAACTTGGTTGCGAGCTCACGACTTAAGTATTGTAAAGTTACACCTTGACTATCTTGGCTAATGTTTTCGGATGATCACCGCAGTGCTTGTCTACGAGTACTTCCCCATGTTCAGACCGGAGCCCCTTTCAGACTGGGATGGTTGCTCCCCGACGGCGGCGAGGTGGCCTCGTTACACGCGGAATTTGATGATGGATGATGAGAGGCTACGTTTCGTGAGGGGACGGCTGGACATGATGTCCTCTACTGAGGTACGAGTTGCTTAGCGATTGTAGTAATAAAAAGTTGACGTTTACGTATCGTCAAACATTGTTTCCCATTTAATTTGTTAATTGTTTTCCATTAAATGAAACATAGGTTACTTGGCTGCCATTTGAGGCAGAGGGTGCCCTCATATCACAGGCGCGCTCCCGGTACTATGGCACCATACAGTTCTTGGATATTGCTGAGCCGTATATGCCGGAGCGGTGTCTGCGCCAGTTTGGATACGTGCAGACTATCCCCCCTCAGCCTATCAGACCCGACAGCCATTATCGTCCCAACATAGGAAGACGTACCTTGCTACGTACGACTACGGGACAGCCGTGTGGGACAACACGATAGGGCCCAGCAGGTGGAGGTTTCCTCTGGAGCGGGCGTCGATGGCATGGGCCGTGGCCCCGGATTACATCCGGTGGTTTCAGCGCGTTTCTCATGTTCAGGTGCGTCCACTAGGAGCGGACGGTGGGCCCAGTACACGACGAGAGGATCAGCTTCAGGTAAATAATTTGTCTTGTTAAATTTTTTTGTTGTTTGTAATTGTTTTTAAATACTAACTTCACATTTATACTAGACCTGGCAATTTGGGTCACTGGGTCGGGTTGATATCAACCCTAACCCAACCCATTTAAAATATCATCAACCCATGCCCAACCCAAAAATGGATGGGTCAGAAAGTCATGACCCTAACCCAACCCTTTAAAATCCTTCAACCCTAACCCAACCCACCCAACCCGTTTTTTAAGCATACAATAATTTAGACAGATTAGGAGTAGACTTTAATAAAAAATCCTAAAACATCCAGTGCTAACTAATTAGGATGAAAACAAAAGGAAGAGAAGTAATCTTGCTTGATCGACCCAACTTTAAACGAATTTCATGTTATGCAAAGAATGTAAAAGTACTACACCATTTCAAATGAATAGAATAACATGTACTTTTTTCATAAGTTTATATTTATCAATCTGAGCATAAAGCTCTACCACTGTTGGGGAGGAATCCTATCTAGATATGCACATGATCCTAGTGCCCTTAATAAAGAGGGAACGAAAATGAAAATCTTCATTATGCATTAGAGAAATATACTAATTAAAGACAAATCTTCTAAGGTTAGACATAATTTATAAACTGAAAGCTCAAAGCCTAAAACTATGACTAATAGTTTTAAAAATAATTACACCTGTTTAAAATGAGTGCTCATGCCTGAGAAAAGTAAAATCACTATCACTTAATCGTTACCAACAGTTGAGGAACTTCTATGCAGCACGTTATCCGTATTGTTGGCTTCAGAATTCACTAAGAGGTCTATAATCAAGATCCTACTTACAAAAATACATATCACCTACTTTTGTTCACCATTCTAGAAAATATAAACATACATATGTTCCCAAGAACAACTATGGCAGTGAGAATAAGAAAGACAAACCTTGGTAGAGATGAAGAGCGACATAGACATGAACAACGACATAGAGAATAAAAGTGGATGCGAGTCTACAAGACGAGAGTATTTGAGTTTTCAACATTATGTTAAGGTCTGGTTGGGCCATTTGTTTGATATGCAGCTGGTTAGGTCGTTTGTTTAGTTAAAAGTATGAGATATTATTAAAGGTGGGATAGTCCAACTACACTTGGGCTTAAGGCTAAGGTATAGTTTTATCTGAAAATAATATATATAATTGTGAATTAATTATTAACAAATATATTTTCGGGTTTCGGGTTGGGTCATGGGTTATGATCTCTACCCTAACCCAACCCACAAATTTAGCTTATTACCCTAACCCAACCCAAAAAAAGATGGGTCAATAATCAAGACCCTAACCCGCAAAAATATGGGTTGGGGTTCGGGTTGGGTTTCGGTTTGGGTCAAAATTGCCAGGTCTAATTTATACCTTACTGCAGTATTGGGATGAGACAGCGCCGCTTATCATGAGTCTCGCACCGGAGAACAACCCGGGCTGGCCCACGGGTTTCCCCCCTGGGCGGCTGATACGCTGGAGATGGCCTTTGAGTACTGCCGGCTTAATGTCCCGACCACCCCTGATTCGCCCACACGTCACAGGAACCCTAACCAGCCTCGTGCTGGCATGGAGTGGTACATCGCGGGGCGTCGCACCAGAGGCCTTAGGCCTAGAGGGGAGGGTATGCACCATAGGCACATGGAGCAGGCGCGTCGTTATGGGGGTGATGGTGGGAGGGGACGGGTGATGGGAGGGGAGGGCGTGGTGATGGCAGGGGAGGACATGCTGGTGGTGGTTCTGGGGGGGGCGGGTGAGTATGGTGGGGGGGTATGGTGGTGGTGGGTATGGTAGGGGTGGGTATAGTGGTGGTGGGTTTGGATATTAGTAGACTTATTAGTTTATGTTGTTTTTAAACATTCTGTATTGATGCTTAAACTTGTGTGGTTGTTGTAATTTTAATTTATGTTTATTTGGTTTTTAAATAATTCATTCTTGTTTATTTATTAGGATGTCATTCCCTTTGCAATTCACGTGAACCATTACAACCGCACTCAATGAATATGGGGCCGGTTTCCAACGTGCTCCGGGATTGGGCCGTGATCAATACAGAAATTAGAACTCCGAGAAGTGTCACAACCTAACAACTTCATTAAATCAAATTGTCAGATCACATTTTGATAATCAGCAACTCAACGTCTTCTCCATTGTCTACCTTAGGATGGACCAAGATCTGTACAACGACTCTATCGTCGATATACTGACCGATGCGGACGTACGCATGATGTTGCAGAACTACTTAGACCTTGAGAAATAATGGAAAGAGTTAGGATTCTTGTGAATTATGAAGATGATTCAGACTTCGAAGACCCAGATGTACGCAAGCAGGGCTAGGCGTACCGTAGGGAACAAAATTCACGCTACAGGGCTAGTACGAGGAGACGACCGCCTCCCGCTTGATCAGTGCAACCACATTTGGCTTTCATGTACTGGTAGTCATCAGAACTGTTATTTGTTTTAAGACTTAAAATGATGTGTGTGTGAATAAGTTGTAACATTATGAGAAATGACGTTGAACAAAGTTGATTGGAAATGAAACTCTAAAATAGAATCGCTTTTGAAGTGTTGATAATATGTTTCAAATATGTGTACAATTACATTTAATTAGAAAAAAAACATTTTTTTAAGCAATCTCTGACGACAAAGCAATCTTACTTTTGAAGTGCTGAAATGGGATAAAAGCATCCACTCAACATGAAGTCACTATACGTATGGTATTCAGCCTACGATTATTGATGGCCAAATGCATTCATTATCAGTAACCTTCCTGATGTTGTGAACGAAGGTATACTTGAAAAGTTACCCTTGGTAGACCAAGTAAGGATCAACATCTTGTCCAGTGGTTGAAACACAGATGGGCCAAAATTCGATCGTTAGTGACGGATAGAATCAGTAACCTTCCTGATGTTGTGAATGAAGGTATACTTGAAAGTTACCCTTGGTGGACCAAGTAAGGATCAACATCTTGTCCGGTGGTCAAAATTCTTTGTTGGCCGTTGAGTCGCTAACCTTCCTGATGTTGTGAACGGATGAAATATATTCTACAACTCTTTTTTGGGAAAATAAGGTGTCAAATGTGCTTCTTAAGATCAATGCCATCGTGTGGTCTAAATTCTTTGTTGGCCGTTGAGTCGCTAACAGCATAGTATTAGAACGCATTGTATCTACGATGAGTTTGCTTTTATTAGATAAAGTATAATCCGCTGTACCAACATGAGACACTACATATTCAACAAATTAAGTGTCCTTTTTCAATACTTTCATCTTGCAAAACATTACAACAACCTTCTTGAATATATTAATGGCATACAAGAATTCAACAAAATTTTACAAACTCTAATCTTCTATAATCAACTGTCCCGATCCATCAGTTGGGGGAAACAATCTGTACCACTTTGCATTGCGTGGTAAGAACGGCTCAATATAAGCTGTAACTGAGGCTCATGCCAACGTCGCCACATCGGATTCAACACTGGGACTGGACAATTTTGACTGTTTGGAGTCTAATGAAATGAGACTGCTCAGCGACACATGCAATAGTGACCTCTGCCACTGGACGACCTAACCCCTGATCATCACGTAGCGACAGTGCGACCAACCCACTAGCCCTACCATCGTATTGTTTTGAAAAACTGATAAGCGCAATGTGGTATACAGTGCACAAGATGACACCAAGATCTAGAATTTCAATCCAGTGTGGCGTCGGTGCGAAACCGTCTCCAAACCAATTCAGTCGAAAGTACTGTCTGTCGTACCAAACTCGCTCAACTTTATTTAACCACCAATCTCTTCTTCCCTCCAGCTCTTCCAAGCATGCACGTCTAACCTGTTTCCATTGGCGTTCATCGTTGTACACGGCATCAGCAATAGCTCGAAACCCACAGTTTCCATCACCCACTATCTCCCTGTAACCTATAATATAATTAGCTAATTGCGGATCGAGGTCACTCCAATACTGCGAGAATTTCCAGGGGCTCCAGTATGTCGGATATTGTGCAGGTTGTTGAGGTGGATTGTGTTGCATTGTCGGTCCTTCTCCAGTTTGACTCATTCCCTCAGATGGGAAACGCTGTGATTGACTGTGTTGCATTGACGGCCCACGATCACTTGTACTTTCGGGGGCTGTTGGGCGTCGCTGAGACTGCGAATGTCGTAGGCCTGGGCCACGGTTTCCAAGACCTAAATGCTCGTGCTCGGACTTGTCCCTAGTGTTTGGCCTCTTCTTTTTTTTTGGTTGTGGGCCTACCCTTAGGCACCTTCACCTCTGGTGGCTGTAAACCAGTGTGATCATCCTCGGGCTCCCATATTGGCTTCCACGCGTTGAACGCTTGTTCGATCGTCGTAGGATCATACCGCTGAGACAGATCATCATACCATAAACCTACACATGAGAGTTGTTCCTCTGTGCTATACGACTCATCATATGTTTGGCATTGTGCTTCAAATTCTTGTTGTGCGTCATATATGAGTGTTCGCCAGAAGATATGCACTTCTTCAACTGGTATATTCAGACCGGCTTGAATGTACTGAAACATACGAAACGCGCACGGTAATCCCATGGTCGAAGTAAACGCACAAACATCTTCGTATGATGTTGTGTGGTCAATATCGCACCTCCCGCTTCTCAGCTGATCCTGGAGTATTTCCAAACATTTGAGGCTCACTTGATTGACCAGAAATAAAAATGGGACTTGCTGGTCTTCCGAAACCCTTCTGTCAATGGAGAACTCGAAGTCTTGTTTAATGTGGAAATGTTGCCCTTCGACGAATCTATGTATGCTGTCGAAGCATGTGTCTAGAGATCCGGTGGATGTATGAAGCCAACACTTTAGAGCTGAGTGGGCGCTCTCCGCCCTACACATTGGAAGTCAATTAGTAGCAGATAAATGGGAAACATACCAATACAAACAACAGAACATGTTGACAATTGAAGTTAAGCTAACCTGTTGGTAGATGTGTTGCCGAAATGCCTGAATCTCTTAACCCATACCTCACAAAATTTCTCACGCTGACATAGCCATGTGTTGTTCAAGTACACAACGAAAGGATTGTTGGCGCCGTAGGAGTGTACTAATTTCCCGTACTGTTCATCGTACTTCGCAATAGTTGAGGCGTAAACTAGTCGCTTCCACCGATGCACTATTAAATTGACTCTCTCACGGTCAATATGCATTATCTTGAGCGCATTGGCAGCCACGTTCTTGCATATATGCCAACGACATAGAAGATGTGGTACAGAAGGATATACCACTGAAAGTGCTTTCACTAGCGCCTTTTCATTGTCAGTGACACATTTGGAGGATAGATCAACACCTTCGTCAGCTGATTAAGCATCCACGTGTATGCAGACTCATCCTCTCTGACCGCAAAACAGAACGCTATACAGAAGTTCTTGCCGCACGACGTGACTCCGACGAACTCCACTAGAGGCACCTTGTACATGTTCGTCTTGTAAGTGCTATCAATGAGCACTACATAAGGAAACATCTTAACGAGCGTCAGCGAAAAAGGGTGCGCAAACAAGACAAGACCCAGCCTAGATGGATTCCCTGCAAAATGGACATTTAATTAGAACTAACATTTAAAGTGATTAACATACAAATAAACCAACACTAAACAGATGTGCCGA
Organism: Limonium bicolor; assembly: GCA_023374045.1. NCBI lineage: Eukaryota > Viridiplantae > Streptophyta > Magnoliopsida > Caryophyllales > Plumbaginaceae > Limonium > Limonium bicolor. The sequence goes on from CM041779.1 coordinate 306,645,133, forward strand.
CACTTACTTACATCTTTCTCGGACCACCAACTATAATTACGTTCATCTAGCGAGTGCATGAAGGACGCTACATCTGTACGTCCGCCACGATCTTCTTTTCTGAATTTCGAAACTAGGTTATGAATCGATGTCTTGTCTGCAGTACTTTCAGGGTTCTTGTCATGTAAATGGGCCCACATCTGCCTAGGCGCAACACCACTCCTGTACAAACTTTTCATGCTTGCCCTTTCGTCGACGCTAAAGCGAGGCCGGACGAAGTGAGATTGCGGGTTCCTCGCTAACGCGTGGTGCGTCGGACCATTACCAAGACAGACCAGCCCTCTGAACCCCACCCCTGATGCTTAGGCGGAAAGGGCAGTTGCATTTCTTCGTGGCACGCCGTGGCCTTTGACTCGACGATGACGATTCTCCTGTGCTAACCCGTGGCCTATGCTTGCGTACCTCTCACACGTTAGTATTACTTCACCGTCGTCTCGCTTAGTATGTCTGATTAGATAAATATTATTAGCCTCTCCGGCGCGAAACGCATAACCAACCGCCTCCTCGTTATCGCCAAAGATTAGGCTACTATTAAATACATGACTTGTGTCTACTTTCGCATCCTCGAATTCATCATCGTTATCACCCTAAGCAGAAAAACGTCGTTATTCATCAAGTGCTACTCGTAAACCCTAATACTACGTACTTTAGAATAAATCACACATAAGCCATCAAAATAATCAGCAAAGTATATCATCGTAAAGTACATGAAAAGACAAACGCAACGGCGCAAACGGATCGAAAAACGGAGCAATAGCGAAGAAGATACAGCGATTTGAAAAACGGGCACCGGCGCAGGCGCCGACCTAAAGACGCCGGCGCCGGTCCGCATCAAGGGAGGCGCGCAGGAGCGCGTTGAGCCGGGTGGGCGCGGGCGCGAGGTAGCCAGGGTGGGCGCGGGCGCGGCTGAGCCTGGGTGCGCGCAGGCGCGCGCGAGAAAGAGAGGGCGCAGGCGCACCATATCCGGGGTGGGCACGGCATCTTTTCCTTGCTTTTTTCGTTCAGTTTTGTATGTATTCTAGTCTAGCTACTTTTGTACATAAATTACTAAAATAACAACAGAAAGTACCTCAGATTGAGCTCCTCGTGAATACTCCTCGCTCCTAACATCATCTGCATTCTCGTCTTGTGTTTCTGGAACACCACCTTCAGCATTTCCTCCATCTTTTTTACTCTTACCGAACAGTTTTTTTCTTCAAACTTCCGAAAGAAACCATTTCCTCTCTTTATCTCTCTAACTTTATCTCTCTAACTTTAGGATTTCTGAATTTGAATATGATTTCATATCATATTCAATTCCTTTATATAATGAAATTTGGGGTCACCTTGTAATATATCATAAATTGTGGGTAAATATAAAAATATTTGAAAATTATTATAGTAGGGGCAAAATAGTCTTTTTCCGACTGAGCGAAGTGAAAACCCGACTGAACGTAGTGACCCTCTTAAATAATACGTACTATAATTCTTTTCCAAAAAAAAGAAAAGGAAAAAAAGCTATTACAATTATTTTTTGCGGGTGTCAGCAGAACCCGGATTTTAATTAGTTTTGCACCAGTAATGTGGTTTATTAATGTTACAATATATTCTTGTTTTGGTTTCAATGAAAAAAGTCACACTTGCTTACATTATGATTGATACGACACCTTCCTCACTTGGATGGAGCAAATATAGCTTCCAAATCCTTATACAGCCGCCCTCTGGAAGTCCGTGGTCTCGGATCCGAAGAGGAATTCATCGACGAGCTCCCACTCCTACCACTCCTCTTCCGTCCCCAGAACTCACTCCACATCGAATAGCTTGTAGATGGATCAGTGGTGCCATTATTGTTATCCGTAGTACTTTCTCTAGTATAGCTGGAAGTGGTCATCTCCCTCATCCGCCTGACCCACCCTGTATCTGTCCTGGATGAACGCCTACCCTCAGAGGCAGACCCATTTTGCCTTGTTTGTCCATTAGCACTCGTGGCATTGTTGCCCTTTTCTTTCGTTTCCTCATCAGCTCCTCCATCATCTCCATTCTCTAGCAACCCACTATCAAGTTTCTTGACTAGCTTTTCAGGGAAGCAAAACAACACAAGTCCAAGGGAGGCTGTTTTCAAACCCTCAATTGTAGAGTTTTTTCCTCTCCTGTCAAGCTGTTTAACTTGATTGCGCAGCGCATACCACTCGTTGGTCATCATCGGCAAAAAGCCAATCAAGAAGACTACAACCATGGAGATACCGAGTCTCTTCTCCATCCGGGGCGAATAACCATGGTCTTGGAGGAACAACATCACCGCGAAATTACCCACTTGACAGGAAACCGATATGATCTCAACAAGCTGGACCTTTTTCATGATGAATGGCTTCTTTAGAACCATGAAAAAGAGCTGGAACGATGTGATACATAGAAGGATGATGGTCGGGGTCCGGTGTGTCCCACGGTGGTGAGAGTATAAACCCGCTAGAATTCCAAGGATGAACCGCTTCAGGGATTCGATTAACGTGTAGTAAATCCTGAGAATACCAAACAGTTTCTGTATGAAAGGTGCCTCTGCATCCTCTGTCTCATCATCTGAGGCTATGATTTGATGGTCTCTTTGCTTGAATGGGTATGGGTTGTTTTTTGATCCACCAGTGATCTGTGATAGCATGTACTTTGGCGGCCCTCTTAGGTCTTCAAACAGAGGGCCATACTTGGTGAGGTTGAAATAGTCCGATTGTTGGCAAGTGTCTATTACCGTTTCATCTTCTTGTTTGTTCTTCCATGTCCATTGGCCTTTTTTGCCAGGTCCAAGAGTCACCCGGATCAGCTCTTGGTACCAGTGGAATTTTTGACCTACTTGATGGACTTCTTTGTACTGAAGTAGTTTGCCGAATGTGATACCGTATGAGAGGAATATGAACAAGGATAGTTGAAGTAAAGATGCTTATACTAAGTAGTAGAATCCCAACCGCTTTTCCTGAACCACTTCCACCTGTGATCATGGAATTGATGAAAGACAAGTCAAATTTTGGTAAGGCAGACGGTGAACAAGATAGAAAATACTACAGTTGTAATTGGTTGCACTTGACCTATGATTATGGAGCCAGAGGCTTTGCAAATGCACGGGATTGCAAGGATCAGCAGAAAAAGTTCAAATCTCGGAATTATCAGCGCTGTACCACACCTTCCTTGGTTAAAACTGTTCCTGAATTTCATGACTACAAGAAGGAAAGCATGCAGCAAAGTGAAGCCTCCACCGATTATGGCTAACCAGAACATGCATCTCTCAAAATCTCTCCACCTAGATTGGAACAGAGTAACAACATTAGTTTTGGAGAAGTGTGAATTGTAGCAACAATAATAATATGGAATCATAAACTAAAGAGTAATTTGGTAGTAAAAATAACTCCTCTCCTACCAAAGTGTGAACACTTCCATGTCAAATACTGTCAAGTATTTAGTGTAACTCATGCACTAGGATATGGAGGTTCAGATCATACCCATTGGATTCTTGTGGATTTGGAATGTATCCAGGTTTGGGTTTCTGAGTAGGAAGCTGGTCAAAGGAAATCAGAGCTTATTAGTTAGAAGACAAGAAATTTCAACTGACAGAAAAAGTCTGGAAGATGATGTACTAAGCAGCAGGCAGGGAACTGGCCTTAATGAGTGACGAGTAGAGTGCAGGAGATAATGGAACTCCACTGACAACTAGCTTTGTGGAATTCTCCTTTCAGTTGAGAGGTTCGTTTGGTAGAAACTGATGAGCCGTTGGTCTTCTGAGGTGTAGCCAAATATGAGCTTGCTGGGTTGGTTGGCCCTGAAACAGTTGGACTGGTTTGTTGCCCATTTTCCCATGGGAGATTCAGATAAGGGATACTCCATTTTAGATCAGCTGTAAACTCATAGTACTCTACTGGAAGATTCGCAACAGACAGCATCCGTGAAAGGGCAAACACTTGGATGTAGCATGCGATCCTCTGCAAAGGGGGATTAAATGAAACTGAGGATATTTTTTTTATAAGTTGGTGGCGTGTAGCTATTACAAATACAAAAACATGACACAAAAACATCGAGAAGTTAGAACCAAATGTATACAAAGGAAGGGTTAATTTAAGGGTTCATACAAAGAGATTTCTTGTGGGTTCAGAGGTAAGAGAAGGGCTTGAGAATGCCCCTGATGACTGAAGACTTGATGTGGATATGGTGAGCAGTCCAGCCACTAAGGCTGTTACCAGAAAGGAAACGGTTACAAGGGTAGCAGCCAGAGTCGCCATCACAGATTTAGAATCTGCACACCATATCATCCTTCTAGAGTGTTAGAGAATTGGAATATAAGCTACATCCAGATGATTTAAAAAAAAACAATAAATGCTAGGTAATCAGAGATTATTTCTGTAAAACGCTTACAGTGCCTCACTTGTAAGACGTTAGAGGGCAGGTTTCTGTTCCCAGCTGCATCTGAAGTCACATTTTCAGGTATGCTGATATGCATTTCATCACTATCACCCAAGGCTTGTATGTTTACCAAATAGGACACTTTATTATCCATCTCTTCAAAACTGGATGAGAAAAACAAAACAATTTACACCAGAATTCTATATTATTGCTTTCCCAGTAATCATAGTAATATATTCACTTGCAACCTTAACTGTTATTCATTACTTACCTTTGCAGATGACCACCGGAAATGTTTATATGGGTGGAATTGAAACCAAATACGGGTTTCGTGAACTCTATCAACCCTTCAATAATGCTTTCTCTTGTTCTCATACCAGAGCTAGTACTCAAATTCACAGCTGGCCTTGTAGAATCTGAATAACATACAAACCAAAGAGAACCAATACAAGTAAGTCATCATTGAATCACTAAATTATGTTGCTTATTAGTGAATAGACTCTGATTTCTACCAAATACGAAAGTAGTAGGAGCCACTGGAGAAACCGGAGTCCCTTGTCTGCTTATGATCATATCAGAGTTAAGCTGTACAGTGATTACTTCTGAGCTTGACATATTCACAATCTGTCACGAACAGGGGTAAAAAATGGATGAACCAAATATGGCAACGTTGGATTTAAAATTGAAAGAAATTCATTTCACTTACAAGGAACCCAAATCTCCTGTTTCCATGGCTATCTCCAGGAATAGGTTGCAAGGAGGCATTGCTTACATTGAGAAGATCCTGTATATTTCTAGACATGTTTACAACAGGCTGAGAAAAGTAGAGATACACCTTCAAGTTCTTCTTGTTGTTAGTCGCTCGAACAATTCTGGTTTGACCATTGATCTCAATTTCTTTCTCAGGTACATGAACTCTCATACTAACGTTGACACTTCTTCTATCTACATCAAAATCATTTTGTCAGTGGGATATCTAGTATTGTCAGCATAAGATATATAGTCAAGTTTTCAATAGAATAGACTTACCAAAGTGTACTATGGAGCTCGAATTCTGAACTCTCATGAACTTGTTTCCAGCTGCATCAGTGCAGAAAGACTGGTCCATTACCAATATAACTCTACCGTATTGTACTTCGGAAGATAATGAGATAAGGACGGAGTACTTCAGATTTGGCTCAAGAGTGGTCAGTGATTGAGGTATAACCTGCCCAGCTCCATAGACAAGAAGCTGCAGAAACAGATGGAATTAAAATAAAGATTTAAGAAGAGGATGAAAAGGAAAAAAAATTAAGGACAATTGTGGCTACATACTCATCTATACTCACGTTGCAAGTTTTGACTGATGAGCACTGAAAACCACCTCCAAAATTGCATGGCTCACTGAATGAAATATTTGCTGTAACGTTATGGGCATTTGTGAAAGATGTTGAAGTTGTGATTTGTGCTGTAGGAGCCACTGTGTCTACACGTTTTCAAACAGAAATAGAAAAAACAGAACTCAGCAGTTGTTTCTGCTTGAACACAACTATCCAAGAGAAAAGGTTATCTCCTATCTACTTCTTCAGTCTTGTTTTTGTGTATGATATGGCTACTAAGCCAGATCTTCATAGCAGCACTTTCTATGGTTGAAGTTTTTGAAACATAATCATAATAAATACAACTGAAAACAGGCGACTCTTCTTCATTACCAATGGTCCAGTTATAAGAAGCACAGCCCATTCTTCCTTCTTCATTTCCTTTGGCGCAGACCTCAAAAGTATGATTCCCATCTTGCAAACTCTGAATATAAGTGACACTCCCACCACAGTGCTTGGTGAATTGACCATCTAGCTGCAGAAAAAAAAAGGCATGATTAAAGGGTGCTATCATGATTGCGTGTAAGTGTCATGTTTCCAAGGATAAACTATCTTATTTGCCTGGTTCAGAATTTTGAATACAATCTGAGATTGGTGGAAGGAGGAAAGAAAAATTAATAACAGGGGGGCAAAGAGCTGCACCAACCATACAATTCAGGCGGCAGTTGGAGCAATGCCTTCTGGTGCCTCCTCCTTCAGAAACTTTATATGTAAACTTAGCCTTATTGAAATGTGAGAGTGGGGAAGGAACTTGCAAAAATGTAACAGAGACTTCCGCGGAAGAAGAATTCTCTTGGCAGAGAGCTTGACATAGCAAAGTGCTGAGCCAACAGAGCAGCAGCAAGGCTATGCTTGAATATTTTCTCCAACCCATATTCTCGTATGGGAAGTGCAGAACATTGATTAGAGCTTTAGTCTTAACTGATGATGAATATTGTTGAAAGAGCTTTCTCCCTCATGAAAGTGCATAATCAAACAGTGACAGGGAGAGGGGTTTTATGCAATGGGATGTAAGGGGTTGAAATGAACGAAAGGAGGGCGTTGATCGTTAAAAAGAGAGAATATAAGGGGGTGGGGGCAATCAGGTTTGAAACCATGACAAACTGACAATATTTAAAATGTCTTTCAACAGAGAAACGGAGTTTCTCAAATTCACCGAGGCATGCATTCAATAGCAACATCTAATCAGTATTTTCTTTCCCAAACAATGAAAGTAAAAAGTAACAATCCAGTCCAGTGTCCTTTCTGTAACATTTCAACACAGTAGCAGCAAATTGTATCTGTTCTTGCGAGTCTGGAGTCTTACGTTCCTAGCCTTGGAAAGATCATTATCACATTAACATTGCCAATTAACCCTCTTAATATGAAGATAACTAGCAACCGAATCTGTTATGAAAGCAGAGAAATTTTTCACGCACAACAGATTATGAGAATTAGTATAGAAATGACAGAAATATGTCATGTATTATATAGATAACTAGCAGCCAAAACAGATATGTCCGACGCACCTTCAAGGTGTCCCCACAGAAGACTGTGGCGGAAAAATACAAGAGAAACAGCCAGAGAATTTTACTGATAGAGAAACAAAAGAACAAAAAGGGTAGATTAGATTGAGCCTCTCCTCCATCAGCCAGCCAAATAAGCAGATATAATAATTGAATTCCATGGCACAGCCACACAAATTTTATCTTCTGCCTTCCCTCACAACAACATCAGAGAGGCTAAATGACTGGCCTTCAGCATGGGGATTTGAATCCGTGATTTGTCACTTTCAATATGTAATCCTCCAATCCACTGTCCCATAAGCAAAATACAAACTTCAAACGGGTATTTTACTCTAGGATCGTCAGTAACTTCTCAAATTTCATCCAGTTTAACATTAATGGTACCACTACAATTGCATTTTATCTATCATTCGAGCTCCATCCTATGTTTTTTATTTACTTCACAGCCATTTACTGAGAACTGTTTTCTCACATAAATCGAGTCAAACTTTACAGTGGAAGTTTGATTACGAGATAATGAACTAAAGCAGAAGGCAGGTTCACGTCAATATTTTACACCCCTGGCCAAAACGAAGAATCCACAAAATCAGAAGCCAAAGCCCAAAGGCCCTACCTGCCATTATGTAACTAGAATGCCACAGTTTGTCAATCTGTTGAAAGTAATCCCTGCCTTGTTAAATCCCCATCAACATGGTTTACTTAACTTATTCTTAAAGCCAATTTTATGCCAGAATAATTCACCTTCCCTGATGAAGTAGCCATAAAATTATAACCCAAAGGGATAGCCTTGAAAACTGAAAACAGTAATCCCTGCCTTGTCAATGGATACAATGTAAGTACGCACGTTTATCAGCGACCCAAGATATCCCGAGAAGTGGCCAGAACAGGTAGCATAAGTAATTACGACATATGATCTTCGGGTTTAGGGAAGCAGTGAAACAAAACACGTCTAAATAGTGCTAGCTAACTTATTATCCCTAGCAATACAATTGATTGAATAAACTCCGAATCAGAGGGTGATGATCAGTTGGGGGGGGGGGGGGGGGGGGGAATCTATACTCGAAGAACCCGATCATAATTACCAGCCATAAAGTACGATTAGACTTGTTCAGTCAACTGCATAAAAAAACTACAGTAGTGACAAACTTTCGTCTGTGTCAAATGACTCCAAAGTCCGAACAGTCCCAAACGAACCATAGCAATCAAAATCTTAAGCAACCTTAACTGGTTATTACAGTCTTCCAAAAACATAGCACGGAGAGGAGAGCCAGCAAATAAATAACAATGCCCGCGGAGAGACTATCCTTGCGTCACGCGAGACAAGCAAAGAGGTTGAAAAAGGTAATACGAAATAGCCTTTGAGTGAAGTCCCGTGCGAAATCTTGATTGTGCCTTGAATTCTCTATAATTAATTAAATGTTGGCAATTAAAGTGGAGGGTTGTTATTGATTTAGTTGAATCTGTTCATTGTAATTAGTTTATTTAGAATTTGGTTAATTAAAACCATTTATTTCATTATTTTTTTTTTGATAAACATTGTGACCATATATTAAAAACATATAGCAAGCACAAGGGAACCCTCATGTCATGCTAGATCCGAATCAAGCTTACAAGCCATACAAATATTAGGGGGAACATGCTCCCCCAACCACACCTGGGTAGTATCAAAAAGAGGATTCCCCAAATTACATATAATCTTGGTCAGATAATTATCATACATAGGAGAATCTCTTCTAATAATACTAGTGAAGCAGGAAAGTGATCCTCTCACCCTCACGATGTCATCCCAACTGGCATTGGGTCTTCTTATATCTACCACATTGAGGATGTCCTCGAAATATTTATCAACTGATTCAAAACAAATGCTATGGCTACCCACCGAAATAGCAAGTTCCATGGCAATTCTTTTTGCTTTGATATATCAGCAAACTGCACACTACTGGTGCTGGCAATTCTTCGATTGAAAACAACACTAGGCAAACCGTGATCGTCTCGAATGAGACCAGCTATGATCCGGTCCCCATAACGACTAGCAAGCGTCCCCGTACAAATACTATGATAACCCGACGGGGGTGGATGCCACATCCTGGGAGAAAAGAGATGGGAGGAGACTTTCATCACCGAAAGATAAGCTTTAGTAAAGGAATTATTTACCTCGACTTCTATCCACCAAGAAAGCTCTGGATTATGCTTGACTTTGTTCCTCGATGCATAAATGACCCAAAGCTTGTTAGCTATAAGAGATAGCTTTTTCACACTCCACACCTCCGCCATCCGAAAGAACCAGTCCAACATTCCTTCCACATTATTAGGAATTTCATTCACTTCCACCAAACCCCTCCATATGTCTCTAACAGCACAACAATAAAAGAAACAATGGGCCAAGTCATCCTTAGCCCCACAGAAGAAGCACTTGGACTCACCCCCGATCCGTCTAGCTAGATTATCCTGACAAGGGATAATATTTCCCAAAAACTTCCATAGATTAAGTTTTACTCTAGGGCAACAAATAGAACTGGTAATCTTCTTCCCAATCCTACCAATGGAGAAAGGAGGATTGGAGGAGCTTTCCACTCCAGAATCCTTAACCAGGAAGAGATAGGCTGATTTGACGGAGAACTTGTTATCTTTGGAGAATCCCCAAGTCCACTGATTAGAACTATCCAATTCAAGGGGAGAAGGAGATAGGGACCCACCCCCTCCAGGAGATAGAGGCCGAGCTCCTTCTCTGAGCAAATCCAAGACCGAAGAGATAGACTTCCAGATGGGGCTACCTTTATTGGAAGGGTAGCACTCGCTAATATCACTGTCAGGGTAGTAGAGAGGTTTCATAACTTGAGCTACTAAAGATCCCGGGGAAGAGAGTAATCTCCACAGTTGTTTAACCAAAAGAGCTTTATTGAAGTTTTCCACTTCTCTGAAACCAAGGCCTCCTTGGTCCGGAGGATCACAAACCTTAGACCACTTGGTCCAGTGGAGGGCTCTTTTATCAACTTTCCCACTCCACCAGAAGGAGGAGAAAGCTGAATTGAGTTTCGCAGTAATTCCCTTAGGAAGAACAAATAGGGACATGGTATAGTTGGGTATAGACTGGAGAACACTAGACACCATGATGGATCTAGCTGCTTGTGCCATAGGTTTAGTCCAACTGGAAACCCTTTTGTGAACAGATTCGATAAGATAGGTAAAGAGATCATGTTTTCTCCTACCTATCTTGAGGGGGAGGCCCAGATATTTGGAGAAACAAGGAACCTCATGGACATTCAGAAGGCTAGAGAGATTGTCTTTAATAGGGAGGGATAATCTTTTGCTGAACACCAATTCAGATTTGAGATGGTTGATTTTGTGGCCAGAGGCTAGAAGAAATTTTGTGAGAATATGATTCAGGCGGGAAATATTTGTGGGATTGGCTTTACCAAAGAGGAGAAGGTCATCAGCAAAGGCTAGGTGAGATATAGACGGGCAGAGGGGGGAGAGCTTGATACCATGGAAATCTCCATTAATATCAGACTTATTAAGGAAACTAGACAACGCTTCCTGGGCCAAAATGAAAAGGAAAGGAGAGAGAGGGTCACCTTGTCGAATGCCCCTAGACTGGACGAAAGAGTTACCAGGCTTGCCATTGATGAGAATAGCACATCTGACTGAGCGGACACAATTCATTACTGGAGAAGTCCAATGAGAAGGGAAACCCATGGAGAGGAGAACATCTTGGAGGAAGCTCCACTCTAATCTGTCATAGGCCTTGCTAAAGTCCAACTTGAGAGCAAAGAAACCGTTTTTCACAGCTTGGTTCTTCTCTAAAAAATGTTGCAGCTCGCCTGCTAGAATGATATTGTCGGTGATGAGCCTTCCTTTCACAAACTCTGACTGATTATGAGAGATGAGATGAGGAAGGATATGTTGAACCCTATTAGCCAAGGTCTTGGAAGCAATCTTATAAGCAAAGTTACAGAGAGCAATTGGTCTAAATTTATCAATCTCTGTCGCCCCCGCCATCTTTGGGATAAGAGTGATAAAATAATCATTCAGTGAATCAGGGAGAGGCTGGCCTCTAAGAATAGGCAAGACTGCATCAATAACTTGGTCCCCAATGATGTGCCAAAAGGTGGTAAAGAATTTACCATTAAATCCATCCGGCCCAGGAGCTTTGTTGGCTCCTAATTGTTTCACAGCGACAATGATTTCCTCTCTAGTATAGGGTCTGCTCAGCTCAGAAATAAAGTTACCATTTAGCCGACCCTCCACCGCTCTCAAAAAATCCCTATCCACCTGGGGTTGGGAAGAAGAAAAGAGGTCTTGGAAATACCCTCTAGCAATGCCTTCTATACTCTGCCAAGTATACTGCATAATGTTCCCGGAATTCAGGAGACCAAAGATCTCTTTAGATCTTTTATTTGAAGAAGCCCTAGCATGGAAGTAACCCGTATTTTTATCTCCTTCCTTAATCCACTTATCTCTGGATCGCTGCTTCCACCATATTTCCTCCCGGAAAGAAAGTAACTCAATTTCCAAGAGGAGCCTCTTCCTATTATTGATAGCTCCCAAAGCGCTATCACTAATAGAGATCTTACCCAACTTTTCTTTTTATTTATGATCTTCCATTTAATCTTGGAGATCGACCACCCCTTCCATTCACTTAGTTTCCGAGAACAAAGATCCGAGAAGTAGTATGTTAGGCATAGTTGTTGCTCCAGACCTCTGTGACTATCTCAGCACACTTGGGATCCAGACACCAACCATTTTCAAATCTGAAAATTTTTGCCGGTTCTTTATGGGAACCAAAAAACCTGATGAGAAGAGGACAGTGATCAGAATCTTCCCGGGTAGATGTTCGACAGAAATATTGGGAAAAGTCTGAAGCCCGGCCGAGGAGCAAAACACTCTATCCAATCTACTGTGAGAATGGGAGACCCCCTCCTGGCAGTTGGTAAACGTAGAGGCCTCACCAAAGAAACCAATATCGTGGAGATCACACTCCATAATGGCCTCCCTGAACGGGGCCATGTGAACTTCTTGCCTGATTCTACCCCCGATCTTCCTGAGGCATCAAAATCTGATTGAACTCCCGGCTATCACCCAGGGCAAGGTAACTTTTACCAGAATGCGGAAGTAGTTTCCAGATAAGTGGCTTAAGTGACCAATTGGACCACCCGTAGAATCCGGTAAAACAAAATGAAGATCACCCGGCATAGGACATACTAGCGGACACTCTGTGCCTAGATTGAGAGATCATCGAACACCTAGGGAATTTTCCACATAAGACAGAGACCTCCACTCCTCCCTCTGCTTGAAACCGCTAGGCCGCCAATATAGAGGAAACATCACCAAAAAGGACTCCATATCAAAGTCCGACGTTATGAGTCTCACTGAGGAAATGATATCTGGGTTAAGTTTAAGAATCATCTCTTAACCCAATAGACTGCCTTTGATTTACCTAAGCCCCTACAATTGAGCGTTAGACAACTCATTTGACGAAGGGATCCGGCAAGGCCTAAGCAGATCGATCAATCCGAGGCCACCGATCAAGACTGAGCAGAGAACACCCACCAGCTCCACCGATCAATCACAAGAAGAGGCTGAGAACCCCGAATCCAAAATCGGGACACTGAAACCGGTTAGCCCGTTAACACACCCTCTGAAAATATAATTGAAGAAATCACTCTTGCTCTCCAGCAAGCACCACGCCAGCACACCAGCTGCTAACTACTAAGCCAGGGAATCACCCGCCACCAGAGCACCCCACAAGAGATTTTGCGAAGCCACCGCTGCCGGCCCACAATCTCACAAGAAACCGAAACTAGCTCCACTAGGACGGAATCAACCTCCAGGACTAAACACGGAGCGAAGTAATTCCAAACTCGATTACAATGGGAATGCAAGAAACCCAGACCCACAAACAGAACTGATGAACTAGATGACTCACACGCCCGACCCAGAGACAGGCAAACGCAGGAGATCCCTCAGGGAACTATCACCAAAGCAGAACCGGAAACCTAACCAACTGGGGAAGGAAATCCCAATAGAACACAAATCGGATTCCAAGAGACCAGACCACAACCAGAAGCTGACCTGAATCGAGAACCTGAGTCGAGAACGGAGGAAGCTGACCCAAACCACTGGCGCCCAAACTACGACCCGCCAAGGAGGAGACACTGCCAAAAACGGAGACGAAATCGGAGGAGACACACAACCGAGACCAAAACAAAACCAATGCGATTTACTAGTTTTAGTGCAGTTTTTAAATTGGTCAATGGTCAACTTTGGTACAATTTCACTAGTTTATGTATAATTTTATTTATCTCTGTTGGAACATCAACATGGAGTGTTGTTGAAGATAGATAGAGTTCATCTACAAACCAAGACTATCTGATAAACAAATGACTGCAACAACGAAGATAGTCACCGAAGGAGTCAAACATGAACAATGTGATGATTGAGTCGATCGGGTTGTTGTAAAATAAAGGAGCTCTAGTCATCAGGCAACAACTAGCATTAGTCAACTTCTTGGGCAACAATTCTCATAACCCTAAGGACGATCAATGAACTCAACACGTCAGAACCGAAATTCAAGGAGATGGACATTTATGGCTAAAAATGTGGAAACCAACTTTCACAATGTCACAAATTGGAGTTACTATAAAAGGCACCCTCTTTCATTAATACAATTACGCTTTTATGAGTTTTCAGATATAAGAAAGAGAAAGCTATGCATGGTTATTGAGAGAGAAAGTAGTAGTTGTTAGCTTAAGTTAGCGCTTTATCGAAGTCATTTTTGGGAGTTCTAGACTCACTGCATTTGTCATTGTACTGATTAAAGATTCTATAGAATAAATGAGTGAGGTTCCACTAAGTAGATATCTTCTATTTAGTGGACAGTATAAGTTCTTTTGTTTTTGAAAAGTAATAAAAGAGCTTATATCGTGTACTTCTTGGTGTCGATTGACGGCTTCCATTTCTTAGTTCTTATTGAGTCAAAGTATTTCACAGACTCACACCTTGTAGTACTTTGAGCCAGCTTTACGATTCTTCATGTGGTATCAGAGCAAGGTTTACCTGACACACTCCAACCGCAACAAGATGACAAATCTTTTCGCTAATAAGAACAATAAGATGCCCTTTGAGCGCCTCAGGCTCACCTCTATGAACTATGACCACTGAAAGAACGAGATTGAGCAGCACATATAGTCAATCAATTCAGAACTGTGGGAGATTTTCATTCACGGGGACATGACTGTACCTTTATACCATTATGAGTGGACTTCTATAGATCGAAAACGTTATGAGCTGAATCATCAAGCATCCCGAACTATCTACACATGTCTCTCGATTACAGAATAAAGGAGAGGTAATCATTGTAAGACAACCAATGAGATATGGACCCTTCTACAAGCTACAAGCTACTCATGAAAGAGTCACTGAGCTGAAAAAGTGCAAGGCACAAGAGTTCATAATGGATTACAAGAATTTTCTCCAAATACCAAGTTAATCGTTAGAAGATGTTGTAACACCCCAACTCTTAAAACTAAAATCATCTCATAAACCTTTGAACACTTACATTAACATCACAGCGGAATTTTCTTACAAGTCGGTGTTACCGCCGTTAGTCACCCACGTGACTAACTAGGCATACAAAATTCTCCAAGATCTGGCTACGGTCTGATGGACCCGAATATACCAAACATTAGTACTTACAAGTCTTAACCAAATACATACACAATCTCAAGTTCCTTTCATCCTATACAATTTACTAACATAGACTACCATACGAGTGTACATGCACAACTCGTAGGTCAAACTAAACCCGTATATGTCTACCCCTTCTTACTCTCAAGCCGGGTCACCTGCTGCTTCTTACCTGCAAAATAATATGGATTCCCCAAGGGGCTCAACACCTTTGCTGGTACGGTTAACGTGTAGCCCCCAAG
Source organism: Limonium bicolor (assembly GCA_023374045.1). Classification (NCBI taxonomy): domain Eukaryota; kingdom Viridiplantae; phylum Streptophyta; class Magnoliopsida; order Caryophyllales; family Plumbaginaceae; genus Limonium; species Limonium bicolor. The sequence goes on from CM041779.1 coordinate 306,660,325, forward strand.
CTAACGGGCTACGCACGACTATTTTGTCGTATACCTGCGATTGATTATTTATACAACAATGCAGACGTTATAAAGTGAGTGGTTAAACTGGTGTAAAATTAAAAGAAAAGAAATTAAAACTCAAATTAAACGTCGGGCTGCAAACAAATCCCGGTCGCAGTAGTATAGTGAAATGTAAGCAACCGGATGTCGAACCGTGGGACTAATGTACATATAATAGTACCTAAGCGGTCACAAGAGGGGGGTGGATTAATTGACTTGTAAATAAATAAAAAAAATAAATAAATAAGTTGACAGATAAATAAAATGGAACTCTGGGTCAGGTTAATATAATCTGCATAATTAAGCTATCTCTACTGGTTAATAATTTGGCAAGGTTCCTGTAATTATCTTAAGGACTAATTCATAGCCTCATAAGAACTCGTTCACCTTAATGCAAGGTTCTAATCAAGGTTCAAGCAAAAGCCTACGAACGGCAGAGGAGTTTGAGGAATTACATTTGCAACTGAATACTAACTATTAAATCATAACCGTTTCCTCCATCGTTTTACGTCTTAATTAACCTGTCTATTTCACCTGGTCTGATCAAATAGATTTAGTAAAGCAGTTTAATAAACTCATGACATTATTAAAAAGGTGCGAGATAACCTTTAAGCGTAACAACTGTATATAATTAAACCAGTAAAAACAATGCATAATTAATACAAAACATATACCATTCCCAGAGTATACGTAAACTAGCCTAACATATTAGATAGATACAGAGACAAGAGTAATAGAAATCATCCGTAATCACTCCGGCTCACTCTGCTATTTGTATACGTAGGGCTAGAGGTGGATTTGTGGAATGTAAAAAATAAATGGAGAAGGCGGAAGAGAATGAGATGGCGTGAGGTTTCGTGGATGGATTGGTGAATCGTTAATCATTTATTGGGTGAAGCTCGTGGGTTTATATAGAAAAAGGAAGAAGAAAGCAGAGACAGATAGACAGACGCTTGAGGCGGTGGAAGATTGAGCTCGTTGATTGCTCTCATTGCTGTAGGGGACAGAGCGTGCGCAGAGTAGATGGATAAGTGACACGAGTGGACGAGTTGCAGAAGTCGGCGAAGGCAAGTTGCAGACAGCGCGAAGAAGAAAACTGTTCGACTATGTTTTTAGTCGAGACCTGGACAACCGCCTCTGAGTACCGCCCGGAAGCAGGCGGTTTGGTGTGCCTTGTCCGCCTCGCGGTTGCCTATGCCTCGTCCGCCTCGCGGTTGCCTGCCTCGTCCGCCTCCTAGGGGCGGTTGCAATTGATGGGTGCGGACGTCTCAGCCCCTTCTCATCCGATATATGTTATTATATATATATATATATATACAATCTTCAACCGGTTCTACATTCTTCGTTATAAGTCCGTTTTCTGAGCCGTTTGCGTCTATACGTTCGTCTCTTTGTCTACTTTACTTCCAGCTTGGTTTTCCTCATGTTAAACCAATAAATTTGTGAGATAAACAATAAAACATAAACTAGAGGAAAACTAACCGAAGTGGAGAAATGAGCAAGAAAAGTGCTAATATTATATGAAATACACCTATAAATCATGCTCATTTGGACACTTATCACACCCCCACACTTATCTTTTTGCTTGTCCTCAAGAAAAATCACGTACCCAAGTAAGTAGGGAATGCTCCAATACTAACAAATATTATGAAGGGTAGGATAAACATGATCTTTAAACTTATTGAGGAGTGTGAAAAATTAATGCTGCTGGCATAGGTGTGCTCAGGGTAAAATAAAATATAGAGTTCGGGGTATGATCTAAGGTACTTCAATGTTTCTTTAGGTGACTTTGAGAACTTTTACCATGGCCAACTTCCCTCAAGAACGGGCATTGAGGAGAAAACAAAAGGAAAAATAGATTTATGCATTTGTTCACTTTTGCATAAGGGATGAGAAAATGTAGGCATCACGCCTTTGATTTCAGAACACTCAACTCTCTTTTTTGGTTACAATGGTGTCTCGAAAGTCCCTTATTTTTTTGTATTCTTCTTCTTTTTTTTTTTAACAGAGAAATACCCCTTAGCAATCCCTAAGAGAGAAGACAGAAAGAAACCCTGAGCAATAAAATCCAACCATTTGCAGATTATTTGGCCACACCGCATATAAAATGCTCCTCAAAAGTAATCGTCCAATTTTAAAAATTTGTACCATTTATCCTACAATTCATAATAATATTTATTCTTAAAGAGAACAACCTACATAAAAGGGTCCATAATATTTGAATTGGACAAACGCAAGATAACCAGAGAGATTAAACATTTAAGCACAAGATTCCACCGAAAAGGGCACACTCCCCCACACTTAAATTGAACAATGTCCTCATTGTTCACTAGAAAAATAAGGGAAGGTTTCAGAAGACCTTTTCGGTAAGTAGATAAAATAGAGGGAACACAAAGATCACAAATAAACATTTAAGCACATAAACGCTCCTCTGCAGTTTTTATTAAAAAAAAATTAAAATTTAAGAAACTGGTACTCCCCTGATATTATTTTTGCTTGCGTTTTAGGAGTTTCCCCCACACTTGAGCTTCAGCCTCAAGTAGCGTAGCTTGGTTGCGGTGTCCACATGGAGGTGCACCTGCATAAAACACTAGAAGAAACCATACTGAAAACGGGGTTTAAAGTTTAGCAAAAATAAAATTTAAAGAGAACCTGGAAATTAAAAAGAGCTAAAAAGCAAAATAAAATTAAAGTACACCCGGGTTGCCTCCCAGGAAGCTGCCCTTCTTTAACGTCTTTGGCTAGACGCCTGCTCGTTATCCTGGATCAAAACAAAACGTTACCTCGGCATATAAAATAAGAAAATTAATACTCCACAAAATCAGGTGTTTGAGGAGGTACTGTCGGGAACGTAGTTCTAACAGAAGACCCGGCGGTAATGATTTCTCTTCCTCAAATTGGAGGATGTAAACTTCCTCCTCTTGTAGGTGAGGCTTGTAGAAAGAACGCTTGATATCATCTTCAGAGAGAACTGATTCTTTGAAAGTGATAGTGGCGTTTTGTTTGGATATTTGGTGGGAGGGTGGTGGCAATTCCTTCTCTTCATTTTCGAGGATGTAAATATCCTCATTGTCTGGGTATATTATAGAGAAGGATGGAAAATAGCGGTAATTGATTTTAGTGGGAGGAGTCTCTATGAATGGCTCGTTTGTAGTGGGGTGTTCTACCTCTTGAACTGTTTCGCTCATTGATTGCTCTAGTAGTTGAGCGATTCTCTCTAGGTAGTCTGGTTGATCTTCTAACCAGAGTTGCTCTTGGACTATGAGACAATCCTCAAAATCATGAGCTCCCCCACATACGGAGCAGTATAAATCCTGCCAAAATTCAAACGCTTCTTCAATTTGCAGACGTTATAAATGAGTGGTTAGAACAGGTGTAATTAACATAAAAGAAAGAAATTAAAACCCAAAAATAACGTCGGGCTGCAAATAAATCCCGGTCGCGGTCGTAGTGTATAGTGAAAATGTAAGCAACCGGATGTCGAACCGTGGGACTAATATACATATATAGTACCTAAGCGTGTCACAGGAGGGGGGATTAATTGACTTGTAAAATAAATAAAAAGAAAGAATAAAATAAACTAAGTTGACAGATAAATAAAATGGAACTCTGGGTCAGGTTAATATAATCTGCATAATTAAGCTATCTCTACTGGTTTAATAATTTGGCAAGGTTCCTGTAATTATCTTAAGGACTAAGTCATAGCCTCATAAGAACTCGTTCACCTGTAATGCAAGGTTCTAATCAAGGTTCAAGCAAAAGCCTGCGAACGGCAGAGGAGTATTGAGGAATTACATTTGCAACTGAATACTAACTTATTAAATCATAACAAGTTTCCTCCAGTTTTACGCTTAATTAACCTGTCTATTTATCACCTGGTCTGATCAAAATAGACTTAGTAGAGCAATTTAATAAATTCGCGAGATCTATTAAAAAGGCGAGATGACTTTTAAAACGTAACAAACTGTATAAATAAACCAGTAGAAATATTGCATAATTAATACAGATACATAATAACTATTCCCAGAGTAAACGTAAACTAGCCTAACATATTAAATAGATAGATAAAGACAAGAGTAATAGAAATCATCCGTAATCACTCCGTCTCACTCTACTATTTTGTGTACGTAGGGCTAGAGGTGAATTTGGTGGACTGTAAAATAAATAAAATGGAGAAGGCGGGAGAAGAGAAATGAGATGGTGTGTGGTGAAGTGGATGGATTGATTGGTGAATTATTTGGGTGAAGCTCGTGGGTTTATATAGAGAAAGGAAGAGGAAGCAGAGAAGATAGATAGACGCGTGAGGCGGTGGAAGAAGCTGGATAAGATTTGCATGATTGATCATTTGTTGCAGGGGACAGACAGCTGAACACACGCGTGAATTAAGGTAGGCGCAGACAGTGGACGAGTGGGCGAGTTGCAGACAGTCGGTGAAGGTAAGTTGCAGACGACGACGGGCGAAGAAGAAACTGGTCGCGACTGATAATTAGTCACGACCGCGCCTGATCAACCGCCCAATAAGTGGCGGTAACTTCCTTCACGTCCGCCTCGCGGTTGCCTGTGTGATGTCCGCCCAGTATGGGGCGGTTCTCTCCTGTTGTGTCCGCCAGGCGGTTGCCCCTGTGGTGTCCGCCAGTTATCTCGACGTCGCAGAGGCAGTTGCCAACTTCGACCGGCTCTAGATTCTTTGTTTGGGCTCCGTTTTCTGAGCCGTTTGCGTCTATGTGTTCGTCTCTTTATCTACTTTAGTCCCAGCTTGGTTTTCCTCATGTTAAACCAATAAATTTGTGAGATAAACAATAAAACATAAACTAGAGGAAAACTAACCGAAGTGGAGAAATGAGCAAGAAAAGTGCTAATATTATATATGAAATACACCTATAAAACATGCTCATTTGGACACTTATCACACCCCCACACTTATCTTTTTGCTTGTCCTCAAGCAAAACCACGTACCCAAGTAGGGAATGCTCAATACTAACAAATATTATTATGAATGGTAGGATAAATATGATCTTTTTAACTTATTGAGGAGTGTGAAAAATTAACTGCTGGTGGCATAGGTGTGCTCAGGGTGAAAATAAAATATAGAGTTTCGGGGTATGATCTAAGGTACTTCAATGTTACTTTTGTTTAGGTGACTGAGAACTTTTACCATTGCCAACTTCTCTCAAGAATGGGCATTGAGGAGAAAACAAAAGGAAAAATAGATTTATGCATTTGTTTCACTTTTGCATAAGGGATGAGAAAATGTAGGCATCACGCCTTTGTATTTCAGAACACTCAACTCTCTTTGTTGGTTACCAATGGTGTCTCGCTAGTCCCTTATTATTATTTTTTTTATTTCTTCTTCTTTTTTTTTTAACAGAAAAGCACCCCTTAGCAATCCCTAAGAGAGAAGACAGAAAGAAACCCTGAGCAATAAAATCCAACCATTTGCAGATTATTTGGTCACACCGCATATAAAATGCTCCTCAAAAGTAATCAAAATTTTAAAATTTGTACAATTTATCCTACAATTCATAACAATATTTATTCTTAAAGAGAACAACCCACATAAAAGGGTCCATAATATTTGAATTGGACAAACGCAAGATAAAGAGAGAGATTAAACATTTAAGCACAAAATGTCACCGAAAAGGGCACACTCCCCCACACTTAAATTGAACAATGTCCTCATTGTTCACTAGAAAAATAAGGGAAGGTTTCAGAAGACCTTTTCGGTAAGTAGATAAAATAGAGATAACACAAAGATCACAATTAAACAATTAAGCACATAAACGCTCCTCTACAGTTTTTATTTAAATAAAAGCAAAATTAAAGAAACTGGTACTCCCCTGATATTATTTTTGCTTGCGTTTTAGGAGTTTCCCCCACACCTGAGCTTCAGCCTCAAGTAGCGTAGCTTGGTTGCGGTGTCCACATGGAGGTGCACCTGCATAAAACACTAGAAGCAACCATACTGAAAACGGGGTTTAAAGTTTAGCAAAAATAAAATTTAAAGAGAACCTGGAAATTAAAAAGAGCTAAAAAGCAAAATAAAATTTAAGTACACCCGGGTTGCCTCCCAGGAAGCTGCCCTTCTTTAACGTCTTTGGCTAGACGCCTGCTCGTTATCCTGGATCAAAACAAAACGTTACCTCGGCATATAAAATAAGAAAATTAATTCTCCACAAAATCAGGTGTTTGAGGAGGTAATGCCGGGAATGTAGTTCTAACAGAAGACCCGGCGGTAATGATTTCTCTTCCTCAAATTGGAGGATGTAAACTTCCTCCTCTTGTAGGTGAGGCTTGAAGAAAGAACGCTTGATATCATCTTCAGAGAGAACTGATTCTTTGAAAGTGATAGTGGCGTTTTGTTTGGATATTTTGGTGGGAGGTGGTGGCAATTCCTTCTCTTCATTTTTGAGGATGTAAATATCCTCATTGTCTGGGTATATTATAGAGAAGGATGGAAAATAGCGGTAATTGATTTTAGTGGGAGGAGTCTCTATGAATGGCTCGTTTGTAGTGGGGTGTTCTACCTCTTGAACTGTTTCGCTCATTGACTACTCTAGTAGTTGAGCGATTCTCTCCAGGTAGTCTGGTTGATCTTCTAACCAGAGTTGCTCTTGGACTATGAGACAATCCTCAAAATCATGAGCTCCCCCACATACGGAGCAGTATAAATCCTGCCAAAATTCAAACGCTTCTTCCATTTGCCACGGACAGATTTTTTTTTTTGTGTTTTTCTGTATAAAACAAAACTACTGAAAAAGATTAGAAAATAAAAGGATTAGAAACAAACAAAAAATAATATAAACAAAATATAAAAGATAAATCCCGGTCGGGCTGCAAACAAATCCCGGTCGCAGTAGTATAGTGAAAATGTAAGCAACCGGATGTCGAACCGTGGGACTAATGTACATATAATAGTACCTAAGCGTGTCACAAGAGGGGGGTGGATTAATTGACTTGTAATAAATAAAAAGAAAGAATAAATAAACTAAGTTGACAGATAAATAAATGGAACTCTGGGTCAGGTTAATATAATCTGCATAATTAAGCTATCTCTACTGGTTTAATAATTTGGCAAGGTTCCTGTATTATCTTAAGGACTAAGTCATAGCCTCATAAGAACTCGTTCACCTGTAATGCAAGGTTCTAATCAAGGTTCAAGCAAAAGCCTGCGAACGGCAGAGGAGTATTGAGGAATTACATTTGCAACTGAATACTAACTTATTAAATCATAACAAGTTTCCTCCAGTTTTACGTCTTAATTAACCTGTCTATTTATCACCTGGTCTGATCAAAATAGATTTAGTAAAGCAGTTTAATAAACTCATGACATTTATTAAAAAGGTGCGAGATAACCTTTAAGCGTAACAAACTGTATATAAATTAAACCAGTAAAAACAATGCATAATTAATACAAACACATAATAACCATTCCCAGAGTATACGTAAACTAGCCTAACATATTAAATAGATAGACAGAGACAAGAGTAATAGAAATCATCCGTAATCACTCCGGCTCACTCTGCTATTTTGTATACGTAGGGCTAGAGGTGGATTTTGTGGAATGTAAAATAAATAAAATGGAGAAGGCGGAAGAAGAGAAATGAGATGGCGTGAGGTTTCGTGGATGGATTGGTGAATTCGTTAATCATTTATTGGGTGAAGCTCGTGGGTTTATATAGAAAAAGGAAGAAGAAAGCAGAGAAGATAGACAGACGCGTGAGGCGGTGGAAGATTGAGCTCGTTGATTGCTCTCATTGATTGCAGGGGACAGAGCGTGCGCAAAGTAGATGGATAAGTGACACGAGTGGACGAGTTGCAGAAGTCGGTGAAGGCAAGTTGCAGACGGCGCGAAGAAGAAAACTGTTCGCGACTATGTTTTTAGTCGAGACCTGGACAACCGCCTCTGAGTACCGCCCGGAAGCAGGCGGTTTGGTGTGCCTTGTCCGCCTCGCGGTTGCCTATGCCTCGTCCGCCTCGCGGTTGCCTATGCCTCGTCGCCTCCTAGGGGGCGGTTGCAATTGATGGGTGCGGACGTCTCAGCCCCTTCTCATCCGATATTATGTATATATATATATATAATATAACAATCTTCAACCGGTTCTACATTCTTCGTTATAAGTCCGTTTCTGAGCCGTTTGCGTCTATACGTTCGTCTCTTTGTCTACTTTACTTCCAGCTTGGTTTTCCTCATGTTAAACTAATAAATTTGTGAGATAAACAATAAAACATAAACTAAAGGAAAACTAACCGAAGTGGAGAAATGAGCAAGAAAAGTGCTAATATTATATATGAAATACACCTATAAATCATGCTCATTTGGACACTTATCAAACAATAATAAGAAGTATAATAAAACACAACGCAAATCATGTGACAATCACAGCTCAAACATATTGAACGACTTAATAAACGTTCCTTAGGTAAGTGAGTTAGCTCTTTAACTCCTTAAATTAAACATTCTCTTATTCTCATATCCATTCTTATCTCAGTGTACCAACCTTTCTTTAATTAGAATTGGTTGTTTCTTAACTCAATGTTTATCTTTGTCGGGTCCAAAGTAACCCTAGCCAATGAGATATCAGCTCCATTGGTTAAATAAACAATATTTCTTAAATTTGGGATTTAGGTGATCCCACCGCACCATCTTAATCTTGTCTCCCACCTTGAACCGTAATCCAAGGTGGCCGAGTCTATTTGTCGACTCTAGACGACAAGTCTCAATGGAGGAAGGACCTGATAAGGATACCGACCCCCTAACTCAACATGCATGACCGGAGTCAGTCCCGGATTCCTCACCCCCTAAGTTCCAGTTAGTAGAAGTCTCAACGACAATGGTTGTTAGTTAAACCTCTTTCGGTTACTAGCAAACCAATATTAGGGAGTGTTCCTTATTCTCATATAATTCTTCGCTAAACATTCTTAGTAAGTTCTCAAGGTATGTTGTGTTAGTTCATGCAACACACAACAATACAATAAACCGGTTGCATGCTTTATCTTGTTTAGTCGGAACACATAAACAAATAGCACACAAGCCGAGGGACACCTCGTTAGCAAGCAAGCTACAAGAAAACCATACCGTTCACCATTGGTCGTTCGGTGGTCTAACCTCCTCCGGAGCCTGAATACTCAAATCCTATAACATTCATCCAATTGGGCAGTTAATTATTTTTAATTAACCTAGCTTACTTGATCACTAATGATTTCCAGTTAATAATCACTAGGTCATTGTAATTTACACTTAATCTCATAAGTTAATCATTTCTCATACTTGTTCTCCCTTCTAATGGTCATAAAATGTCACCAAACATGTCTTAACCATCTTATAATAACCTTACCAATCATCCCCATTCATTTGCCTTTCAAAAACAACATTTTAAGCACATTTTGTGCTGGTCCGGGACTTGGTTCGGCTCTAAGGTCCCAGACTAGTGTGTTTTATATGTTTCGGCTCTTTTTTGACTATGTTCCGGGACTTGGTACTTACCCTAGGTCCTGGACCAGTTCTAGAGTGTATTCTCGACCTGTTTTTGGTGCTGGTCCAGGACTTTATCCAAGGACCAAGTCCCAGACCACACTTTGAACTGTTAAATTTTACAGTTTTGAACTTCATTCCCACTTGTTCTTTTGCCCAATCTTCTCTAATCTCTCCACATGTATCCCAACATGTTCTAACACCATTTAAACACCTTAAACCCTCTCATCATTGGGTTACAACTCCATTACATATCCACCCAAATGTTATCATTTGTTTACACTTAAAACCTTGAACATTCATGCCTTTTTTACCTTATAACACATTTCTAACCTCATCTCAAGTGGCACTACTTACCAATTCTTTTAACAACCCTTCCTAGAGTGTGTTAACCTCATCTCTATGATTCTAACTTCATAACTCCTTGTTTACCAACCTAGCTATACAAGACTTAGTCTCATTGCATCTCCTTACACCATTTCCTTTCCTTTACATTTTCTACTCATCATTCCCAAGCTTGTACCTATATTTGCATCCCTACTCATACTCTTAACACCTAACACCTTTCCTCATTCACCTTGACCATGCTAAATCCTTCTTAGACAACTTTCATCTCCATCACCCAAATCCACTCATTTCCATCAAGGTTATACAAACTAGATCTTTAATACCCCGGACCTAAAAATCATGATTAAATTACTCTAATAGGATTGTTAAAGGCCTAATGGTGCCTAAAGAGAATTGGTAAAGAGAATAAAACCAAAAGAAAAGAGAAAACACTTGAAAAGCGAAAAATGCTAAAATGCGCGTTAAATGAGTATAAGAGATATATGATCTCGTTAGGGTCCGAGATGGATTCCTAAGGCTTAGTTAGTCCTAATTAGTATATGGGAGTGATTCCTGAAGAAAACGGATCCAAATAATGGATTAAAACGCTAACGAAGTTTTAAAGCATGTTTTTCGAGAAAACCCGAAAACGTGACTTTGAGTGGTCAAACAGACCCGTAAAAATTATAGTTGATTAAATAACTGTAATTAAGTATTAATGGAAGCTTAATAGCCATTAAAAATAATTAAACGAGAAAATTCAGGAAAACGGACCCGGTAAGTGAATAGTGCCAAACCGGGTAAAATAACGAGCGTTTTCTGTAAAAAAAACAAAAAACGCTCCCAGCTTGTATTTTGTGTGGGGCCGATTTTAATTAGTATACACACACACATGTAATTAGCTTGTTAGCTTATTAAGTCACTAGATGACAAAGAAATAAAGTAAAGAGGGGAATAGTAAAATGAGATATTAGTACTCTCACCTCCTTTTCTCCTTCTCACTTACGACTCCCCAGCCCCTCTCTGTATTCTCTTCTTCCTCTGAGCCTCCATTGCCGATTTGAAGAAGAGCAAGCAGCCCCATCTTCAATTCCCATTTCCTTGCTCATTTCTCCACCAAATCACACAAAAATAGTACCGTTGAATTCCTCCCGGTGAGAGCTTCGTTTACCACCCAACAAAATCTTGAGATCTCCATCTTCACTTCCATGGATGTTGGGCCTTTTGAAGCTTGAAGGGCTGATTTTAACTCTCCTTCACCTCCTTGATGCCTTAAGGTAATAATAAACAAGAGTTTTACTCATTTCTAGCTTATTCTCATAATTTTGGAAATTTTCCCCACGTTGAAAATTTCCTCCCATTTCAGCCGATTCTCCATGCTCTTGTGGGGTGTTGGAAACTTCATCAATTGATGGTCAAGCTATCCTTTTGGACATCCTAAGGTAATACCTAAGCTAAGCTTTGAAAACCAACTCTTAAAATGTTAGTTTTGTGAGGAGTGTTGAATTGATTGAATTGTTGTGTGTGGTGTGGGGAAAATGATTGTAGATAGCAATCTAGACTCCCTTGTGTGTTGTGAAAACAAGAAGAGGAAGAGGGAACAGGAGAAAGAGGAAGAAGAGAAGTAAAAACCGAAAAACAAACAAGGTAATAAGCTCACCTTGAGTTGGTTTTATTTGACTTGTTAAACAGATTTAGAATTGATTTAATGTTCTTGAATTGGTGTAGTCATGGTACAACAATATTGAGGGGGAATGAGAATGTTTTAATGTGGTTTAAGTGTTTAAATAAACCTAGAAGTTAAGCTAGTGTATATGTGTGAACAAGTGGGAATTCGATGTGTTGTAGTTGTTGGTGCTTCATTAAACAGGGATGAAGGAGTGTATATGAGTTGATTCATTGTGGTGAATATGTTAAAGAAGTAGACAAGTGCTGTCAAAATTTCCTTGGAGATTATGAACTTGAGTGTTTCATTTAAAGGAGGGAACTAGGTATGCTTAAGAGGTTTAAGTAAGTAGTGATGGTTTGGAAAACCAAACTATGGAGAAGAGTGTATTAGGAGTAAGAGTAATTCCATTTGAGAGCTTGGAATGACATTAGTGAGTGAAAAATGAATGGTAAAAAGAGGGAGCTAAATCTGTTGCAAGAAGTGATGAGAACTTGAAAACTACTTATGAAATATAAGTGAATTTGAGTGAAATAATCAAAAGTTTGTGAGAGGACTTGGTGGTTGGATTAAGGTGGTTTAGGTGGGTAATTAGGTGCTAAAAATGTGATTATAAGTGAAAGATTGGGAAGTCAAATGGTGGAAGAATGGAGTTGTAACAGATTTGGAAATGCCAAATCTGTAAAATCTGTAGCAGGGTCCGGGACTAGGTCTAGGACCATGTTCCGGACCACCCCCTAAAATACCCCCAAGAGTCTTTCAGTTTGATAGGTCCGGGACTTAAGTCCCTACCCATGTCCCGGACCACCCTTTAAATAATGGCCGAGGATAGAAGTCTGTACCTGGTCCGGGACTAGAGATATGGACAAGGTCCCGGACCATATTGAAATTCATGCCGAGAGTTCGAGTGCAGGTTTGGTCCGGGACTTAAGAGATGTATAAGGTCCCGAACCACTTCAAAAATAAGGCCGAGAGTTAAGACCAGCATTGGTCCGGGACTTAAGGTAGGGACCAAGTCCCGGACCACCCCCAGGATCCTACAGAGAGTGTTTTAAAGGCTTCTAATGTGGGGGTTTGAATGTTAATGATGTTATAAGATGTTAAGGCCTTGTTTGGTGACATTTAAAGGCCCTAAGAAGTGTAAGAAAGTGTTAGTAGTGATTGAGAAGTGAGAACTCAAATTAACAAGAGTAAAACCGAGATAACGGGATGACGGGGTATGTATGGGAGTAGCATTTTTGTTATGTACCGTATGATCTTAGTATTAATAATAATGTTTGAAACATTATCAGAGGATCGTGTGTGAACCGAGCATGGTGAGATGACACGGTAAAAGTAAAACCCCCGGTGAAAGGTATGATTTTCTCATACTCCGCGTGCTAACCGAGTTACGTTGATTTGTGTGTTTGTGTGCCGGTTTAATCAAGACTAAAGCATGAAAATAATCCCTTGTTTGATTATGTATGTCTTGTTGTATGCTGAATGAGCTAACCTACTTGTATGCCGGTGTTTGTATGCCGGTGTGGTCTAACATAGAGTAAAGACCGACTCATAGTGAGTAACGTTTGGCTAGAGACCCATAGAACGGGTCGATGCTTATGATAATGAAAACGTGCAAACACACAAACTATCCGTTAAAGTATAACGATAACGCAAACACATGAACTCCCTAGAATGTGAGGAGAAGTACGGGTTGAGTAAATACCCGATAACGGTTAGAAAACCATATTGAAACAATCCACGAAACAAATGAGAGTGGAAAGATAAGTGAACCTCCTTCAAGGGGATTAAAGATAGTTCGAAGATGTGAACTAGTAAAGAAGGTAAAAGAGACCTAAGGGATTAGTAGCTCCCTTGAGACATGGTCGACCTCCTATATGAGGATTTTACCCGGTATAAGAAAATGACCGAAAGTATGAGTAAATGAAACGTATGGGTAACTCTTAAAACCTAAGATTAACCGAACTTGTGTATTGTTCCCAAAGTCATTAGAAACATCAAGAGTGATGCTTCTAGACTAAAACACATAATATTATTATAACTCCGAGAGAGGAGTGTATGGGAATGAGAGTAGTCCGAGAGTAGTCGGACCTATTGCAGAAAGTTATTTTCTGAGTGGTTAAACTGGTGTAAAATTAAGAAGAAAAGAAATTAAAAACTCAAATTAAACGTCGGGCTGCAAACAACTCCCGGTCGTAGTAGTAAAACAAGTGTCGTATCCACAGGGAGATTGTTCAATTTATCCTAGTCTTGGTAGTTACTTAAAAACTGTAAAAAGGGGTTTAGCCGGAGGCAAGCTTGATTTGTTGTTGGATCAGTGCAAATATAATAAAAACAGTAAAAAGGTGAATTAAGTGATGTGAATGGAAAAATGTATCCTAGGATAGCGGGGGAATTTCCTAAATTACTTAAACATATTTATAACCCTGTCTCAATTATTTATTGCCTATTAGAGTTAATAATTGTCAGTTACGAACTCTTAATAAAAGCCTTAATATTTTCCTGCTCAGTCCGGAGTGTAAATACTAAGATTAATTCCTTTGTGGTACCTAGACTATCTCAAAATCATTGTTGATAGTTACCAAAAATGCAGTCGTTTGTCGCGCAAAGCATTTAGCAAATTTAGTTGAAAGGAATTAAAACAAGTTAAAATAAGAGAGACAGGTGATAAATATTAATTTACGTAATATTAGAAATAAACCCCCATCCTAGGATACAAAAGAAAATTACTCAGACATTAACGGAGATAAGAAGATTACACAGATAGATTCTGACATTAATTCAGAGGAAGAACTGGTCTGCTCTCGCTCTCACTGCTGCTCTTCTATTTCTTTTGTTACTGCGTGAGTGTGGAATGTTGTGGTGTTACGGGAGGAAATATAAGTGGAAGGGAATGGATGAGTGTGGTGAGCGAATTCTTCAGACTCCCGTCGTGTGTGTTCTATTTTACAGTAATGGTGTTGGGTTTATATAGAGGATTGGAGGAGCAGATCCGTACGTAAGAATTGATTGAGCATTGATTGAAGACTGAGTACTTCATTTAATGCAGGGGACAGAGCCGACGAGTGGAGTGATTTAAGGTAGGCGGTGCGGCGGAGTAGATGGATAACGGAATCAATTTGCAGAACGCGTCGGGAAGAAGAAGACTGCGCGACTGATTTTTGCGCCTGTTTGTCTTGTCCGCCTGTTAAGAGGCGGTAGCCTCATGTGTTGTCCGCCTGTTAAGAGGCGGTAGCCTCTGTGTTGTCCGCCTGTAGTACCGCCTACAACCAGGCGGTTGTGTGTCTCTGGTCCGCCTCCAAGACCGCCCGGTAATAGGCGGTACTCTCTTGTTGTGTCCGCCATGCGGTAGCCTGTGAGAAGACCGCGTGTTATCGCGATGTCAAGCTTATTTCTTCTACTAGCTCTAGATTCTTCGTTTGGGCTCCGTTTTCTGAGCCGTCTATGCCTATACGTTCGTCTCTTCGTGTACTTTGCTCCTAGCTTGGTTGTTCGTCATGTTTAAACCAATAAATTTGTGAGATTATCAATAAAACATAAACTAGAGGAAAAACATACGATAAGTGAGAAATGAGCAGAAAAGTGCTGATATAATATGAAATACACCATAAAACATGCTCATTTAGACACTTATCACACCCCCACACTTACCTTTTGCTTGTCCTCAAGCAAAACCATGTACCCAAACAAGTAGGGAATGCTCAATATTAACAAATACTATTATGAAGGGTAGGATAAAGAAGTCAATAGTACATGATCTTAAACTTTTTAGAGGAGTGTGATCCATCACCTACTGGTGGCATAGGTGTACTCAGGGCAAAAATAAAAATTAGAGTTTCGGGGTATGATCCGGAGTACTTCAATGCTTCTTGTTTAAGGTGACTTTGAGAACTTTTACCATGGCCAACTTCTCTCAAGAATGGGCATTGAGGAGAAAACAAAAGGAAAAATAGATTAAGCATTTGTTTCACTTTTGCATAAGAGATGAGAAGATAATATGTAGGCATTAAGCCTTTGTATTTAAGAACACTCAACTCTCTTGTTGGTTACCAATGGTGTCTCGCAAGTCCCTTATTATTATATTTATATTTTTTTCTTTTGACAGAGAAGCACCCCTTAGCAATCCCTAAGAAAGAAGACAGAAAGAACCCCTGAGTAATAAAAATCCATCCATTTCAGATCATTTGGTCACACCGCATAAAAATGCTCCTCAAAAGTAATCAAAATTTTAAAATTTTTGTACATTTTATACCATTTATCCCACAATTCATAACAATATTTATTCTAAAGAGAACAACCCACATAAAAAGGGTCCACGATATTGAATTTGAACAAACGCAAGATAAGCAGAGAGATTAAGCATTTTAGCATAAAATGTCACCGAAAAGGGCACACTCCCCCACACTTAAATTGAACAATGTCCTCATTGTTCACCAGAAAAACAAGGGAAGTTCAGAAGGCCTTTTCGGTAAGTAGATAAAATAGAGAGAACACGAAGCTCACGAATATTCATTTAAGCATATAAATCTCCTCTGCATATTTTATTTAAATAAAAGCATAATTAAAGAAACTGGTACTCCCCTATTATTTTTGCTAGCGTTATTGAGGTCCCCCACACTTGAGCTTCAGCCTCAAGTAGCGTAGCTTGGTTGCGGTGTAGACATGAAATTGCACCTGCATAAGACACTAGAAGCAACCATACTATAAACGGGGTTAAAGTTAGCAAAAATAAATTAAAGGGAACCTGAAAATTAAAACAGCATAAAAGCATATAAAAGATAAGTTCGTCCGGGTTGCCTCCCGGAAAGCTGCCCTTCTTTAACGTCTTTGGCTAGACGCTTTGTCGTTAGATCGATGGGGGGTGGTTATGAGGAGGTAGATCCAAAGCATGACTCGATGGTTTTTGAGAGTCCACCTGGATGCATGTTTTCTTTTCTTATCCCGCTCTTCGTCCGGGATTGGTGGTGGTATCTCTGTAATAGACATGCCGTCTGGAAGGGTGATAAACAGAAGTGGGGATGATGGTGATTGAGTGTCCCTTACGAACTTGAGATCTTTGGATTTGCTATCTGGAGATCTTCCTGATGCAAACTCCAGCTTTTCGTTATAAGCTGAAGGGTGATTTTCCCCTGGGCTACCCAAATGTGCACATCGGCTGTGGCAAGGAATGGTCGTCCAAGGATGAGAGGTGTAGTGGAGTTCTCTTCGATGTCTAGAATGACAAAATCGCATGGGAAGTATAAGTTCCACTTTAATGATAACATCCTCCACCACTCCGCTTGGGTATGTTACCGAACCATCTGCCAGTTGCAGGGTCATCTTAGTCTTTTTCATCTCTCCAATTCCCAGCTTTTTGAAAGTGGACAGGGGCATCAAATTAATGGAGGCACCCAGATCGCATAGGGAGTATGGAAATGAGGTGCTACCAATTGTGACTGGAATGGTGAAGCTGCCCGGATCATTGCATTTTGAAGGTAGTGGTTGCAGAATGAGCTGAGCAAGCTACATTGAGAGGTACCGTACCGACTTCGGCCAATTTAGTTTTGTTGGATATGAGGTGTTTGAGGAATTTGGCGTAGTTTGGCATTTTGGCAATGAGGTCTACAAACTGTATGTTGACGTTTAGTTGTTTCAGCATTGCCAGAAACTTACCATATTCATTATCCAATTTCTGCTTCTGGAGTCGGTGGGGAAATGGTATAGGCGGTTCTTGTGAAGAAGGTTTGAAGCTGGTGGAATAGTGAGGACGCTGGAGATGTCTTTTCTGCTGGGGCCTCAGCTTTTTCTTCACTATCCTCTTTGGATTCTTCTGATTGCGGGATGTGAATCTCGTCGGTTTTCTTACCGCTTCTCAAGGTTATCGCCTTAACCTTCTTCTTCTTCTTCAAATTCGAGTTTTCATTTTCATAACCGGCACCAAGTGCTCAAGGTAGGTATTCTCAGATTGAATACGATTATTATAGACTTTGGCGGTGCTTTCAAGTTCAGCTACATTCCTTTTGGAAGTTTCGATTGCTACAACCCACTCTTGGAGGGAAGGGTGTAGTTCTGGAACTTTAGCTGTTTTCACCTCCGTCTTTTCTTCATCGTGCTCCTTCACATAGATGCACTTGGCTTGCTCTCTTGGATTTGGTTCATTTTGGCTGGGGAGAGCCCCTGGCGGTCTTCGAGCAAGATGTTCTGCAAGTTGATTGAATTTACCTTCGATTTTCTGGTTGAAGGCTTCTTGTGCAGAGAGCTGGTTCTGAGTTATGGACATGAAACCCTTCATCATCTCTTTGAGTTCTGCGTTTGGATCAACAGAGGATGAAGATGGTTGTTGTTGTTGTTGGAAACCTGGAGGGGCACCTGTGCTCTATAACCCATATTAGAGTTTGGTTGGGGTCGGTTCCCTGATAGGTATTGGAATTGTTGTTCTGCCCTCCTTGGTTCTGATCATTATTTTTCCATGAGAAATTCGGGTGATTTCTCCATGGATAGTTGTTGTTGATGTTATTGTTGTAGGAATTACCGGGGCGGTTTCCTATGAATTGTACTTCCTCGTACTGGCCTTTGCCTTCGCATTGATGAGTTTCATGAGGACCGGCGCATATGACACATCCTTCTGTAGGTGGAGCTGGTGGTGAACTTGTAGGTGGGGAAGCTATTGTTTTTACAATTTCGTTTTGTGATGTTGTTAGCTTTTCCACCATCTTTGCAAGGGACGAGATCTGAGCTGATAAATGATCGTAGGCTCAACGTGGAGTAGGCCTGCTGCTCGTGGCGTTCTTCCTTTGGATCTCGTCCACTGTCTGGTATTGCTCGTCATGGTTTCGAGAAGGTCCATTCCTTCTTTAGGAGATTTCATCATGAAACTTCCTCCTGCAGAGGAATTGACGAGTAGTCGGTTCCCATCATCCAGACCGTTGAAGAATGACAGGCAGAGGGATTGATCGTCAAGACCATGGTGGGAACACTTCATTAGCATATCCTTGAATCTGTCCCATGCGTCGTACAACGTTTCTCCCGGCTCCTGACAGAAAGTGTTGATTTCACCGATCAATTGCCTTGTTCTACTGGTTGGGTAGTATTTGGCAAGGAATTTTTGGGCCATTTGCAGCCATGTGGTGATTGATCGGGAGGGAAGGCTTCGGTACCACCTGTTTGCTGAATCCGACAACGAGTGAGGAAATAGTTGTAGACGGATTCTTTCTTTGACGTTGCCGGTCTGACCAAAGGAATTGCAGAAGTCTAGGAAGAGACTCAGATGATTTGGGGCTTCATCTGGGTTCGCTCCACTAAACTTGCCTAGATCCCGGACGGCGGTGATGTAGTGGGTTTTGAAAACCCATCGTCCGGCTTCTTCTGGTGTTAGTTGGGGAGAACTATGCTGATGCTCTTCCTTCGGTATTCGGTTGGTGGTAGTCAGAGAGAGCACGGTGTTCTGGTTGATTTGCATGGTCTATTTCATTTATAACTTCGTTATTGGCCATGGCTTGGTTTCTCAGGTTTCTTTGTGCTTGTAATAAAGTGCGCTCGGGTTCGGGGCTCGGACTGATTGGTGGAGAGCCTCGGGTTCGAGTGTTTGGCATGCACAGAAGATAACTTGTGGTTTGTCAGAACTGCAAAATTATTAGTAAATAGAATAAGAAAGGCAGAGATATTGGTTAGGCTGATAAACGTTAGTTAAACAACACTGATAATTTTTTTTTTTTTTTTTTAAGAGAAAATGACAGAAATGACAAGGGAAAGAAATGACAGAAAATTAAAGTTAGGAGTTAGTATACAGAAATTATAAGTTAGTAGTTAGTATACAATGGAAAGAAATGTTAAGGACAATGGAAATGAAATGTTAAGGACAATGGAAAGAAATGACAGGAAATTTTAAGTTAGTAGTTAGGGACAATGGAAAGAAATGACAATGGAAGAAATGACAATGGAAGAAATGACAGAAAATAACAATAATATTAAGAGTGAGTTAGATGTCCAAGTAGATGTCCAAGTCAGATGTCCAAGTCAGATGTCCAATTCAGATGTCCGATTAACAATTTAATAGTATTAACAGATTATATTAATATAGCGAGTGAACTACCGGAAACTAGGGAAATTGATGGAATCAATCTCCCCGGCAACGGCGCCAATTTGCAGAAGTTATTTTCTGAGTGGTTAAACTGGTGTAAAATTAAAAGAAAAGAAATTAAAAACTCAAATTAAACGTCGGGCTGCAAACAAATCCCGGTCGTAGTAGTAAAACAAGTGTCGTATCCACAGGGAGATTGTTCAATTTATCCTAGTCTTGGTAGTTACTTAAAAACTGTAAAAAGGGGTTTAGCCGGAGGCAAGCTTGATTTGTTGTTGATCAGTGCAAATATAATAAAAACAGTAAAAAGGTGAATTAAGTGATGTGAATGGAAAAATGTATCCTAGGATAGCGGGGGAATTTCCTAAATTACTTAAACATATTTATAACCGTGTCTCAATTATTTATTGCCTATTAGAGTTAATAATTGTCAGTTACGAACTCTTAATAAAAGCCTTAATATTTTCCTGCTCAGTCCGGAGTGTAAATACTAAGATTAATTCCTTTGTGGTACCTAGACTATCTCAAAATCATATGTTGATAGTTACCAAATAAATGCAGTCGTTTGTCGCGCAAAGCATTTAGCAATATTAGTTGAAAGGAATTAAAACAAGTTAAAATAAGAGAGACAGGTGATAAATATTAATTTACGTAATATTAGAAAAAACCCCCATCCTAGGATACAAAAGAAAATTACTCAGACATTAACGGAGATAAGAAGATTACACAGATAGATTTTGACATTAATTCAGAGGAAGAACTGGTCTGCTCTCGCTCTCACTGCTGCTCTTCTATTTCTTTTGTTACTGCGTGAGTGTGGAATGTTGTGGTGTTACGGGAGGAAATATAAGTGGAAGGGAATGGATGAGTGTGGTGAGCGAATTCTTCAGACTCCCGTCGTGTGTGTTCTATTTTACAGTAATGGTGTTGGGTTTATATAGAGGATTGGAGGAGCAGATCCGTACGTAAGAATTGATTGAGCATTGATTGAAGACTGAGTACTTCATTTAATGCAGGGGACAGAGCCGACGAGTGGAGTGATTTAAGGTAGGCGGTGCGGCGGAGTAGATGGATAACGGAATCAATTTGCAGAACGCGTCGGGAAGAAGAAGACTGCGCGACTGATTTTTGCGCCTGTTTGTCTTGTCCGCCTGTTAAGAGGCGGTAGCCTCATGTGTTGTCCGCCTGTTAAGAGGCGGTAGCCTCTGTGTTGTCCGCCTGTAGTACCGCCTACAACCAGGTGGTTGTGTGTCTCTGGTCCGCCTCCAAGACCGCCCGGTAATAGGCGGTACTCTCTTGTTGTGTCCGCCATGCGGTAGCCTGTGAGAAGACCGCGTGTTATCGCGATGTCAAGCTTATTTCTTCTACTAGCTCTAGATTCTTCGTTTGGGCTCCGTTTTCTGAGCCGTCTGCGCCTATACGTTCGTCTCTTCGTGTACTTTGCTCCTAGCTTGGTTGTTCCTCATGTTTAAACCAATAAATTTGTGAGATTATCAATAAAACATAAACTAGAGGAAAAACATACGATAAGTGAGAAATGAGCAGAAAAGTGCTGATATAATATATGAAATACACCCATAAAACATGCTCATTTAGACACTTATCACCTATATAAAAGTGTTAGGAACTAAGAGAGAGTTCCGTGAGCTAGTTGAACCTTTCCACCAGGCTAGACCCAGAGTGGGGTCGAAACCGGGGAAGTAAGACTATGCTTGAGAGCCATGAGTTTTGGCCTAAGTATGTATTAAGAGTAACAAGCGTGACGTAGGAGACCTGCAGTGTCTCGAGAATCTACAAGAGCTTGAGTATAAATAACCCGAGAGTGTGGGTGAGATAGTGAGTACAAATAACCCAAAGTGTGGGTGAGATAACGAGTATAAGTAACCCGAGAGAATGGGTGAGTATAGTACGAGTAGCCCAAGAGAATGGGTGTGTATATGAATAAGTAAACAAGGCATAGTGAGGTATAACCCTCAAGGCCTAAGAGTAAACTGATACAACTAACAACCTTGTTATGTTAGTTAGGAATTGTGTTCCGTGATTGGATGTAGATTCCTTGAGTAATACACACACACACACATATATATATATTGTATTGCTATGATGCATGTTGTTTGACTAAAATGAACTCCATGTATATCCGACAAAAGTAGTTGGCGTACCCCAGTTAGCGCTCGGGGTATGCGAATTTCATATGCAGCGTTAAGCCGAGCCCCTAGGGGCAACGTTTTTATTTTTCAGGTACACCGAAGATGTTACCGTTTGAGAGTAGGACGGGGTCGGTGGGATGCATGGGTAGTTAGATTTAATTACTTATGTATGGAAAGAGGTGTAAGACTGAATATGTTGTCGGCATCCATATGTAGACTCGGTATAGTAAAGAAATGATTTGAGTAAAGTAATTGTATTGTGTATTCGGTTGTTCCAGTTCATCAGACTGTTACGGTATGTAAGTTAAGCCTGGTTAGCCACATGGGTGGCTAACGGCGTTGTTTCACCCCTCGTTGTAATTAGAGTTCCGCTGCGTGAGTAAGAGAAATTAGTAACGGTTTATGAGGTAATGACGAGACTAACGGTTGGGGTGTTACAAGATCATACCTAAATCATCACAAGGCATTATACATCATTTCTTACAGATTTTTGCACGAGTCTTATCATTCCTCATACCATGATTTTGGTGTGTTTAATACACCCACCTAACCTCTAATTCCTCTTAGACAACTCTAGGTCACTCTAATCCTCAAGAACACCTTTGTTAACTCATTTCCGCTCAAGTTTCCCTTAATGACTCCTAGTAAATCCTTGGTCATTTTAATTCACAACAACCACTAAAACACTTTGTTTTCTACTCAAATTTTGCCATAGCCCCTCTAGTATATTATCATGCCCAAATGCATAGTTTTTCTCATTCAATCAACTCACACACATCAAACCCTTTTCTCATGATATTTCTCACCTAATTCAAACCATTCATAACAAACTCAATATGGTGCAATAATCTTAAATTGCATAGCACTAAGGCTTTTAAATGACATGGCTCTTAGGCCCTTAAATGACATGGCTCTTAGGCCCTTAAATGACATGAATTTAAACACTGAATTTCCCACATTTAGAGCTTTCAACCTGCAATTACACAACACTCCATCTCATAGCAATTACAATGCTCTTATAATCCATCTTATGCTTATCTTACTAACTCATTTTCCATTGGCTCCTTAATCACAAGTTCACAAGTTCTTAAACTTGTTCATATTCTTTTCCCTAGGTTATATAAACTATATTGTAATGCAAGCTCTAGGCTACATTTGGTATCTATTAAAACACCATTTCCTTAAGATACTAAATTACTTTAAGGCAAGCAATTTACCTTATGTTTCAAAGTCTTTCCTTTCTCCATTCCTCTTTGTTTCTTGATTGAATTTCATCCAAGATGGTTCCTCCCTTGCTAAACTTCTAATCAATGTTCAAATAAGGTAATGAGTGCTAAGTAATGTACCTAGACTCATGGAATTTACTCTTGAGTACAAAGGAGTGCTTAGTGCACAAAATAGGTGTTTGCCTTAGGAATTTGGAATTGACGTTGATAAAGAATCAAGGCAAGACCTCCTCTAGTCTTTTGAAGAATGAATCAAGGCTAGAACAAGGATTAAAACAAGCCATCTTAAGAGGCAATTTTCGGCATTAATAAATATGGATGGAAACTTGATTTTTTTTTCTTAAGCTTTTATTACCTTAAACCAAAGAGAGCACATAGTATCTCTTGAAACTGAATTTTCCTCTTCAAATGGAGCTCCTCCAATGGAGTCCAACTTCTGGTTTTGGAATTTTGAAAAGAGCACTTTGAAGCCCTTGACTTAACTAAGAGAAATATGTGGTTTATTTTCGATTTGGAGCTTTGTAATGGATTTGGCAAGCAATTGAAGTTGGAGAAGCCATGTGCTGTAGCATGAACGGTTTTGGAACAGAAGGAATGAAGGGAATGCTGGGGAAGAAGGAAGAAATGAGAGGAGAGAGGAGGGAGGAGGGAGGAAAGCAAAAAGGTGACTTTTGTAGTAAAGTGGTAAATAGTGTATTTCTCTCTTCCTTCCTCATTTTGTAAAATTCTGGCTGCTTTAGGTGATGAGTCACCTTAAAAACCGTGCCCCCTCCCTTTCCCTTAGATATTTAGGTGTTATTTGACCATTGACCACTTAAGAAAGTCATTTGACTTATTTTGGGCACTATTTGGGTACTATTCATAATTAGTGCACACATTTGTGAAAATTTTGATTTCTCATTGATTTAGGCTTCCTAATGTGATACTAAGTAGTACACATGTTGATTAAGGTATAATCTTGGTCATTTAGCCACTCAAAACTCATTTCTAAGACAATTTCTCAAAAATGTGCTTTAAGGAGTTTTAAAGCACTTTTTGTGTTCTAACTTGTTTTTGAGCTTGGTTTTCTTTGGTAATTGCTTTAACATGTTCCTTAGCATGTTAATAAGGTCTAGGAATGACATTTGGGTCCTAATCAAGGTTACACCAAGTCTAGAGCAAGTATTTGTTAAATTGACTTTATGGTGTTTTCTTTGGTTTAAATTGTCTACCAATGTTTCTAAGGCATGTTTTATCCTTATACCATTATAACTTGATGTTTAATTAACATATTTAGGTTTGGGGTATTTCAGATGTACTTGATCGATTTTATCTACTAACCACTACCATGCAAGAAATCAACATCTTATCGTGCACAAGAGTGTCTTACACAAGCTGCTTGACAGTCTTATAGAAGAGTGGGAAGAAACCGAGATCTTTACCGAGGCATCCAAACACCTATTCAAGTGGAGATGCCAAGATGTAGGATCTTATCTACAATCAGTGGATAAGTACAAGAAAAATGTCAAAAAGAAGTGTGGTAGCATATCATCTTCTTCAAGTCATATTACTTCGATAAACAATCAGGCTTTACAGGATAAGTCACCAGTAGCGGTCAAGATGGAGCTTATCTTGCTGATAAGCTAATTCGGCAAGCTTAGGCCGTGAGTTGGTTGATATCATAGTTGAAGAAAGTGCTGCAGAAACTACAGAAGACTTTGTCTTCATAGTTAATAACTTCCGCAAGTTCATGCCAAATCAACCCAACAAACGAAGTCGCTCGTTCAACAACTCTACCAAACAAGTACTGAACTTTGTTACTTGCTTCAACTGCAACAAGCCTGGATATTTCAAAAAGGATTATTCACTTCCCAAAAAATAGTTTGGAAGGTCCTAAGGGATATAACTAATGGCCTCAATTGGATGGGGTGACTCGGACTCTGACGATCTAGACACATTGTCAAGTGGCGTAATATATCTCATGACACATAATTTGAATCACTCCGTGATCTTAGACAATGAGGTAACGAGATCACATCTAGAAACTGACCTTCATCGCATATCTTCCAAAGGCTTTCTTACTCTAATAGCTAAAATTGTCTCGGACACTAACTCTCTCAAATTAAATCTTACCAAATAGATTTCAAATCTTGCTAAAGAACTTGAGGAGTCGAAAATCATAACTGGTGCTCTCAGAAATGAAACTGAAGAGTCTAGAACTGTTGCTTGTTCTTGAAAATCATAACTGGTGCTCTTAGAAACGAAACTGAAGAGTCTAGAACTGTTGCTTGTTCTCTTTAAATAGATCTACAAGCGTCTCGACTTTCTGTCAACTCCCTTCAAAAAGAATTAAATAAAGCCAAAGCTCTCTTAGAATCAAATCAAAGGGAACACGAAAAGTCCTTAACTCATATTGACTATCTCAAGAAATATCTACCACTGTTTGGTGATAAATGTTGTTCTTTATAGAACGAGTTAAACAACTTAGAATCTCATAACATCACTCTAAATTCTTTAGTTGACAAACTCTCTCATCGATTGAAAGAAAAGATCATGCTATTGCTCTTAAATCTAAACTTTATCAAACATGTAACACCCTCAGAACTTCTTGAGCGGGCCAATTCCAAGATCAAAGAAGTAAGTGAGGATTAATAATCTCCAAAAGGAAGTTGAAAAACTTTCTCAGGAGATATTCTGTTTATGATCTGAAAATGGACCCACTATCCAATCCTGAGTGGCATAGAGGTAAACTAAACCTTCCAGACACTGTCTTCGAACCCAATAATAAAGGTAGACGACAATGACAAAGGAAGAAGTTTGACTTTTGGCGTAAAATTAATGAAAAATATGTCAATATTCTTCCCACAAATATTTGTGGATATTGTGGTTCTTTTAGGCATCGAGACAGTGCTTGTGAGAATTTTGTAAAGATTTGTCCTATAATATCACACATGTCACATTAATACTTGAAGCCAGTGAGAGATTAATGAAATCTGGTGCAAAAAGGGATCCATGTATATTTGGGTTCCCAAAGCTAACAAATGAGTGTTTTCTCTTTTAGGTGATTGCAAATGAAGACTGTTGGTATTTAGATAGTAAATGATCCGGACACATGACTGGAGACCCTGATCAATTCAATTCGCTTTCGGCCTATAACGGAGGTAAGGTTACCTTTAGAAAAAACAACCAAGGGGAAATTGTGGGAGTTGGATCCGTTGGTAACCCATCTCATTTTAAATTCAATGGAGTCCATTTGGTAACTGGACTTCAGCATAGTCTTTTAAGCATTTCTTAAATTTGTGATAGATTCAATCTAGTACTTTTTTTATATGTCAATTGTAAATTTTCTGATGGAAGCACAGGATTCTTAAAAGCCATTGGACGCAGAGAAGGCACTCTTTCTAAGATCTGCCCCATATCTATCAGTCCAAATGATCAAGTATGTTTGAACGTGCACTCAAAGAGTCAACTCTTCTGGCATACACGACTGGGTCATGCAAATCATATGTTGAGTTCAAACTTTGAAATGTTGTTGAGGATGGAGTCAATCGAAGTACAATCGAGTCCTTCAAAGGAATGAGTCAACCTGACAGAAAAATAAGTCTACCAATACCAAAGCAAAGAAAGGTGGCATCCTTAAAGCATCGATGAGTCAGAGAACAGAGATTATGTGGATTGACTCTATCACCTAAACAAATTCTATTGTTAGAAAAAGTATTCAAAGACTCCATCGATCGTAACTAACTGTGAAATTTAAGGATCAAGATGTGTCTAGTTGTTGCCAACGTTTAATATGCAAGTCATTAAATACCCTGAAATTCTATTTTCGTGCTTTAAGACCTTAAATCACAATTTTGGTCATTTCTGAGGGAAAATCGGAATAGATCCATTACGAAGTGGTTTCAAGGGTTGGGATGTGTTCCATTGGGTTTATAATGTTCTATTCCTTAAGTTGATAAATAAAGGGTAGTTTGGTCATTTAGACCTAGGGTTGACTTTGACCATAGAAGGGCATTTTGGTAATTTTGACCCTTGAACCCAAAAGCTGAAATTTCACTTCTGATTGAATTCTAAACATTATTAAGGGTCATAGGGGTCAGTCCATAAAATTCTGGGTGAATCAGAGTTTGACTCAAGTCAAAATCACAAATTTACCCTTAGTGCACAAAAATGTCATTTTTGACCTTAATATCATGTTTTAACCTTTGGTATTTAATTTATGATGATGCATAACCCTTTCCTCTTTAATAAGTCAAAAAATTTGAAATTTAAAATTATCTACACCTTTTATTCATCCTTTTATTAAATTGGACCTTCCAACTTCCTTAAGTCACATAAACCTCTCATAAATGACTTAATGTCTCAATTTCTTCCTCCCTTCTCTCTTATCACAACTGAATGGAAGGAAATTTACATAGTTCTCTCCTTCCGCCTCCTTCTCTGTTCGGCTCCATTGCAGCATCTAAAAGGGTTAGAATTTCATCCTTCTTGTAGGATCAGGTGGCTAACTCAAACCAACTCAAGGTGTGAGTCTATGAGATGGTTTGACTCAATCAACTTTTGTATGTAAGAACACTTGAGACGTAGAAACACTTAGTTGAACTAAGTGCGCGGAAGCAATTGCTCAAGGTAGTAAAGTAAGATAGACTTAGCGGAACTAAATGGATTAACACTCGAAAGGTGGAGGGATTCTGTCGAACTCAGCAGGATACACAATATAAGTTATTTTATTTCCTGGTCAAAACAAAACAACTTATAATGCCCACTCATTAGATGAGATCTACTTCGTGGTTTTTACTCACTCACCCAATACAATCTCTGATCAGCTCAATGATAAGTGTAGTGAAAACTAGGTCCTACCTAGAATGACTCTATCGATATGCACAAACGAATCTAGTACTTCTCTCTCTTTCTCTCTCTCTCTAAAATAGGAAAAGCTTTCTTTAAACAAATGCTCTGAATAATTCTATCTCAAAAGCTGTAATAAGAAATGAAATGACAACTCTCTTATATAGTGGAGCCGTTGAGGGAGTCTACTTCTGAAATTTCTGCCATCTGAACGTTGTAGTTACTTGTAGTTGCTTAAAATCCGGTCTTAACTTCTTTGTGAACGT
The DNA here is from genome assembly GCA_023374045.1 of Limonium bicolor. Taxonomy (NCBI): domain Eukaryota; kingdom Viridiplantae; phylum Streptophyta; class Magnoliopsida; order Caryophyllales; family Plumbaginaceae; genus Limonium; species Limonium bicolor. The sequence continues at coordinate 306,688,360 of CM041779.1, forward strand.
TGCTAAGCCTTGGCCCTTAATTTTCAGACAATTACCAATCCATTGGATGACTTGGCAATGTTCAGTTATGGCTCTCACGTCTGATGTAGCAGACTGACTCTGTCAATTCCGAAATTTCAAGAACCAATGACTCTTCCCTTGAATTTCAGAAGTGGAGCCAAATTTCAGAAGTTGGAGTCAAGTCTTCAGATTAGTGTCACATTGAGAGAATTTTGGTCCAAGTTTGAATGTTAATGACCGCTGTAAGTCAATGTAGTGCTGTACTTGCTCCTTAATTTTCGCAACTGACCGACAGACTCTCTTGAATTATTAGAAAGTCAAGGCTTTGGATTTTGCTCACCTTTTGCATGAATTTCGGCTCAAGGATGATAGTTGATGACTGTTATGATTTAGTGGACGTTGCTCCTTGAATTTTGTAACTGATTGATGAATTCACATGGATGGACTCTCTCGCTCTTTCGAGGTTGACTGACTCTGTCTTGTTTTGAGAAGTGTGATTGACTCGTTTGATCTAGTTGACTATCTCAGCAACACCTTGATACTCCAACAGTTTCCCCCTTGTTGCTGATGATAGCAAAACTCTTTTTGTGAATCCCAAATGAGTCAATCTGTAAAACAAGACAAGAGCAACAAGAATTTTGGGGAACCGACCCTGTCCAGGTTCCCCCTTAATCACGCATAGATTGAATAACTCTTGTTAGAGTTCCCCCTGAATCGATGAGCACAATTTTGGCAAACCACAACCTACTAAGAGAGATTGGAAAAGGGAATATATGACTAAGTTAAGAAAACTGTAACCAACATGATCTAGTACCAACAGAGTAAAAACGAAACAGAATATCCAAACTTCACCTAAGACCTAGTCGCACAAAGACAGAGTCAATCTAGAACATAGCCAGAGTGACCCGTTCGTAGAGAGACGGGATTCACTACTTCCCCCTTTTTTCTGTCATCAGTAAGAGAAGTTTGCAACAAAGTCTAAGTCAATCTGTACATTAAAAAACAAATAGACTGTATCCATAACTCAAACATACTCATGGACGACAAAGGGCAAGAAGTATTGTCATATTCCACAATACCTTTCATTGCCACATACTAATAACTTGTAATGATTCCTGTTGCATTGCATTGTATTTTTGAAGACTTTATAGCTCTATATTTGCAATGCATAGAAATTTAACAAGTTAAGCACACAGGGACTGTCTCCATCCCCTAGACTTTTCTCTCCACCCATGTAACAGCTTTGGGCCAACTTTCCCCGGTTTCGCACCCTTAGGAAGTTAGGTGATGAAGCACCCTTAAAGGATTAATAACCAAGTGGACGAGGTCTGTTTTGGTTCAGGAGAAACAAGTAAGCGGAGTACCTTGCCTTTGTCCTCTCCTTTCTTCCTTTTTTTTTAATGAAAACCGCTAAGGGACACAAAGAACAGACACAGTCTATTGATATGAGAACACGGATTGACTCAAACAGTATGCAAACAACACCTACTAATTATTACAACCAAGAGAGAAGAGAGACTACCGTCTTCCGTTGATTGAGTCATTCTGAGTGCTGAACGGAGTGCCTCGAATCTGGTGGTAGGAAGAGGCTTGGTAAAGATATCTGCCAACTGATCCTCTATTGGAACAAAGTCAAGTTGGATTAGCTTTTTCTCAACACAGTCCTTCAAGAAATGGAAACGTATTTCAATGTGGTTGGTTCTCAAATGTTGGACTGGGTTTCCAGAGATTTTAAATGCGCAATTGTTATCACAGAAAATACCAATTTGATCTCAGCAAAATTTTGATTTGTAGAGGACCAAGAGACTAAGCGTAGACCAAGGAATTGTGCATTGCTAGATGTACTCTTTTGATCATGGAGGGAATCTGTCCAGCCAGAATCACTAAAACCAGATAAAGTAATATAGGGGAACGAAGGTACCATAGATGAAGTTGACTGGTTTCTTTTAAGTATCAAAAGATTCGCTTGACCGCCTTGAGATGGGACTGTTTGGGTGCTGCTTGAAGGCGAGCACATAGACAGACTTGGTCGTCAGCATTGATGGTATTTAGAGACTTCTTGTACATATTTCCTTCTTTACGTCCCGTGGCTTTTAGAGATCCTGTATGTTCATCAAAAACTTTGCAAACGACATATGAGAAAAGTACTAAATTGAGTCTTTCACAAATTTGATAAATGCTTAATAGACTATGTTAAAGTCCAGTGACCAGATGGACTCCATCTACCTTAAACTTGGAGGGGTTACCTACGGAGCCAACTCCCACGATTTCACCTTGGTTGTTGTTACCAAAGGTAACCTTACCTCCTTTGTAGGTTGAAAGCGAGCTGAATATGTCGGGATTTCCAGTCGTGTTTGGAGTACCCACTGTCCAAGTACAAATACTCCATCTCCACGCTCGCTTCCACCTGCAAAAAAAATCACTTGGTAGTTTTGGGAACCTAAATATACTTGGGTCCCCTTTTTGAACCAGATTTTTTCAGCTTTTCTCGTGCCACAAGGATAAGATTGAGTCGCTTGATATTAAATGACATATCCTTGTGAAGCTTTTCACAGGCACTATCTTGATGTCCAAGACTCCCGCAATAACCGCAAATCTTAGTGGGATGAAGATTGACGTATTTTTTCCGTCCTTTCCACCAAGAATCAAAATTTTCTTTTTGTTGTTGGCGCTTGGGTTCGTTGTTGGATTTGGACATATTTTTAGGGATATCGAATTTACCTTTATGCCACTTGGGCTTGGATTGAGTGGATCCAACTCCATATTGTATATTGACTATCTCTTGGGAGAGTTTTTCAACTTCCTTTCATAGATTATCACGATCTTGACTAACTTCCTTGATCTTGGAGTTAGCCCACTCAGGCAATTCGGATGAAGTGACCTGTTTGATGAAATTGACTGGTTTGAGAGAGAGTGCATGTTCCTTTTCTTTTAGTTTTCGAGTGAGTTGCTCAACAGAAGAGGTTAGAGAGATAACTTGAGATTCTAAACTATTTAACTCATTCTGTAAAAGAACAACACTTGTCAGCGAAAACAGTGAGGTCATGTTTGAGAGAGTCAATCTGAGTGAGTGACTCTTCCTGTTCCCTTTGGTTAGATTCTATAAGACTCTTGAATCTATTAAGCTCCTTTTTAAGGGAGTCAACATGACGCCTAGAGTCTTGCAGATCTAGCCTAAGTGAGCAGGAAATAGTCTTGTGTTCCTCAGCTTCATCTCTCAAAGCATACATAAGCCCTTTTGAAATCTCAAGTTCCTCAGTTAACTCAGAGATTTTTCTGTTAAGATCAGCCTTAAGAGAGTTAGTCTCAGAGACCATTTTAGCAATCAAAGTCATAAAACCCATAGGAGATATACGATAAAGATCTGTCTCAAGATGAGAGCGAGTTACCTCATTGTCGGGGATCATGGACTCAGTCGCATCATCTGTCATGAGACATTCTAGGCCGCTGGACTCTGTGACTTGACCGTCAAAGTTTGAGCCACCCCAACTGACGGCTGCCATTTCTTGTTGATTGACTGTCAGCCTAAGCAAGGCTCTGATACCACGTGTAGGATTGGGTGGCTAACTCAAACCAACTCAAGGTGTGAGTCTATGAGATGGTTTGACTCAATCAACCTTTGTATGTAAGAACACTTGAGATGTAGAAACACTTAGTTGAACTAAGTGCGTGGAAGCAGTTGCTCAAGGTAGTAAAGTAAGATAGACTTAGCGGAGCAAAATGGATTAACACTCAAAGGTGGAGGGATTCTGTCAAACTCAGCAGGATACACAATATAAGTTATTTTATTTCCTGGTCAAAACAAAACAACTTATAATGCCCACTCAGTAGATGAGATCTACTTTGTGGTTTTCACTCACTCACCCAATACAATCTCTGATCAGCTCAATGATAAGTGTAGTGAAAACTAGGTCCTACCTAGAATGACTCTATCGATATGCATAAACGAATCAAGTACTTCTCTCTCTCTCTCTCTCTAAAATAGGCAAAGCTTTCTCTAAACAAATGCTCTGATAATTCTATCTCAAAAGCTGCAATAAGAAATGAAATGACAACTCTCTTATATAGTGGAGCCGTTGAGGGAGTCTACTTCTGAAATTTCTGCCATCTGAACGTTGTAGTTACTTGCAGTTGCTTAAAATCCGGTCTTAACTTCTTTGTGAACGTTGCTAAGCCTTGGCCCTTGATTTTCAGACAATTACCAATCCATTGGACGACTTGGCAACGTTCAATTATGACTCTCACGTCTGATGTAGCAGACTAACTCTGTCAATTCTGAAATTTCAGGAACCAATGACTCTTTCCTTGAATTTCGGAAGCTGGAGCCAAATTTCGGAACCTGGAGCCAAGTCTTCAGATTTGTGCCACGTTGAGAGAATTTTGGTCCAAGTCTGAACGTTAATGACCGTTGTAAGTCAATGTAGTTGCTGTACTTGCTCCTTAATTTTCGCAACTGACCGACAGACTCTCTCGAATTATCATAAAGTCAAGGCTTTGGATTTTGTTCACTTTTGCATGAATTTCGGCCCAAGGATGATAGTTGATGACTGTTATGGTTTAGTGGACGTTGCTTCTTGAATTTTGTAACTGATTGATGAATTCACATGGATGGACTCTCTCGCTCTTTCGAGGTTGACTGACTCTGTCTTGTTTTGAGAAGTGTGATTGACTTGTTTGATCTAGTTGACTATCTCAGCAACACCTTCATACTCCAACACTTCTTCATTCACTGATTCTTGCCAATTTTTGCTCTATACTAGTCTTGTGTTTTCTAGTTGGTTTGCGACTTCTATTCCTTCTCTCTGGGCATGATAAATTATAGAATTCTCTTGATTCCTCCATTTCTTATGGGTAAGTTTTCTCACTCTATTCCTTGGGTTTAATCCTTGCTATCTCCTAGATCTTTTAGTGGTTGTGGACAATTGGAGGATGAACTAGTGTGATGGAGGGTTTTGGTGGGTTAAGAATTGTTTGGGATTTCTTATTGCTTTTTTACATATTCCTTTAAGGCTTTTAACTTGAGTATTGATACGTTGTTGGTTGTTATGATTAAATCTTGAAGGGTGAATGACTGAGTGTTCGTTGAAAGTGCTCGATGTGCTTTTGTCTTCAAAGAAAATGTAACCTAGTCATCTATTTGTTCTTAGGGGATGATTATACTTTCTGTATATTATGGATAAATGTGCTATACTATTGTTATATCTTGACACATGATTGTTCAAGAGTTGGTCCTAATTGCTAGGAAGGCGTGACACATGGTAAGTGATGGATTAACTGGTACTGAGTTTAAGGTAGTGGATTCAATAAAGGTAAAGTTTTATATTAGATATGGATTTTGAAATGGTAAAATATCATGGTAATTAGTGTATTGGTATGGTATGAAACTAATGGTATTGGATTTTTATTGGTAATGTGTTGTGATGATTGTGGAATGGTCGAATTGGTCTGGACTTCGGTCATATGTGATGAATTGGTTTAATTGGCTTGGAATTTGGTTTCATGTGATGGAATGGTTACTCGAGGGGTCATGGACCTCGAATTCCTTTGTCATACGACTGGTGTGCCCGAGGGTATTTGTGGATATTATGTGATAGAATGGTTACCCAAGGGGTTGTGGACCTCAAAGTCCTCTGTCATACCACTGGTGTGCTGACGGGTATTTATGGATATTTGTGGACACAATAGAGTCTTTTACTATAGTTTACAGCCTCTTGTAGTTGACGAACTCTTGGGGGTGCACACACTAAAGGGCTAGAGTAGGATAGCACTCTCGTGGAGAGAGTATGGCTTGGGATCCGGGCAAGCTCCCATTGGTTGAACTTGTGTTGTTTGTGGACTGTCGTAGTGTGGTGTGTAAATTTATGGATTGTCTTGATATTGATATATGGATAGAACATTGATACCATATCTGGTTGTGAAGTGTGGAAAGGTGTTAGCAACTATAAGCCATATCTTTCATACAGACAGTTCGTATATGTTGTATCATGATGCTACTGTTACTCAGCTTTACTAACGGTTGCTTCCTTTGTGTTTTCTTAATGTGGTGTTCAACAGGTGAACTATCAAGATTTAGAGTGTGGAATTGAGAAGTGTTCATCTAGTATCTTAGATGTTATATTCATTAGGGATTAATACTTTTATTGATTTAGAACGCAAGTTTTGTTTGAAACTGAATTACGAAACACTATTGGTTACATATATTTTTAGCTTGGTTTGTCTTCGATTCATATGTTGTGAACAAGTTTGATTATTTCCTAAGATGGTCATAATTAATTCCTTTTAAAAATGACATTTATCCTTTGATAAGTTGTTAATAAGACTGTATTCCTTAACTTCTAGCATTACTGCTCTTTTGAGCGTGGCCGTAACACCATAGTTAATAATGTCTTCCGTTTTCATAATTGAAACTTAAATTTAGGGGTGTTACAAAGTGGTATTAGAGCTAAACTTGGTCTTATACATGATTTTTATGAGTCAAAATTACTAAAATTGAATCTTGGTGAGGAATGGGTATTGGGAACATGAAGTACGTTGAGGTTTTACCTCTAATGTGATTTGTTGATTTATGCACTAACCTGTAGGTGAAAGTGTTTAAATTTTTGAAATGAAGTTTATTATGTGGTATATTGGTTGAATGGTTTCTTGATTAATAAAGGGAAGAAAAAAGGTGAACAAAGGAGTGATGCACTCCCACAGAAGCTTATGTTTATGATTTCATGTATGATCTTGTGTATGAATTTGGTGTTGGGACTGAAATGGTTGGTTTAATGATTATAACTGGAAATTGTGGTGATATCAAGGGTAGTTAAACTCTTCAGTAGTACCTAGTTGTGCTATTTTTCTAAAGATCTTCTTAGAGCCTAAAAATGCGCGTTAAGCTGAATTTAGAGTGTTAACTTGACCTTTTGGTGATTTGATAATGGTTGAAGCTTGAGACAAATCTTGGAGGAATTTAGGGTCTGAATAATGTTGGAAGTGTGAAGGGAATCATGGAAATGAAATCCCAAAGAAAACAAGTAAAAGATGAGAAAAGTATGTTTTAAGCTTAATTTGTCCTCTAGACTTGGGTAGTTCATTCTTAATGACTATGGGATGATACCAAACTCCATATGATGATGCATACCTCTAAAATATTGTTGCAAGGTCATGAAATGATGTGTTTCATTATGAGATCAGCCACAGATAAGGAGGAAAGCTTTCTTTAATATTGAAATGCATCTAACCAATCCAAAATGTTTGTTTGTAACACCCCAACTCGCAATCCAATAATTAGTAGTAATTAAACAGCCAACTTCAATACAATCGCAGTAGAAATTCAATAAACTTCTGGCGTCACCGCCGTTAGTCACCCACGTGACTGGCAAGACCTTTCAATCACAAAGTCATGGTCTGATAAACTGGAAATACAAACTTAAACTCTATCACAACAAGATACCGAGTTTCTTTCAATCCCGAATCAAAATACAAGTTCAGTTTCTACTTAGCCAAAATATACATAAGAGTGTATAATCCTACCGAAGGTATAATCAAAATCCAAAAGTATACCCAAAGGATCGTACCCCATCTACACTCTGAATGACCCCCGTCTTCAATCAGGTAGCTGAAATGGTTAGGCCACAATGGGCTCAGCACAACCATTAAGTATGATAATGTGTAACCCACTTGTTACCGGGATACACACGACTAATTGGTTGGTATACATGCTACTGATTTTATTTAAATAATATAATGAAGTGCAGTAAACACACAATATGATAACATGTAACAAAAATCACACAATCAAAATGTACAAAAAAACAAGAGTATGACTTCGAATACAATAAGTCAGTCTCTGTTCATTCCTAGGCCGTAAGATTATATTTAGAATCTTGTATGCAACCTTAACTTACAAATCCTCTTATAATCCTCACAATAGGATCATCTCAATCTTAATCAACCATAACTCATTCAGGTATGTATGTACCCTGTTAGATGAGTCTTGAATTCTCACATGAACAACTGTCACTGTGAGGTATGTTCAAACTCCATCCGGTAGCAGTGAGCTGATTAACGATCGGAGCCAATCTTTGACACAAGGAAACAAATATTTAACCACACCCCAACACTATGTCAATGGGTGATCGGAGTCAATCACTGAGTCAAGGATGACTATGTCTGAAGACAGCGGTCCAACGGAAGCGGATCTAATGTAGATACCGTCCTCCAAAACAAATACGGGTGTGGCCGGAACCATCCCAGACTCCTTTCTTCTCCAGTACTCCAAGCTTGTTTGAATTATATTGGAACGTGTGTCCTACTTCTAGTAAGTTAGTTCGACCATCTCAGTTTCGGATGTCGACTAAACATTAAAAGGAAGTTAGTGAGAAATTCTCTTATAACTCTACCATTAAATGAATCCGTACACTTATCCTCTTAGTTCTTCTAACCGTTATTATACGATCCTTATGTGTATTTCATGTTTACTCTAAAGTGTAGTTAGTAGCACACACATAGCAGGTCAAGGTTAGAGAAATACAAAAACATAAAACAATACAATAAACCATTTCCATGCAACTATCTTGTTGGTCGTTTCACACAACAAACAACACACAAGCCGAGGTAACCTCGGTAACATGCAGGGTACACGAAACCATACCTGGGCCAATTAGACGCTCACCTAATTTTGACTAACGCCCTGGGCTATCCTGTTCCTATAATTGGATTAACGGTATGTATTAATTCATTAGCGTTTTTGGAAGTAATTGATTTTTTTTTCAATAGCATCCCTCTTAGTTAAATTATTAACTATATATATTCTCGTCAATTCAAATGTCATACTAATGTTACATTTATCCTCTTGACTTTAGTATACTTATATAGACACATATGTGCTTATAAGTGTTAATGTCATTAATAACATTTTCTTAACCCTGCAAGTGATTCCCACCTAACAAATCAATCTCAATTTTATAACCCAATCTCTTATTTAATTATTCCAAAGTTCCAATCCTTCATCATATATATATATATATATATGAGTTTGTTCTCATAAAATAATTTCAAAGTAATTCCAATTGCCACCTGTTGGGAAAATTACTAACATAAGTAATGAAACCTAGCTAAACGGGCAATTGCACCCAATTCATTGCAATTTAACAAGTGTCGTATCCACAAGAAAAATGGTTTCTACATCCCAAGCTTTGGTACTTTAGTAAAATGCAAATAAAAACAGTAAATGGGGGTTTAGCTGGAGGCAAGCCTAGTTGTTTGTGAATGGAAAAGCGATAAAACAATAAATTGTTTGTTTGATGGAATGGGTGGAAAATTACCCTAGGATAGTGAGGAATCACCTAAATCACACAAATAATCTCATAACCATAACTTATTATCTCATTGTCTATTAGAGTTCAATTCATGAATCCCTAAATCATGGGAAACCCAATTCTTACCTAATTAGTCAAACCCCTTAATTAAAGGAGGTTTAAGTCACTAAGTAGCATTAAGCAAAAACTCTTAAATAATAGCCCTAAGATTTTACCCCCAAAATCAAAAGAGCAAAAGTTAGGGTTTATCCCAATTTTAGTCAAATTCCAAACTCAAACTCAAATGTTGAATGGAACCACCATAAATGCAATAAGAGATTAATTTAAAGCATTAATTAATATTGAAGGGAATAAAACAAGATCATTCAATGAGTTAGGTTTTAGCATTCAATGAGCAACATTAGGGTCAAACCCCATCCTAAGATACAAATGAGACTACTCAACCATTAATAAAGGAAAGAGAAGGGAAGAGTTATCCATGGGAGGAGCTCTAGAGCTTCAATGGAGGTAGATTTCTTTAATCTCTTCTTCCTCATCTTCTTTTCTTCTTTTCTCCCTTATTTTCACCTCCCTCTCTCTCCTCTTTCGAGTTGGTGTCAGGTATGTTGAATAATGGGAATGAGTGGCCCCATATCAAGCTTTTAAAAACACAAATCTGGGCAATTTTTTCGTCCGACCGACCCACTTTAGGGTCGGTCCATGGGTCGGTCGGCCCTCTGGTAAAGAAATCACGTGCGCGTTTTTCGACCCGACCGACGTCCGAGGGTCGGTCGATTCCAGTAGCTTTCGGCCCCTGAAATTAGCAATTCCGGCCTCTGGAACTTCCGACCGACCCACTCTGGGTCAGTCTTAGGGTCGGTTGGGGCCAGTAGTGATTTTCTCCAACTTGAGCGGGGCCTAGAATCTTCGTTGTGGCTCAGAATCGCTCCCCGTTTACGGCGTTGGAAAGCTTGAAAGATGGGGGGATCTATTGATGCACTCCACTAGCTCTAAAAGAACCCAAAAGTATGCACAAAATGAGCTTTTACCTATCAATAGATCAAACTATATAAGTTCACTATTAATCACAAATACACTCTATTAAGTGGTGAAATATGTTATGCACCAAGTAAAATGAAGGTGAATAAAGACCTTAAAATATCATTATTTCACCACTTATCACCACCCAAAACTCAATCTTGATTATCACTATAAGGCCTTCAATATCATCAGCTCATCCCGAAACGTCTTCTCTAATTTAGTTTTCTGCTCATTCATAGAAAGTGTTGGAGTTCTTCTATCTTTCTTCTTTAAATTTGAAAATTTTCCAACATTCCCTGCCAACATATCCTTCCCATCTAGAACCTTCATAGCTAAAACAGTCTTAAAGGCAAAAAGTACTCTTAAAATTTCCACCGACATAGATTTAAAGTTTTAAACCTTCCAGAGAAGAGGAAGTCGACGTGAAATTAACCAAGAGAAAACTTGTAATTTAGTGCTTTTATGTTCATACAAAAGGGAAGGGAGTGAAGCCGAAAGTACCTGCAGACGTTATAAAGTGAGTGGTTAGAACAGGTGTAATTAACATAAAAGAAAGAAATTAAAACCCAAAAATAACGTCGGGCTGCAAACAAATCCCGTTCGCAGTAGTATAGTGAAAATGTAAGCAACCGGATGTCGAACCGTGGGACTAATACACATATAATAGTACCTAAGCGTGTCACAAGAGGGGGGATTAATTGACTTGCAAAATAAATAAAAAGAAAAGATAAAATAAACTAAGTTTTACAGGTAAATAAAATGGAACTCTGGGTCAGGTTAATATGATCTGCATATTTAAGCTATCTCTACTGGTTTAATAATTTGGCAAGGTTCCTGTAATTATCTTAAGGACTAAGTCATAGCCTCATAAGAACTCGTTCACCTGTAATGCAAGGTTCTAATCAAGGTTCAAGCAAAAGCCTGCGAACGGCAGAGGAGTATTGAGGAATTACATTTGCAACTGAATACTAACTTAAATCATAATAAGTTTCCTCCAGTTTTACGCCTTAATTAACCTGTCTATTTATCACCTGGTCTGATCAAAATAGACTTAGTAGAGCAATTTAATAAATTCGCGAGATCTATTAAAAAGGCGAGATAACTTTTAAAACGTAACAAACTGTATATAAATAAACCAGTAGAAATATTGCATAATTAATACAGATACATAATAACTACTCCCAGAGTAAACGTAAACTAGCCTAACATATTAAATAGATAGATAGAGACGAGAGTAATAGAAATCATCCGTAATCACTCCGTCTCACTCTGCTATTTTGTGTACGTAGGGCTAGAGGTGAATTTGGTGGACTGTAAAATAAATAAAATGGAGAATACGGGAGAAGAGAAATGGGATGAATGTGTGAAGTGGTGAAGTTGGGTCGTGGATGGATTGGTGAATTCGTGAATTGATTGATTTATTGGGTGAAGCTCGTGGGTTTATATAGAGAAAAGAAGAAGAAGAAAGGAAGGAGAAGGAAGCACGCGTGCCAGTGGATGAATTATTGATGATTGATTGCAGCTCATTGATTGCAGACAACGCGTGAGTGAATTAAGGTAGGCGGCTGCAGATAGTGGACGAGTTGCAGCGGGCGATTTGCAGACAGCAGACGACGACGACGACGGGCGAAGAAGATAAGCTCGTGACGAGTTTTAGTCTGGTCCGCCTTGTGTCGCTTTGGTACCGCCTCGCGGTTGCCTGCCCGTTCCGCCTCCAAGACCGCCCATTAAGAGGCGGTAGCCTCTGTCCCGTCCGCCAGCTAGCAGGCGGTTGCCATGCTCTGTTCCGCCTCCAAGACCAGGCGGTTGGTGGTGTGGTGTCCGCCCCCTAGACCAGGCGGTTGGTGGTGAGTGGTCCGCCAATTACAAGGCGGTTGCATGCAAATATGCATGCGTATTCCTCCTCCACGTGACCTTATTTAATCCCTTATAAACATATGTATGTTTTAGGTATTTTTCCTACAATTTAACACATATAATACATCAGTTAATATAATAACATAATTATAGGAAAAACTCTAGATAAGTGTGAAACATTACTAAAAATGCTACAATTAATAAGGTGATTAAACCTTAATAAGTCTATATGTTTTGCACTTATCAAACTTCCTCACACTTGACTTTTGCTTGTCCTCAAGCAAATAAGGAATATAATTATCTCTAAGCCATAATAACAAAACAAGATTAAATAAATGTAGAAGGGAATTTAGACAAAGTGACAATTGAAAGAATAATTCTGCTCTTAGAAGTAGGTTTTTATAAACAGTGAAGAAGAACAATTTAATAAAAGCATAGAGAAACTAGACTGCAGAAAACAAGTTAGATTAACCTGGGATTTTCAACCAATTTCATTCTCTAGCCCGGGATGACAAGGGGTGTGAAGTAATGCCTTATTCCGCAATACCTTTCAACACCACGTACTCATGTTCATAAATATAAATTGCAATTTTTTATTTACATCTCTTTTTTTTAATGCAAAAATTGTATATACAAAACACACAAAATTTTTTAAATTGCATTATTTTTCCTGTACCCCAGACTTTTCTCTCTATCCTCGTAGCGGTGTTCGGTCTTCTATCCCAGATCACGAGACCTTAGGTAGATAGGTGTTAAAGCACCCCAAAGAACTTAATAACCGGATAGACGAGGCCTGTTTTGGTTAGAAAAATTCATAAACAGCGGAGTACCTTGTCTTTATCCTTTTCTTTCCTTGACTTTCCACATATTTCCATAATCCCAAGCTAAACTAAATTGATTTTTACAATTAGCAGATCTATCATTTTTGAGTGAAAATAGAGTATTTTGATGGAAAATAATTTTATACAAACTCCTTTAAATAAAACTACCTTTCAGTTGTCACTTGACATAATTTCAGACACTTCTACAATTATTTTATCTCATTTTTATCAATCAATTTTTTATATAGGCAGTTTAGAGTAGCAAAAAGCGAGTGTGGCATTAACGAACAACTGTCATATTTTCAGGGAAAGGTTTCTCCTTCCTCACACTTAAGAGGAGCAATGTCCTCATTGTTCAGAATTAAATTCAAGAAAAGGACCTTTCAAAATATGACAGACTCATAAAGGATTAAATAAAGGAAGAACTGAAACTCCCCTTGTATCGTAGATTGAGGAAGGTATCCTTCCTCACACTTAAAGCTTTGGTAGGGGTGAGACGTTCCTCACACTTAAGTTCAGCCGTCGAATTGTGTAAGATGTTCCTGTAATAATATTCTAACAGCCAGAAGAACTCAAGTTAATTCTCCTCGTTCTCTCTTCTCTCTTTTATTTATAAAAAACATATATAGAAATAATTATGGAACACAAAACATAAAACAAAAATAGTAGGAAAATAAAAGCAAATAAAAGTTCATCCGGGTTGCCTCCCGGGAAGCTGCCCTTTTTTAACGTCTTTGGCTAGACGCCCGCTTTGTTATCCTGGATCAAAACAAAACGTTACCTCGGCATATAAAATAAGAAAATTAATACTCCACAAAATCAGGTGTTTGAGGAGGTACTGCCGGGAACGTAGTTCTAACAGAAGACCCGGCGGTGATGCTTTGTCTTCCTCAAATTGGAGGATGTAAACTTCCTCCTCTTGTAGGTGAGGCTTGTAGAAAGAACGCTTGATATCATCTTCAGAGAGAACTGATTCTTTGAAAGTGATAGTGGCGTTTTGTTTGGATATTTTGGTGGGAGGTGGTGGCAATTCCTTCTCTTCATTTTCGAGGATGTAAATATCCTCATTGTCTGGGTATATTATAGAGAAGGATGGAAAATAGCGGTAATTGATTTTAGAGGGAGGAGTCTCTATGAATGGCTCGTTTGTAGTGGGGTGTTCTACCTCTTGAACTGTTTTGCTCATTGATTGCTCTAGTAGTTGAGCGATTCTCTCCAGGTAGTCTGGTTGATCTTCTAACCAGAGTTGCTCTTGGACTATGAGACAATCCTCAAAATCATGAGCTCCCCCACATTCGGAGCAGTATAAATCCTGCCAATATTCAAACGCTTCTTCCATTTGCCACGTACAGAGATTTTTTTTTTTTTGTGTTTTTCTGTATAAAACAAAACTACTGAAAAAGATTAGAAAATAAAATGATTAGAAACAAAATAATAATAATATAAACAAAATATAAAAGATAATAAATATAAACAACAAACAAAAAATAATATAAACAAAATATTCTAATAATACAAGTGAATAATCCGGGGCTTAGGGACTAGAATAAACTAGTCCCCGGCAACGGCGCCATTTTGCAGACGTTATAAAGTGAGTGGTTAGAACAGGTGTAATTAACATAAAAGAAAGAAATTAAAACCCAAAAATAACGTCGGGCTGCAAACAAATCCCGGTCGCAGTAGTATAGTGAAAATGTAAGCAACCGGATGTCGAACCGTGGGACTAATACACATATAATAGTACCTAAGCGTGTCACAAGAGGGGGGATTAATTGACTTGCAAAATAAATAAAAAGAAAAGATAAAATAAAATAAACTAAGTTTTACAGGTAAATAAAATGGAACTCTGGGTCAGGTTAATATGATCTGCATATTTAAGCTATCTCTACTGGTTTAATAATTTGGCAAGGTTCCTGTAATTATCTTAAGGACTAAGTCATAGCCTCATAAGAACTCGTTCACCTGTAATGCAAGGTTCTAATCAAGGTTCAAGCAAAAGCCTGCGAACGGCAGAGGAGTATTGAGGAATTACATTTGCAACTGAATACTAACTTATTAAATCATAATAAGTTTCCTCCAGTTTTACGCCTTAATTAACCTGTCTATTTATCACCTGGTCTGATCAAAATAGACTTAGTAGAGCAATTTAATAAATTCGCGAGATCTATTAAAAAGGCGAGATAACTTTTAAAACGTAACAAACTGTATATAAATAAACCAGTAGAAATATTGCATAATTAATACAGATACATAATAACTACTCCCAGAGTAAACGTAAACTAGCCTAACATATTAAATAGATAGATAGAGACGAGAGTAATAGAAATCATCCGTAATCACTCCGTCTCACTCTGCTATTTTGTGTACGTAGGGCTAGAGGTGAATTTGGTGGACTGTAAAATAAATAAAATGGAGAATACGGGAGAAGAGAAATGGGATGAATGTGTGAAGTGGTGAAGTTGGGTCGTGGATGGATTGGTGAATTCGTGAATTGATTGATTTATTGGGTGGAGCTCGTGGGTTTATATAGAGAAAAGAAGAAGAAGAAAGGAAGGAGAAGGAAGCACGCGTGCCAGTGGATGAATTATTGATGATTGATTGCAGCTCATTGATTGCAGACAACGCGTGAGTGAATTAAGGTAGGCGGCTGCAGATAGTGGACGAGTTGCAGCGGGCGAGTTGCAGACAGCAGACGACGACGACGACGGGCGAAGAAGATAAGCTCGCGACGAGTTTTAGTCTGGTCCGCCTTGTGTCGCTTTGGTACCGCCTCGCGGTTGTGCCTGCCCGTTCCGCCTCCAAGACCGCCCATTAAGAGGCGGTAGCCTCTGTCCCGTCCGCCAGCTAGCAGGCGGTTGCCATGCTCTGTTCCGCCTCCAAGACCAGGCGGTTGGTGGTGTGGTGTCCGCCCCCAAGACCAGGCGGTTGGTGGTGAGTGGTCCGCCAATTACAAGGCGGTTGCATGCAAATATGCATGCGTATTCCTCCTCCACGTGACCTTATTTAATCCCTTATAAACATATGTATGTTTTAGGTATTTTTCCTACAATTTAACACATATAATACATCAGTTAATATAATAACATAATTATAGGAAAAACTCTAGATAAGTGTGAAACATTACTAAAAATGCTACAATTAATAAGGTGATTAAACCTTAATAAGTCTATATGTTTTGCACTTATCAGTACCTACGATTATGAACCCCCTCATCCTCTTCTTCTTTAACTTGCAGTTTGCCTTGAAAGCCACAGACGACGAATAGCAAGGGAAGGTAGTAGCAAGCAGAGGCGGAGACAAAGGGCGGGTGGGTGTGCGCTTCCAACTCCCTCGGGTATATAGTTAAATTCGTTTTAGTTTTGTTGTTATATAGTTTATTTATGTTAATAGATATTTGTTCTCCCCCATAACATTTTGTAAAATATCACCATTATATCACTAAATTCTATTTATTATCAATTTATTTCTATTAATATGTAATATTTCATTTAGAATTATATTGTATTTTTTTATTCTATAGTAGATCATAAACTCTTAGTATTTTTATTTTAGCAATATAGTCTAAAGTAAAACTGATTATCATGTCAGTCTCAGTAATCATGTACCCCATCCATCCATAAACAAGTGTTTTTAGTTTTTGTTACAAATTTCGTAAGTTAAAATAATATTAGAACCATTCAAAATAATTTTTATCAGAAATTTGTAGAAAAAAATACTAGTTTATAACTATTGTTCTATATTAATGGCATTATGCGTATAATTTCTTATACCAGTTTTTTAAAACAAGCAATAAAAAATGTAAAACAAACTTCTTTATATACTCCCTCCGTCCTGAATTGACCGTCCTGTTTGCTTTATGGCACGTTTTTCCACTTCAATATTAAGCATATAAGATAAAATAATTTTATAAAACTAAATTTTGTAACATATAGTTTATCATGTAAGGAATCATATGCAAAATTTAAATTTTCAAAATTAATTTATCTTATAGGTTAAAAATTGAAGTCAAACGACATGTCCAAATAGTAAACAGGACGGTCAATTCAGGACGGAGGGAGTATTAGTTTATATATTTTAATTTAATTTAATTTTTATATCAAACTATATATCTAATATCAATTTTTAAAATATGATTATATATATTGAAAATTTATATTAATTTAACAAATTAAAATTATTTTAAAATATCAATTTATAATATTAAAAAAATTCCTGCCCCTCTTAAAAGAATTTCCTGGCTCCGCCCTTCTTAGCAAGTGATGGTGTTCACCCAAATCCAATGTGGTGTTGCATGCAATGGTATGAGCAGATTTGCATAACTAACCCAAGTCTTGTCATCATATTCGTCTCATTGCTCCATAGCTACAAATCGGCCAAATCCTAAATTCTTCGCCATCACGGTTGTGCTTTCAATAAAGAAAACAAGGATTTGAGAAATACAAACGCTTATACAATATTAGATATTATATGCACTCCTGTAAACCTCCGAATCACAGTGGTGCTGAAGTAGAGACTATCTGGTAGTAGTGTGGTGGTGGAGAGTCCAATCAAAATTGATCTTTGTCGTTCGTCTAAAAAAGAAGGAAATGTGCAAAGAAATAGTGAAACAGGGAGAGCAATCAGTAACCAAATTCTTCCTCTTCTTCGTCCTGGGCTTCCATGAGTAAGGAGTAGTTGAGACCAAGAAATAGCAAGACAGGGAGAACTAACCTAGAAATTTGGGAGGAAAAAGTGCATCAGGATATGTAAATTTGAGGAACATGTAACTGCACAAGAAAAACAGTGGAACTAAGGACTTCCTCCATGTCCAGAGGAAGAATAAACCCTCCGCCTAAGGAGAATCTACCTAACAACAGAGCATCAAGTGTGTAGAGTACCACTGCAGAAAGAAAAAATGACGAAAAAAAGAGAGAAAGAGAGAAGCCACCAAAGAACGCACTCTCACGCGCGAGAAGAAACTCGCCCCCTTTCTTCTTCCTCGTTGAAATTATACCCAATGAGGAGAAGATTATAGCTAATGATAGGCTATTTGCACAGATTTGTGCTAGCCCTGTGAAAGATGCAGATCAAAATGTAAAGGAGAGGGAGGATATTCAATGCTACCCTAGAGAGAAGGAGAGGAAGATTGAGAGACGACACACGTGGTCTGGAGGGACGTCACATCTGGCATCAATGGAGGTAGTTGAGAAGAGGAGAGAAAAGCACGACACACTAGAGGAAGGAAGGGGAGAAGAATCGGCACCGGTTGGATCAAATAGTAGAGGTAGATCTACCCATCAATTTTCTGACCTAGATCTTGATTATTCTGCTACTAAATCTTCAGATAATCAAACAAATTCAGTAGTGATTATGATCATGCTACAATATAATGAAAATTAGACATAGGTATATCTGGATTTACGATTCGAAAATACTCCATTCATAATCTATCATCATCCCTGATTCTCCAAAAACCCATTTCTTTGAATTCTCGACCTTAGCCATGGACAACATTCTCCAAAACTGGAACAATCTCAAACTTTATCCTGCAGAATTAGATTCCACAAAAACTGAACCCCTGATAATCGAACCCTCACACCCAGATTTCAAAAAAGCTATGTTTGGCAAAGTATGGCACCCAAGTCGAATTCATGCTAGGCAAATACAAAACTTCATGACCCAAATCTGGAAACCCAAACCCTACCTTAGAGTCAACGAAGTTGAATATAACTGTTTCTCCTTCCTATTCTCGAGTGAGAATGAAGCCAACCACATTCTAGCGAATGGCCCCTGGCACTTAAAAAATCACCTCCTAGCCCTTATGCCCCTTAACCATGCACTGAGTTATGCGGAGCATGACCCGAGAACTATCAAATTATGGGCGGTTTTTCATGGTCTCCCTATAGGGTACCGCAACAAGCCCTCAGACATCCTCCTGGCCCAAAGACTGGGTAAATTCATTGAAGTATCAGACAAGGTAAATCCCTTAACATCAAGAGTCCTCAGATTCAGGATTGAGATCAATGTGGAAGATCCCTTGTGCAGAGTTCTCCTCGTTACTACTGGCAAAACCAAAATAATCTACCATGTCTCCTATGAAAACTTACCTAATTTCAGCTATAGATGGGGTAAGCTAATCCATATTGTTAATGAGTGCAAGGTGATAAAAGAAAACCCCAAAGATGTCAAAAAATTTGGTCCATGGATCAGAGCTGAAAATGCTAGCTTACTATCCCCAGCCTCAGAAGAACTCCTCCTTCACCAATGGAGAAATGAAGGATTGATTAGGGATGAATATTTCTTGGCGCCCCAACCCCCAATCTTTAACAACAGCTCTGCCCAACAGGTTAATGTTGATTTGTCTTTGGCTATGAATTCCCTTATGAATCTGAATCTCAATGCCAGACCCAGTCCCTCAATTCACCAAGTTCAAGAAAAGCCTCTATCTTCAGCCCCTCTAAAAGCATTTCCCCCACACTCTCTGACGATTCAATATCCAATGTCTTACCTAGCCAATGCTCCTCGACTAACAAAATCCTCAAACAATACTTTCCCCTAGATAACCCAAAATCTCAATCTGACTCCCCTAACTCAGGTTAACCCCTTCCCTCATGTCACCTATCAATTTCCCCCAGTGCAATACCACCCTATGTTAGGAAAACTCACCCCATTGGTCTCTCATCAACAATATGGTTCATCTAGGTCTCAGATTCCCTGCCCCCCTCAAAACAATCAAGTCTACCAACAGTTTGATTGGAATGCTGCCCTCTCTGATTTTGGGTTACATGCTCACAAAAAACCCAGCAGCCCTGAGTCTATAAACCAAAATACTCCTCAGCCCATCACCCAAATAATCCAAGAAGCAGACCTTAGAGCCAATCCTCCTGCTAGTAACCTGTCCTCCACTCTCCTTAAGGAAGACTCTCCCCCTTTCATCCAAAGACCAGGCAAACAAAAAGCTTATCCCTCCATGTTGCTTGGACCCAATAAACCAACCTTCAAAAAAAGGAAAGTGACAAAACCTCAGCCTTTGATGATTAGATCTCCTCATTCGTATGAGGAAGAAATAGAGGAGACTAAATTCTATGATACTATCCTAGAAAAGGTAGACCTAGCAGACCAGCAAGGCTGCCTGCCTAAATGAGTTACATATCATACAACTGCCGGGGTTTGGGTTGACCCCAGGCAGTATCTTGGGTTTCAGGGCTATTTAAAAAATATAAACCTGAGATTATGTTTTTGATGGAGACCACAGATCCTCAGCTGAAATGGATCTAATTAAGCTTAGATGGGGTATGTATGATGGAATCAGTGTGCCTAGTAAAGGGAGAAGTGGTGGATTGGACTTACTGTGGAAGACGGAAATAACCATCTCTCTGGTCAAATTTTCACCTCATCATATTGCGGTGGATGTCTCCCTTCCAGGTATGGAAATCTTTCACTTTACGGGGTTTTATGGGTGGGCTAATTGGAGTTTAAATTATTTGTCTTGGAAACTCCTTTTAGCCCTTAGACAACAAGTTAATATCCCTTGGGTAATTGCAGGTGTAACACCCCAACCGCTAATCCTTCCATTATCCTCTAATCATCCTCATAATTACCCTACACGCACGGATACTTACATACTCCCGGCGGGTGAACAACGCGTTAGCCATTCCAAGACTAACAAGGCTACTACTACTTACAGTATCGGTCTGAAGATTAGAATATACCGAGTAACATAATACTTACATCACAGTCCCATATACTTCTTACACTTTGATTACCGAGTATCCAAAACATATGAATTACATTCCAAGACTACAAGTCTATTCCAAAAATTATGAGTTTGTACATCTACTCATTCATACTAAGTTTCACAATTCATTTCTTTCAAAAGGGTGTACCACATGGTACACCGGCTACTCAAAAAGGCATAAGCCGTGTACAACTCAGTACACCATTCATATCCTACTAACTACTCAAAAAGAATTCAGCATGGTCCTTACTCAACCTTCACATCTCACGGGTACCTGTAAAATAAAAACAGTGCCCCAAGGGGCTCAGCGAAACGCTGCATATGAAATCCGTATACCCCGCGTACTAGCGAGGGTATGCCGACTACTTGGTCGAATACATGCGGTTCATTTCATTCAAACATACATACATGCTCTTATACAATACAGTACATACATTTCACAAACATACATACATTCAAAGCATACAAGGAAGACATTACAAGTCAACCGATCATACTTACCGTTACGGAGATACGCTTCTCCAATACATACACAGTGCTTGTTAGCTTCTTTACACACCCGGGTTAATCAGGTGTACGTTACTCTTTTACTCAAGGTCAATGACTTACACTAGTCAAGACCAATACTTAAACAATACTTTACTTACTTACTTACTTACTCAAGTCAAGTCAGTATGACCTCCGGGCAGGGACTACTATATCCCACCACCGGGCTTTAGGGTGGCTCACTAATCCAGGATGCTACCCATTTAAGGGGTTTGGTCCATGGAAATAATTAAGGCCAGGATTCAGATCCAACCTCTTGTGTTTCCTTATCCTCACGCGTGGCCGAAACTATATCGGACTTCTACTCATTCCATTTTACTCAATACTCAAGTTAGGAGTTAGGTGGTTAGGAATTAGTAGAAGTCATTGCACTTATACCAAGGGTTAGTACACTACACAAGTACACATCTATATACACATACACTTCATTCTCATCCATATATTTCATGAATTATACAAACTAAATGGTCAAGAGAATACAACAAGAACAATATAGCTCAAACACAATTAAGTGCAATAAAATTCCAATTCGTGTATTTATCTTATTTGAGTGATCACATAAGCACTCAAATCGGGGTAACCAAGTTAGGATACAGAGCATGAGGAAATCATACCGTTCACCGTCGTACTCGTACTACCGGTTCCCTTCGGGGTTCAACTATTTGATTCCTATACATACATGAAGTTGTATGATCAATGATCTATTATTGATCCAACTTATTCCTTCATTAATACTTCTAATGTATACTTACTACTCCTTTACATTCATTCTGGATTATGAAAATCATTCTTTCATTATTACTTCTTAAACTTGCTTTCTTACTCATGTACTTACTTCCTTACCATATTTACTCCATTAATGGTGTGCTACTATATATATATATACATATGATTACTATAATCATCTTTTTTTTGACTCGACTGACCTTACATAGGGTCGGACCCAGGTAGGTCGAAGTCAGTGAGTTACAACGCTGGAAAAATTCAGGCCCGACCGACCTTGCAAGTCCGTTCCCCAAGGTCGGTCCAAGTCAGTGAGTTCTAGTTTCGAAAACTTAAGACTCGACCGACCTTGCAAGGTAGATCCCAAGGTCGGTCCAACTCAGTGAGTTTCTGGGTTCGAAATCTATGCCTCGACCGACCTTGCCAAGTCCGGTCCCAAGGTCGATCGAAGTCAGTAGACTTATGGGCTTACAATTTTACGACTCGAACGACCTTGTCAAGTTCGGTCCCAAGGTCGGTCGAAGTCAATAGACTTCTTGTCTTTGTAATTTAAGGCTCGACCGACCTTGCAAGTTCGGTCCCAAGGTCGGTCTGGTCCAGTACTTTTGTTTTAAAATCTGTTTTCAGTTACTTTCTTTCCCATTGCTTCCCCAATCTTTATCAATACATTCCCACATGATTTAACACTAATTAAACCCTCTAAATCACCTTGGTTCATCCACCAAATACCTTACTCATATCTACATCCATTTACACAATTTTTCCTCACTTCATTTCAGCACTTACATCAGTTTTGATTTCTCTAATGCTACAGATTTTTACTTCCACTTCTACCATCCATTACTTCATCAACTAATGCCACTACTACCATTCTAATTACATTATCTTACCACTCTAGTTCTTCCCATTACCTATATCCTTTTCAAATCTGTTTTAAAATGGTAACTACTCTCATTAAACTCTCCAAATACACCTAGTTACTTCCTAGGTTATTCCCTCTTCTTACACAACTAAGTTTTCTAGTTTCTAATTAAACAAATTTTGACATAGTCTCTCCTATAATTCTCACTTTGCCCACATACATATCAGCTCACAATTCAATCACAATTCACACATCATTCTACACACTATAATACACTATATTTTTCCTGCACATACACATTTCTTTCCCATGGTTTTCCTAAGCTTTTAATTCATCATTGAAAACTTCAAAACAGTTTTATTCTCTTCCTCATTATAATATAACACAACTACTACTCAAAAATACATTCATTACCCATTTTAAGTACTCAAAACTATTACACTACACAATACAAAAACTATCTCAAGGTAAGAGCATTTACCTTGTCTTGCTAGTTTTTCTTTCTTTCTTTTCCTTCTCTTCTTTTTCTCTTTCTTTCTTCCTTGTTCTCGGTTTCTTGTTCAAGGACTAGGCAATGCTACAGCCCTTCCAAAACCACAATACCGTTTCAATACTAACCCCTTTATCAACCTAAAGCTTAAAACATATTTTTAGGGTTTAGGAAAAGGTATTACCTTCCAACCAATGAGTGAGGTCCTTGGTTAGCAAGAGAGTAAGATTTCTAGCCCAATGGAGAAGCCAAAATTGGCTGGAGCACAAGGCACAAAGCATTCAAAATCTGGAAATTTTTATAATGCAAATGAGAGCTAGAAATGAGAGATTTTTGAATTTCTTTTTACCTCAAAGTAAAAAAGTGAAGGAGGAGCTTCTAATGGCGGACTCAAACCTTCAAATGGAGAATACCCATGGAGATGAAAGTGGGTGTTTTCGATTTTTGGAAAGAGGAAGGTCCTCTCCTTGACAAGGGGATTACAATGGTATGATTTTTATGAGATTTGGAGTTGGTTTGGTCTCTCAAAAATGGAAGAGAAAGAGAGGCTGGTGAGAGCTTCAAAAAATTGCCATGGCAAGCTTGAGGAAGAAGAAAATGAGAGAGAGAGAGAGAGGGGTGCTTTACGTGAGAGATGGAGTGGGTTGTGAGGAGAGAGAGAGTTTGTTTTTGCTTTTTACTTATTTCTTTTGTCCTTTAGCAAATAAGAGGGGAAATAAAGAGAGGAGGGAGTAAGTGAGCCTACCCCCCATTTGCACACACATATTTTTTTGATTTTTATTTGCAAAAGTGGACACATTAGTTTTGTTTATTTACACTCTCACCCCACAACTTACCGGTTTTTACAGTTTTTACTAACCGGAACCCGTTTTCCGAATTTTCTCATTTAATTAATTTTTTTGGTTCTCAACCTTCATTAATGTTTATTAATGACTATTTGGTTGACCAAAATCATTACGAGTCTATTTGACCCGCTTACAGTCGCGTTTTCCTGGTTTCCTCGAAAAACGCGTTTTAAGGTTCGTTTGTGCTTTTAACCCATTTTAAAGGTCCGTTTTGTTCGGGATTTGTTCCCTCATGTTTATTTAGATGTAATTAATCCTCTAAAATACTTATTAGCCTAATTAATCACTATTTTTAATTACGGGGTATTTCAGCAGGGGACTTTAATCAGATTATGTTTGAAAAAAGAAAAAGAGGGGAGTAGGATTAGAAGGGACACCCATATGGCCCCCCTTTAGAAATGTTGTTCGGGATGCTGGGCTTATTGATGCTGGTTTCATTGGATCCCCCTTTACTTATACAAATTACCAACCTGGCCCCTATCTTTTAGTTAGTAGACTAGATAGAGTCCTTATCTCCTCAGATGCTCAGAACTTATTCCCAGCCCTCTCAGTTCAACATCTGCCTAGGGAACACTCAGACCATTGTCCTCTGCTTATTAAATTTCTAGGAACCCACAAAAAACCAGGGACCATATTTAGATTTGAGGATATATGGTTAATGGAGGATAGATGTAGGAAAATAGTGATCGAATGTTGGGGTCCTAATAATCACAATTTGCTGGGGAACATTAGTAGATGTAGTCAAAAACTGCAGTTGTGGAATGGATGGAACATTCATAAGGTCAGGAATAAAATCAAAAGCAAAACCAAGGAGCTTCACAATATTTCCTTAGTAGGGCAAACAGAGGGGAGTATTTCAAATAGGAAAAGGCTTCTATCTGAGATAGAACTACTCCAATACAAAGAAGAGCTCTAGTGGAAACAGAGAGCTAGGGACAAATGGCTAAAAGAAGGAGATAAAAACTCAGCTTACTTCCACTCCAAACCCTCAGCAAACAGAAGGAGAAACACAATCTTTGGATTGGGACAGGACAATGGCAGCATGGCTTTCACCTGGGATGATCTAGACCTTATCACCAGAGCCCACTTCCAAAACCTTTTTAAGGCCACAAATCTTGACAATCTTGAACCTTTTAGCAACTTGGTTTGAAACATCCTCAAAGATGATCATATTACTGCTTTATCCTTATAATACAACCAAGCTGAAATCCTCTCGCCTGTTAAAAGCTTAGGATCAGATAAAGCCCCTGGACCGGATGTATTCAATGGCAAGTTCTACAAACAATTCCGGAGTATTATTGGTAACCAAGTCACCCAGCTAGTTTTGAACATCCTCAATGGGCAACCAGTACCCCCTTCTAATGACTATTACATCACCCTCATTCCAAAAATCCTAAGAGCAACTCATCTTAACAATTTCAGACCCATTGCTCTTTGTAACTTTACCTATAATAATATCACAAAAGTTCTAGCCAACAGATTGCAACACATTCTCCCTGAGATTATTTCTGAAAATCAATCGGGCTTTGTCAAAAAGAGACTCATTACAGACAATGTGATACTAGCATGGGAGTTATATCATAAAATAGCCAAGACTCAAGCCACAACAAACCCAATGTTTGCATGTGAGATAGATTTGAGTAAAGCCTATGACAGATTAGAATGGCCCTTTATAGATGAAATGCTAAAAGCAATGGGTTTCCCTGATTACTGGAGAATTCCAGTCCTGAACTTCATCTCCTTAGTCAAAGGATCTGTCATTATCAATGGAACACCAGGAAAACCCTTCTCTCAACAAAGGGGAATCCGACAAGGAGACCCCCTTTCACCCTTTATTTTTATCCTGGACCAAGAAGCTCTTTCTAGATCCCTTAACAAGGCCATGGCAGAAAAACAGTACCAAGGGATTAGTATCAATAACTCCACCCCTCCATCTCACATCTTACATTTGCGGACGATATGATCTTTTATGGAATTGTAAAACCCCAGAATGTGAATTACCTTGCAAGTCTCCTCTCAATTTTTCTTAATGTCACTGGTCATGAGATAAACCACCAAAAATCTGAGATAGTGTTTAGCAAGAAAGTTAGATATGAGGCAAAAATACAAATGGCTACCTCTCTCAATGTCCAAGAGGTTACCCACTTCAAAAAATATCTGGGCCTTCCCACAAAGATAGACAGAAACAAGAATGAAACTTTTGGGTATATCTTAGATGCAATCAGAAAGAGAATTCACAACTAGAGTAGACCTATGGCTCAAGCAGTGCTAACAGAATAATTGTTAGGGTAAAACTATGTACAAAAGAATGAAATAATAAAAGAATGAAAATACTAAAATAAACCCTACAACTCTATACGGGTAGTAATCCCGGTCGGAGTACAATGTGAATATATTACGACCGAGAGTATCGAACCCTAGGGACTTAATAGAAAATCAGTCCTAATCCTAGTAAAAGCCTATTCTAAAACAGGGGGGAAATTGAATAACAATTGAATTAAGAAAACTAACTAAAACCTATATAAATGTATGGTTCCGGACTAGATCAACCCTAAGTACCACTTTGAACATTTAATACATAACAAGTTTCTAAAATTCCCCAAACAAATGAATGTGTCGGATCTCCTGCCGGATAGTGATGCACGACATATTCAAAGACATTGAAGATGCCGGACGTACTAAGCCCGACATTTGATCCGGCAAGAACGAAAATGTGAATTTTTATCCTAGCCTCAAATGTTGACAACAAGGACACACTACCCAATTCGAACCCAACAGATATCTCGTCAGTATTCGACCGAATAACGAAAAAGGATAAGGTAATTTCAACTCTTCCGGTGTCGCCATCTACAACTATGCATTTAACAACGATTGAAAGACCACTAAGACTCCTTAACCAAAGCACTCTTGTCTTTTGAACCTCGAGTAGAATTTAGAAGATAGGAGAACAAGTTGCGATCTCATTCTGCCTTATAAGGAAATCTGAATTCTAGTAAAACTTGTAACTATATATTGAATGATCAAAGTGTTTACAAGGAAGGAACTCATCCCTAACCAACAACTAACAAGGAATTCTACTTCACCATCCACACAACTACAAGAAGAGAATACACGAGGAGAAGGAAATGGTCATAGCCTTAACCCGACAAGATCTTCTTCTTCGCGTGGATAGATCCGTAGAATCTTCCTTGGACACCAACAATGGAATGGGGCGAAAATGGAGACGTGAATGGAGTGTATATGGGTATTGAAATGTGTCATTTGATGCAGCCCTTCGGCCTATTTATAGGCAACAAAAACTCCTTGTGCCGGGTGGCATGCCGGGTGAAAGTCATCCGGCACCACGTGTTAAATATGCGTAACCGTTAACGGTCAAAAATTCCAGGTGAAACGTTGCTTGTGCCGAACAGGATACGTCCAGCCCCATACCCGACAATGGTTAAACCGTTAACCGTAAAAAACTGTCACCACTTGGTCAACCGTGGTGACTTTTCACATATGCGCCGGATAGGATATACCCGGCAACATACCCGGCATGGCTCATTTTCTGCTCCAGACCTATGCCGTGCAAGAGATATCCGGCTTCATGTCCGGCATAACTTGTATTTTTGCCTAGGGATTCGTTCCTTGCATAAAAAGCTCACAAAACATAAGTCTATACAAATAATATATTTAGCACATAATATAACATAAATAACATCTATTTAACTTTATTTAGATTAATATAATCCTAAATCTAATGCATAAAATATGATAAGTCTGCGACTTATCAAGGCCCTACACTTACCTTTTGCTAGTCCTCGAGCTAAACTAGATTAGAAAGGAGTAATTACTTATGCACAAAACAGATAAACTCTATAAAGACAATTAGATAAACATTCCCAACTGTCCGACTCTATTTCATAAGTATCACTTAATCCTCCTTATCTATCAAAACATACTAATGGGTATAAAAATAAATAGTTCCAAAACCGATCAAAAACTTTTGGGCTATTTTGCATAAGGGATTTTGTAATCTCTCCTTTTTCCGATTTCCATCATTCAGCTCTATTTCTCAAGAGTTTCTGAATGTGGCCAAAACCCTCATCAATGGTTTGTTTGGTTCAGCCCTGTTTTGCAAGGGTTTCTGAATCAACCATTTCTTTGCATTAAAGAACAGGGAATTTAGGAGAAAAACAAAAGGAAAACTTTTGTTTCTTTCTTGTACTTTGAGGCAATTTATACAACCTCAAGGAATATAATGCTTTTCCTTTAGAAGAAGATTTTTTTCTGTCTTTCTTTTTTTCTTTTTCTTCTTCTTTCTTTTTTTCACAAAAAACTCTTTTTAAGATTTTCACCCAAAAGACTTTTCACAGTTTGAAAAAGGAAAGAAATTAATACCCAGAAGTAAATGAAGGAAAGAATCAGGAGAAATATCATATACTCATGTTAAATAAAAGGAATCAAGAAGTTAAAAAAGGAATCTACAAGTCATTAGAAAGCTTACCTCTTGAGAGAACAAGCATTTATTCATTCCTAATCTCATCTCAATCAAAAACATGCAAAAAGCTTAATAAAACATTGATAAAACTCACAACTTATGCATATTATTATAAATAAAAATTTATTTATTTATTAAGGGGGATTCCTGCCCTACACTTGGCAGGAACACTGTCCCCAGTGTTCGAAATGGAAAAGAAAAATTGGGATTTTTTTTAGTAAAGCTTGTAAGAATATAATTGAATGATCAAAGTGTTTACAAGAAAGGAACTCATCCCTAACCAACAACTAACAAGGAATTCTACTTTACCATCCACACAACTATAAGAAGAGAATACAAGAGGAGAAGGAAATGGTCATAGCCTTAACCCTACAAGATCTTCTTCTTCGCGTGGATGGATCTGTAAAATCTTCCTTGGACACCAACAATGGAAAGGAGGCGGAAATAGAGTTGTGAATGGAGTGTATATGGGTGTTGGAATGTCTCATTTGATGCAGCCCTTCGGCCTATTTATAGGCAATAAAAACTCCATGTGTCGGGTAGCGTTCCGGGTGAAAGTCATCCGGCACCACGTGTTAAATTGCGTAACCGTTAACGGTAAAAAAAGCTTAGTAAAACATTGATAAAACTCGCAACTTATGCATATTATAATATACAAAAATTTATTTATTTTTTAAAGAGGGGTCCCTGCCCTACACTTGGCAGGAACACTGTCCCCAGTGTTCAAAATGAAAAAGAAAAATTGGTATTTTTTTTTTTTAGTAAAAACGAAAGTAGAAGAATAACTTACCATGAACCAATTAACAAATAAAACTACATAAAATCAAGAAAAGAAAAAGATTAAAGGGACAGAGAGGCTCCCCTGTGTGAAGAATATGAATGCGTGAGGTGGAACTGCCCTACACTTAGCCTTTTGGCTACTTGGCATTATCATAGATCTTTGACAGGATGGTGACCGAATTCGCATGCTCCCTTGGATTGGTTTGCGTTTGAGATAGGAGATGACCTGGCTGTCTAGGTTGTGCAGAAGTTGCTGCAACTGCAACTGCAACATTTTGTGCTCTTTGCGAATGGTCAAGATCTCGTTATGAGCGTCTTGGTCTTGTTCATTAGAGCCGACATCATGTCTCGCAGTTCAGCTATCTCCCTCAGATGATGATGCAGGGTGGGATGGTCGTTAAAAGGGACTCCTCCATAAGGAGTCTGCATGTATTGTCTCTGACCTCCCTGGTAGCCGGCTTGATTTTGGATAAGTTGTGAGGGGGTTGGTTCCCCTGCTGCCATGGCTGCCTATACCCTTGGTTGCTCACATAGTTGACTTCCTTAGCATTCTAAAAGTCTGGCATGCCAGGGCCCTGAGTGTGTGGTCGTGCACTAACCACATTCGCTTGCTGAGGTAGTTTATTCATTGCTATTTGCTCCACCACCTTCTGTAAAGCACTAACCTTCGCGGACGTTTGAGCATTGCTCTCCAACAACTGCTCATGACTTTGCATTAATTTCTCAAATTTAGCGTCTCCCTCGCCCACTTGATATAAACCAGCAGTACCACCCCTGGACATTAAGGAATTGATCTTCAGGCTTCTTTAGTATGTCTGCACCAAGGGAGGATATGATCATCGTCTTGCATTGGTTGACCAATCCTTTGTAGAACAACTGAGATAGTTGTTCCTTGGTGAGGCCGTGGTGTGGACACGTACGCAGCAACCCCTTGAATCTGTCCCAAGTTTCACAGATGTTCTCCGAGCCAGGTTGTTTGAAGTTGTATATCTCGGTGATCATCTCCAGGGTGCGACTTGGAGGTAGGAACTTGTCATAGAATTTGGTTGCCATGTCCTCCCATGTGGAAATAGTACTGGGGGTCAGACTATGGTACCACTTGCTGGCATTTCCCATGAGACTATGGGGAAAGAGGGAAAGTCTGGCATATTGGAGGACGTTATTTGTGGAGGTTAGGCTATTTGTGTGTTGTAAGAATTTAGTGATGTGGAGCAAGGCATCGTCCGGGTTCGACCCATCAAACATACCCAACTCCTTGACATATTGTATTTGATGATATGGCTTAAAGTTTTGCCATTCATCATATTCATTTTGTGCAAAAAGAGGGAGGTCGATCGCTGGCTTTTGGCCTTGGTTGGAAGGCCTGTTTATGTTGCGGACGGTTGGTGCTGCCATTTGTGTAGGAATTGCACTTTGCAAATTTCTTCGTTGTCTGACGGAGCGAAGAAGGGTTCTCTCGATTTCTGGGTCAAGGTTGACTAGATCTTCAGGGAGACTTGTTGACCGAAGAAGCATTCACCTTTTAAAGATTCAGGAGGAGCAAAACACAACGTTATAATATTTCGTAATAATAAATAATAAAATAATTACATAATTAAATTTACAAAATGAAAAGAAGAAATAAATTGGGCATGTCGGACGCGGTGTCGGGTGTGCGGCGCCCGGCATTGGACTTCCTCCCATACTGCCGGGTTGATTTTACCCGGCGTTGCGCCCGGCGTGTTCAAACTTGAAAAAGAGAAATAAATAAAACAGAAAAGAGAAGGTAAAGATAAAATAAAAGTGCAATAGGAAGGAATATTTACAAACAACTCTAATAATTTGAAGAGAAAATGTAAAATAAAAGTTAAGATTGAATTCGCCGGATTGTGTGCCGGGTTAATCTTGTCCGGCTTAGGACTTCCTCCAAAATGCCGGACGTGTGCTACCCGGCATAGTGCAGGGCACGATCAACCTAGAGAAACAAATTTAAAAATAACGAGAACAAGGCTTAGAGAATAAAAATTATTGAATGTGCCGGGCTCCGGGCATCCAGAATTGCACCCGGTATATTCAACCAAATAACAAAATGGACAGTTTAAAGAATCAAAGAATAAAGAATAAGGCGTTTTACCAAATTTAGGACTTGGACTAATTCCAAGTCCCCAGCAACGGCGCCATTTTGCTAACAGAAGAATTGTTAAGGTAAAACTATGTACAAAAGAATGAAATAATAAAAGAATGAAAAGACTAAAATAAACCCTACAACTCTATACGGGTAGCAAAAATCCCGATCGGAGTACAGTGTGAATATATTATGACCGAGAGTATCGAACCCAAGTGACTTAATAGAAAATCAGTCCTAATCCTAGTAAAAGCCTATTCTAAAACAGGGGGGAAATTGAATAACAATTGAATTAAGAAAACTAACTAAAACCTATCTAAATGTACAGTTCGGGACTAGATCAACCCTGAGTACCACTTTGAACATTTAATACATAACAAGTTTATGAAATTCCCCGAACAAATGAACGTGCCGGATCTCCTGCCGGATAGTGACGCACGACATATTCAAAGACATTGAAGATGCCGGACGTACTAAGCCCGACATTCGATCCAGCAAGAACGAAAATGTGAATTTTTATCCTAGCCTCAAATGTTGACAACAAGGACACACTACCCAATTCAAACCCAACAGATATCTCGTCAGTAATCGACCGAATAACGAAAAAGGATAAGGTAATTTCAACTCTTCCGGTGTTTCCATCTACAACTATGCATTTAACAACGGTTGAAAGACCACTAAGACTCCTTAACCAAAGCTGTAACACCCCTCACCTCAATCCCGTAATAATCTCTCTCGTAGCAATAAATAAAACGTCTTACAGCGGAAGGTAAATAACAACATTTAATACTCACTCGGGTGTCACCTGACATTACTCGCCCATGCGAGTAACGAAGCATAACTATATCCAACAACCAAAATAAACAAACTGCTAACCGCTGTGATAACAAGATAACTCCTATACATAATACTAAGTCCATAAACCATAAATGTCGATAAGTGAGCGTCTACCCAATCCCGAATATACATAACCGTACCATAATACAAACCACAGACAGATATTGTTATACAAATAAACTCCATGTGCAGTAATTAAAGTAAACTCTAAATACCCTGATCCCGCACTTCGGCTTCGGCGATAATCAACAACCTGCACAATGAGTGTAGTCTCAGCGATAAACGCTGACTATGCCGGGCCTGAACCAATTGGTCACTTAGTCATTTTAACCATCTTATTATTAGATTGGTTTCATGCTTTACCATTTTACAGTTGTAATCAATACTGTCCAACATTCATAAATACATAACCATCCATCCAAACATTCATTAAATATCACAAACAACAGTTGTATAATCGAACATATCGAATAATAGTACTGAATCATCGCCGTAGCGAACGAATTCCTTAATTAATTTAATTTGGCCTTCAAGGCCCCATCCATCCAAACCATGTTAATTTAATTACCAGTTGGGCGTCATGTTGGGACAACCCGATAACCTCACCAATGGACAGTAGTCCTCCCGTACACACAAAGGTGCTCATTTCACCAGAGGTCCGGAGGCCCCTGAGTGTTCACTTTGCCTCGTAAGGCGTCCATATAAAGGCCGTAGCCACCTGACCCATGATCCAAATAGGGCCCGTTGGGTAAATACCTAGAACGGAACCCGATCGGGTACCCCTCAGTGATCACAAATGCGCAACCAAGTAGTTCGTAAACTACCGGGATTCCTCACCTCAACTTACACCATCTCTCTCTCATAATGTTTAAGATATGCTCTTAGTTTTATAGAGAATACACCTTATTAATTAGCTGCCCAATGGGTCTCACGCATACCTAGAAGTTATCTAGGTCATATTCATGTCCGAGATCCATGTTCTAGAGACCGACAATGTCGTGCCTCGTTCCTAAGTGTTTTACTTAGGTTACCATATACTTAATATTAATACTAAGGGTATTATATCAAGTAACCGTCATGTCATCACATTAAACGCATATGTATGTTTATATAAGTCGATCTATAGTCGACGTAGTGTTAGTCCCGTAGGACGCTCGTGCATAAATAAATAATGCAGTAACACATAATCACATACACGTATCCACATACATAACACACAAGTTATATCAACCAAATCCGAGCCCAAGGAATTCTTTAGGACAACCCGGATCAAACCCCTTTACATACCGTACACCTTAGACCAAGGATGCGCAGTGTAGACCACTAGCTCGTCAAGCGCCTTTGTCTGACTCATTGGTAGAGTTTACTTACTTTAGTAAATAGTCATAGATGACTCATTGGTAGATATTTTAGGTTGCTTAATGGGTGGTTATGACAGCCTAAAAAGGTCGGCAATAGGTGGTTGTACGGGGTAAAACGTATAACAGCAAGTGTACTGGTCTGTTGTAGCAAGTTTTCCTAGGTAGTATTCCCTAGGTTATCGAACCAAAGGAGGCTGTGTCTAGTTTAATCTTTAATCTATCTAACTAATAAACTGAAGGAAAATAACAACAGTAAACTTGGGGGTTTGGTTGCAGAAATTCAATAAATAATAAAAACAATTAAAAGTGAGTTTCTAATAAATCTAAAAAGTGAATCTGGTTTACTACTTCTCCCTAGTTTATCAATTCCCTTCCTGAGTGTTTTCTAAATTCTAGATTGCAACCTCAGATCTAAATTAATCTAAAACCGGTCTCCCGCAAGATAGATTCTTACTAGCAATTCCCAAATCCTAACTCTCGTTACGAATTTACAAATTAACTAGTAGCGTTAATTATTCATCTGGTTTCTAGTCAGTTAATCCCCAGGAATTACATCTGTAGTTTCACTGGTAATATTCCTATGGTCTAATGAACGCCGCAGTTCTCACTTGTAAGCGATTCATACCAAATAAACTCAAGCAATAAATAATCACAAGAGAATTCAATAATAAACAAGAATAAAACTACAATCTGAATAGAATTTATATTTAACAACTCAGAAAGAAAAACAATAAACTAGTTGTCCATAATAAAACCAGAATTCTAACAATTATTCAGACATCGGAGACAAAGAAATAATAACAATAATTAAGAGATTAGAAAACATCATCTAATTGAAGAACGATGATGAATCCACTCTCTGCCTTCTATCTCCGGTCTATCAAGACTGACTGATAGTTTCCCTCTGTCTGACTTGGTGTGCTGCGCGGCTCTCGAATGACTGTCTTGGGTTTGAGAATTTCTTCTCGTGTGTTGTATCATGTGATGAGTTTGTATGTCATCCCATTATATAGTCCCTTCTTCCAAAATGTCTCTCTGTAGCCGACTTTTCTTTTTCTATTCAGAGTAGCCCATCCTCCGCCTCTGTAAAGTCTGCGCCTCTGTCCATGTCACCCATATTCAATATGCATGCATGTGCCATGCGATGGCCTGCGCCTCTCTTTATTTATCTTGTCTGCTCCGCTAAGTCAGAGTTGTTGCACTCCTTTCCACGTGCGTGCAACATGAAGATGTCGTTTGCAAAAGAGAAAGTCCAGCTCGTTACGTGAATGTGTATCTTGTCTTCATGCGGCTCTGTTGCCATGTCCAATCGTATGCATCGTAATATATATGCTGCAATTTCTTTTTATTTCAAATTGGTCCCGTCCATCACCTGTGCAAGCAGCCCTCAAAATAAGTTAATGATGAGTGTCATCATTCCCTTGTGATTAGCAGTTGAATGTCCATGCAGCTAGCCCACGTGATGGAAGAATCGGTCCACATCAATATCTGCAGCCCATCTCGTAAAACCCATGTATCATGCATAAAACCACATGTGAGGGAAGTTCTTTACATATAACATAAAATAACATATAAGTAAGGAATTTATCATATAAACCAATAAAATATTAATCACATTAAGCATAGAAATATAGATAAATTCCGCACTTATCAACTACCCCCACACTTAGCTTTTGCTTGTCCTCAAGCAAATAAAGAATATAATTGCTCTAAACCGAAACCTCAAACTCCAGGATCAAACATAAGCAGAAGGAAAACAAGCAAAATGACAATCAGAAAAATCAATCTGCTCTGAGCTATCAGTTTTCGCAAACAGTGAATAGAGAATAATTTTAATAAAAGCATGAATAAACTGAATTGCAGAAACTGAAACACAGATTAGCTTAGGATCTTCCACCAATTTCTTTCCATTACCCTTTGGATGACAAGGGGTGTGAAGTAATGCCTTATTCCGCAATACCTTTCAACACCACGCACTCATGATAAAAAAAAATTGCAATTAAATCTTTCGCATGCAAAAAACTTTTCTTCTTCAAGAAATAAAAACAAATGATTTATTTAATTAATTGCATAATTGTTCCTTCACCCAGACTTTTCTCTTTATCCATGTAACGGTTTTGGGCCAACTATCCCAGATCACGAGATCTTAGGTAGATAGGTGATAAAGCACCCCGAGGACTTAATAACCAGATAAAAGAGGCCTGATTCGGTTTAGGAAAATTTTGATCAAAGGAGTGCCTTGCCTTATCCTTTCATTCCAAACATTCATATCATTCCCAAGATCCAAAGCTAAACGCATTTAGTCTCCACAATCAGCCAATCCATCAAATTCAAGTGAAAATAGAGTAAATTTAAGAAAAACAATTCCGGATTGACAACTTTTAAGCAGAGAGATTTTTAAGGTTGTCATCAGGCTCAATTTCAAACTTCCACAGATATTTTTCACCCAAAATCCAACATTTAACGGCATTAGAGAAGCACATTATTCATCACCCGAAAACAAACAAAAACTAGTGGCCTGAAGTGATAACTGAAGGTCACTCCCTACCCCACACTTAAAATTAAACAATGTCCTCATTGTGTGACAAGGCAGGAGTGAAAGAATTCAAAGCTCGCAGAAAAACATTTATGTCCAAAGGAAACACAGCAGAGCAGTCATTAACGACAAACGAAAATTAAAAGAAATAACTAGAACTCCCCTGGATTTTGTTGTTGCAATGTGTAGAGTGACTCCACCCCACACTTGAGCTTTGCTCAAGTGTTGCAGCCTGGTTACAGTATCATCATGAAGAATTCATCTGAAAGAAAGACACTAAAAGCAACCAAAAACTACAAACAGAGTTAAGAGTTAGTAAACAACAAAACCCGGGAAATAACTACAAAAGAAATTAAAACCAAAATTAAAAACTAACAAATAAAAATATAATGCTGGGTTGCCTCCCAGCTAGCTACCCTTCTTTAACGTCTTTGGCTAGACTGTACCCTTGAGGTCATCCAGGATCAAATATGAATGTCGATGTCGGTGCCAAAGGGTGGGCGGGGCAGGCATCATATATCTTCATAAAACGTCCCCGATCAAATGGAAATAAAACCTCAACACTCCAAATATAACAGTGTAAACTCCACCTATCATGCGTCAAGTGGTTGTGTTGAGATGGGTGATCCTTGATGTGAAGATCACACTTTGGCTGGTCCTCCTTCTCAAATTCAAGGATGTAAACATCCTTGTCATCCGGTGGAAGCTCAAAGGAAGAACCAATAGGAAGATCAAATTCAACAGGAGAGAAAGGCTCCTTGAAGTTAGTGAGGTAGCTCTGCTCTGATGGCTCATCAGCAGGTGCAAGGAGGTCAACTGGAAAACTCTCTAGCTCAGGTACAGGTGAAGAAGGAATAGACTGGATAGCTTCATGAATTACATCATTCTCTAACTCTGAAGATTCATCAACTTGCTCAATCTCTAGCTCTGGCCTCTCCATGATCTCCACCTCAGGTCTGTCTGCAACTTCAGGGATTGTTGGATCAAGTTGCGTACCACTCCACTCAGCTACTTCAATAGGTTGTTCGATCTCAAGAACCGGTTCACATCCAATCTTCTGTGATATTTCATCTAGATGGGCTAAAATTCTTGCATTACTTTCCCGTATCTCCTTCATATCCATCCTGAAGGACTCATGCCAACCGGGGTTTCATTCGCCATGTTTTTTGTTAAAATCTGCAAGAGCAGCTACCAAGCTAGATAGATTACTTTGACATTGTGAACTCTCATGATCCCCTCCACATGTCTGGCAGATAACCCACTGGTTGTAACTTTGTGAAGGATAATAGTGTTCAGGAGACGGTCGTGCTTCAGGAGGGCTAGACAATATAAAACTTCTTAGAGCATCCTCCAAACTAGAAGAAACAATTGGACAATAAGCACGCTCGTGGTCTCCTCCACACCTTTCGCATACAACCCATTGGTTGTAATATCCAGGCCAACCTCCGGGCGGATTGTAATATCCAGCCATCAAATCAAAGTACCTCGAAATAAAAAGAAAAATAAATTATATACATAAAGAAGAAAATAAAAATAAAAATATGTACATAGCAATAAAATAAATAAAAACAACAATGAATGAAAAGGTAAATAAAATTAAACTAAACAAATTCCTATAAATCAAAGAAATAGAACTAACAAAAATAAACAAATAAATAAAAAAACTGAAATAAAACAAAACTAAAGAGAACGGAAACAAAATAATAATAATAAAAAAAACTAAACTAAACTAATAGAACTAAAACTGATCTAACAAAGTTATTAAACAAGCAAAACAAAACAAAATAAAATAAAAGGAAAAATACGAACCAAACTAAACTAAAAATAATTAAACAAAACAAAAATAAACAAAAAGAAACTAAACAAAACAAAATAAATAAAAGAAAAATAACGATCCTAAAAATAAAAACAAAAATAAACCTAAACTAAACTAAGCAAAATCAAAAGTGAATGAATACGAAACACATTATACAAAATAAAACAACACAAATAAACTAATAACAAACAACCAAAACGAAACGAAATAAAATAAAATAAAAATAGAATAAAGACTAAACTAAATAACCGTGCCTCCCCGGCAACGGCGCCAAAAACTTGTACGGGGTAAAACGTATAACAGCAAGTGTACTGGTCTGTCGTAGCAAGTTTTCCTAGGTAGTATTCCCTAGGTTATCGAACCAAAGGAGGCTGTGTCTAGTTTAATCTTTAATCTATCTAACTAATAAACTGAAGGAAAATAACAACAGTAAACTTGGGGGTTTGGTTGCAGAAATTCAATAAATAATAAAAACAATTAAAAGTGAGTTTCTAATAAATCTAAAAAGTGAATCCTGGTTTACTACTTCTCCCTATTTTATCAATTCCCTTCCCGAGTGTTTTCTAAATTCTAGATTGCAACCTCAGATCTAAATTAATCTAAAACCGGTCTCCCGCAAGATAGATTCTTACTAGTAATTCCCAAATCCTAACTCTCGTTACGAATTTACAAATTAACTAGTAGCGTTAATTATTCATCTGGTTTCTAGTCAGTTAATCCCCAGGAATTACCATCTATAGTTTCACTGGTAATATTCCTATGGTCTAATGAACGCCGCAGTTCTCACTTGTAAGCGATTCATACCAAATAAACTCAAGCAATAAATAATCACAAGAGAATTCAATAATAAACAAGGAATAAAACTACAATCTGAATAGAATTTATATTTAACAACTCAGAAAGAAAAACAATAAACTAGTTGTCCATAATAAAACCAGAATTCTAACAATTATTCAGACATCGGAGACAAAGAAATAATAACAATAATTAAGAGATTAGAAAACATCATCTAATTGAAGAACGATGATGAATCCACTCTCTGCCTTCTGCTCCGGTCTGTCAAGACTGACTGATAGTTTCCCTCTGTCTGACTTGGTGTGCTGCGCGGCTCTCGAATGACTGTCTTGGGTTTGAGAATTTCTTCTCGTGTGTTGTATCATGTGATGAGTTTGTATGTCATCCCATTATATAGTCCCTTCTTCCAAAATGTCTCTCTGTAGCCGACTTTTCTTTTTCTATTCAGAGTAGCCCATCCTCCGCCTCTGTAAAGTCTGCGCCTCTGTCCATGTCGCCCATATTCAATATGCATGCATGTGCCATGCGATGGCCTGCGCCTCTCTTTATTTATCTTGTCTGCTCCGCTAAGTCAGAGTTGTTGCACTCCTTTCCACGTGCGTGCAACATGAAGATGTCGTTTGCAAAAGAGAAAGTCCAGCTCGTTACGTGAATGTGTATCTTGTCTTCATGCGGCTCTATTGCCATGTCTAATCGTATGCATCGTAATATATATGCTGCAATTTCTTTTTATTTCAAATTGGTCCTGTCCATCACCTGTGCAAGCAGCCCTCAAAATAAGTTAATGATGAGTGTCATCATTCCCTTGTGATTAGCAGTTGAATGTCCATGCAGCTAGCCCACGTGATGGAAGAATCGGTCCACATCAATATCTGCAGCCCATCTCGTAAAACCCATGTATCATGCATGGCTAAAAGAAATCAAATTCACGTGTGGCACTTGTATGCCATCAACTTCTATTTACGTGCATGCCCAGGAGGAATACAAAGTCTTCAAGCTAAGCTTGTGATATATGTTTCTAGACCTTTTCTTCAACATTTGTAATCTGTTTTAGCATAAAACCACATGTGAGGGAAGTTCTTTACATATAACATAAAATAACATATAAGTAAGGAATTTATCATATAAACCAATAAAATATTAATCACATTAAGCATAGAAATATAGATAAATTCCGCACTTATCAGTGGTCAAACCAAGAGATGACCATTGACCATGGTTAAGTTAAGTAGACCTGGCAATTTGGGTCGATGGGTTGGGTTGATATCAACCCTAACCCAACCCATTTTAAATATCATCAACCCTAACCCAACCCACAAATGGAAGGGTCTGAAAATCATGACCCTAACCCAACCCGTTTAAAATCCTTCAACCCTAACCCAACCCACCCAACCCATTTTTTAAGCATACAATAATTTAGATGGATTAGGAGTAGAAATTAATAAAAAAAACCAAAAACATTCAGTTCTAGCTAGCACACTAATAGGATGAAACAATAGGAAGAGAAGTAATCTTGCTTCATCGACCCAAGTTTAAATGAATTTCATGTTATGCAAAGAATCCAAACTACTGCACCAATTTCCCATAAATAGAATAACTCGTATTTTTTCCATAAGTTTATTTTTACCAATCTGAGCCTAAACCTCTACCGCTGTTGGGGAGGAATCCTATCTCGATATGCACAT
Organism: Limonium bicolor; assembly: GCA_023374045.1. Taxonomy (NCBI): domain Eukaryota; kingdom Viridiplantae; phylum Streptophyta; class Magnoliopsida; order Caryophyllales; family Plumbaginaceae; genus Limonium; species Limonium bicolor. The sequence continues at coordinate 306,728,937 of CM041779.1, forward strand.
GATCCTAAATAAAAAGTGGAACAGAAATGAAGATCTTCATTATGCATTAGAGAAATATACTAAAGACAAATCTTCTAAAGTTAGAAATAATTTATAAACTAAGAGCTCAAAGCCTTAAACTATGACTAATAGTTTTAAAATAATTACACCTATTTAAAATGAGTGCTCATGCCCTAAAAAAGTACAATCACAATCACTTAATCGTTACCAACAGTTGAGGAACTTTTATGCAACACACTATTCTTTGCTGGCTTCAGAATTCACTAAGAGGCTATAATCAAGATCCCACTTACAAAAAATATATATCACCTACTTTTGTTCACCTGTATAGATAATTTAAATATACATATGTTCTCAAGAACGTAACGATAGTGAGAATAAGAAAAACAAACCTTGGGCAGAGATAAAGAGCGACATAGACATGAACAACAACGTAGAGAAGAAAGATGGATGTGAGTCTGCAAGACGAGAGCATTATGGTTTTCAACATTATGTAAAGGTCTCGTTGGGCCCTTTATTTGATATGCAGCTGGTTGGACCGTCTGTTTAGTTAATATTGTGTGATATTATTAAAGGTTGGATAGTCCAACTGCACTTGGGCTTAAGGCTAAGGTATAGTTTGATTTGAAAATAATATATATATATGTGAATTAATATTTTTATTTTTATTAATAACAAATATATTTTCGGGTTGGGTCATGGGTTTAGATCTCTACCCTAACCCAACCCACAAATTAGCTGATTACCCTAACCCAACCCAAAAAATAGATGGGGCAATAATTAATACATTAAGCATAGAAATATAGATAATTCCGCACTTATCAGTGGTCAAACCAAGAGATGACCATTGACCATGGTTAAGTTAACTAGTTAAGTAATTAAAGTTATTTTGGTTACTATTCACCAAAATCACCCATTTTGATTTTATTTTTAATCTTTGATTTAGACTTATAATATAGTCTATCATGTAACATTAATGATATAAAGAATTTAATCTAGTCTTTAAAGTGACAAAAAGTCAATATCTTAGAGCTTATACACAAAAACGTGTTTTAAGGTGTTTTAGTGCACATTTTGTGCCACAAGGTGTTTCTGAGCTTTTTTTTTTTTTAGAATGGTTTTATTACATTCCTTACATGATTATTTAACTTAGGAATCCAATTTTATATCAATTGGAGGTCATAAGACCTTTAAGGTTTCTTAGAGCACATTTTTGCCCTACTTGACTTCTAAGCATGTTGATGCTTGTTATTTGAATTGGAGTGTTTTCAATGATTGTAATATGTTCCTTTATGTGTTATAGTGCTTAGGACAAAACTTTAGGTCCTAAGGAGTTCATTTGGGTATGTATTTACCCTAAACGGTCAAAGGGTGCAATATTTGCTTTGTGTTGACCACTGTTGTTCTCAATTGACTTTTAAGGCATGTTTAGGCCTTAATTAATTTGATTAGATGTTTAATCAATGTTTTATTAGTTTGGGGTATTTCAAAAGCACTCTTGTCTTTTGAACCTCGAGTAGAATTTAGAAAATAGGAGAACAAGTTGTGATCTCATTCTGCCTTATAAGGAAATCTGAATCTTAGTATAAGTTGTAACTATATATATTGAATGATCAAAGTGTTTACAAGGAAGGATCTCATCCCTAACCAACAACTAACAAGGAATTCTACTTCACCATCCGCACAACTACAAGAAGAGAATACAAGAGGAAAGGAAATGGTCATAGCCTTAACCCGACAAGGTCTTCTTCTTCACGTGGATGAATCCGTAGAATCTTCCTTGGACACCAACAATGGAATGGGGCAGAAATGGAGACGTGAATGGAGTGTATATGGGTGTTGAAATGTGTCATTTGATGCAGCCCTTCGGCCTATTTATAGGCAACAAAAACTCCTTATGCTGGGTGGCATGTCGGGTGAAAGTCATCCGACACCACGTGTTAAATATGGGTAACCGTTAATGGTCAAAACTGTCATGCGAAACGTTGCTTGTGCCGGACAGGATATGTCTGGCACCATACACGACAATGATCAAACCGTCAACCGTAAATAACTGCCACCGCTTGGTCAACCGTGGTGACTTTTCACATATGTGCCGGATAGGATGTACCCGGCAACATACCTGGCAGGGCTCCTTTTCTGCTCCAGACCTATGTCGTGCAAGAGATATCCGGCTTCATGTCCGGCATCACTTGTATTTTTGCCTAGGGATTCGTTCCTTGCATAAAAAGCTCACAAAACATAAGTCTGTACAAATAATATATTTTAACACATAATATAACATAAATAACATCTATTAACTTTATTTAGATTAATATAATCCTAAATCTAATGCATAACTATGATAAGTCTGCGGCTTATCAAGCAGCTAGGTCTGTTCTCACATCCAGCGTACTCTTGTCAATCCCCACCCTTACTATGTCCATACTCAAAATTCCTAACCACATCATAAAGAAAATAGACTCGATGATTGCTCAATTCTGGTGGGCTGGAAACTCCATAAAAATGCCCTTATACTGGTCCAAATGGGAGAAAAACTACCATATACTATCCCACAACCCCAATTCTAAAGGTGAAACCCTCCAATAAAGACAACCCATTTGGAAATCCCTTCTTTCTAGTATGCATCTGGTGAAATCTGGAGTAAGGAAGGATGTGGGTAATGGCAATGACACTGAGATATGGGACTCTCCTTGGATTCCTAGAGATGGAAATTTCAAAATAATCTCCCCCATTAGGATCAGGCTGAGCAACATGAAAGTTAGAAACCTTATGAACCAAGATGGCAAGACCTGGAATACGAAGGAAATCAACAGAACCTTCCTTCACATTGATAGCACAGAAATCCTGAAAATCAATATCAACTACCAGAAGGAAGATGAGTGGATTTGGAATTACTCTAAAAACAATGAGTATTCAGTGAAACAAGGATACATGCTCTTGCAAGATAACAAGCAGCTGACCAACAGCTCCAACACCAACCGAGGTCCCTAGGACGTCATCTCAAGGATCTCTGAAAAACTGTCTCCACCAAGAGTGAAACTCCTATGCTGGAAGTTCCTCAACCACCAGCTACCATGCATGGCTAACATAGCCAAAAGAATAAGGAGAAAGGGAAATGTTACTTCTGGGGAGATTTAGATACAGAAATTCATGCGATATTTCAATGTTGGACCAGTACGAAGTTCTAGGACAACCTAGTGAACTTGGAAGACATTCATGATTACAGAAGAGGAGCAATTCAGGATTGGCTCATCCAGAAAGCACAAACCTGGTCCAACAAAATGACCTCCAAGGTGGCCAACAATATCTGGGCCATATATGAAGGGAAAAATAAAGTGAAGCATAGCCCTGAACTGGCAGTTATGAGTTGTATTGAATCAAATCTAGCTTTTACTGCTATGTATCAAACTAAAATGTTGGGCAATTTTCAAAGTAACATGATTGATACTCCTATAATTTTATTACAAGATGAGATCTTACTTGTAACCTCCTGATACAGGAAGAAAGGATACACAACAATTACAGGTGGGCTTCTCATTGATCATGTACACAAGCCGAGAGTGGCCTTTAACCTCCAAACCTCCCCGGAGAAACAATATCATGAGATGGAGATACAAGCTGTTACTAAAGGAGTTAGATTGGCAAAAGAAGAAGGATTCTCCAAGATCCACATCCTGATTAATCAAGATCAAACCAACAAAACCTACAATGATGTCAAAAGAAAGAACCGAATGATATGCAGACAATTCCCGGAGCTAGCACATGTTTTCAGAAGCATGTCCCATACTAAGTTTTATGTTTGTAATTCTGACTTTAGACAATTTCCGGCATTATTAGCTACTAAAATGTTTAATCCATCCTTAGATTGAAAGATTTGGAAAAGGGAGGACATCCCTCTAGTAATTACTCAAGCTTGCGGACTGAATTTTGGTTTGCCTTTGTTGTCTGATAGTAGTAGGGTATGTAATCGTCTGACACTGATGTAGGTATGCTTTCCTTTTATATATATATATATATATATATATATATGAGATATGTCAAGTTTAATAAAAAAAACTATGCAGACTACACATACCATATTGAGTGTGACTTTATCTAGTTGGCATACTAGTCATCTACTGATTGGACTGCTTTTTATTATATTAACTTCAATTAATTATAACTTTTAAAATATAAGTCCAAAATGAAAAACATTATACCATTGCTAATCTAAATTCAAGCTCTTTAAAACAAGATTAGTCATGGATATGTTTAGAGAAATTTAAAATTTATATTAATTACATGTATATATCCATATATATCAATGAGACTTATGATTCATAACATCATTTTAGTGTATCATCATAAACACATAACATCATTCTAGTGTATCATAATATCAATTTTAATGAATCATATCAAAATTAATGAATCATATTCTACATTTAAGAGTATCATCGTAAACATATAAAAATAAATTAAAAATTTTTAAACAATAATACAACATAAAATACTATTTGGTATGTATGAAAAATACATGATGCACCATTAAGGTTTAAATACCCCGTACAATAATAATAATACACTATACAACCATAATGGTTTTTTTATTGGTTTCGAAGCTTGTTAATCTAATTCACCACGTATTAGTTAATGAATCATAATATCAATTTTAATGAATCATAATATCAATTTTAATGAATCATAATATCAATTTTAATGAATCATAATATCAAAGTTAATGAATCATATCATCATTTTAGTGTATCATCGTAAACATATAAAAAAAAATAAACAATAATACAACACAAAACAATATTTGGTATGTATGAAAAATGCATGATGCACCATATAAGGTTTATAATACACCATACAACTATAATGATACACTACAAAACAATAATGACTTTTTGTCGGTTCCGAAGTTTGTCATCTGATTCACCACTTATTAGTTAATGAATCATAATATCGGTTTGAATGAATCATATTATCATTTTAGTGTATAGTCATACACATGTAAAAATACTTTTTTTCAAAGTTGTTAAACATATTTATTACTGGTCTTGTTTTGAAGAGCTTAAATTTAGGTGAGCAGTGATATAAATTTTTCCATTTTGAACTTATATATTAAAAGCTACAACCATTTAAAATTAATACAAATTTTCTTCTCACCCCATATACTAGATTGTGATTGGATTGCCACATAAGGAACCGTGCAAACTAGACCTAGCAATTTGGGTCACTCAGTTCACGTTGGTTCAGGTCAATTTGAAAATATTTACTATTCAGATCGGGTCGGGTCCATATGGTATAAATTAGATTCAGGGGACTTCGGTTTGGTTGAGTTCGGGTTTGGGTGTTTTCGGTTTGGGTAGCCTCTGTGTCATTTAGTTTTTCTGGTTATAGGTCAAATTTGGGTGACTTATCCGGGCTAGGTTTGATTGACAAAAATTTTAAAGTATGAATTTTAGCAACCTTTGTAACTTGTATCTGTTTTCATATGCGGCTCTAAATTCTTGTAATATAGTGTTACTCTTGATCAAGATTGCAAATTGTGTATTGGTTGGACAAAATCAAATTGGATGACAATTTTTGTTTTCAATGAAATACCTCGAACTTAATTAGGGTGATTAAATTACTCTAACATGATATTTGAGGGCCTAATAGTGCCTAAGTAATTTTGGTAAAGAGAATAAATCCAAAAGTAATGAGAAAACGCTTAAAAAGTGAAAAACGCTAAAATGAGCGTTATATGACCATAGGAGGAATACAACCTTGAAAAGGGTATTGGATGGATTTTAAAGGCTTAATAATTCCTAATTAACATACGGGAACAATTCCCGAAGAAAACAGATCCAAATAATGTGTTAAAACGCTAATAAAGCTTTAGCGCATGTTTTTCGAGAAAACCCAAAAACGTGACTTTGAGTGGTCAAATGAACCCGTAAAAATTATAGTTCACTAAATAACTATAACTAAGCATTAATGGAAGCTTAATAACCATTAAAATTAAAGAAACGAGAAAAATCCGGAAAACGGGCCCGGTTAGTGAATAGTACTAAACCGGGTAAATTAACAAGCGTTTTCTGTAAAAGATGAAAAACGCTCCAGCTCATGTGTACACATAGGGGCCGGTTTTGTATTAAATAAGGCAGCCCCTCTCTATTATTAGCTAAAAAGAAAAGAAAGAAAAGAAAAAGGAGAAAAGTAGAAAAAGTAGAAAAACACTTTCTCTCCTCTCATTTCTTTCCTCACTCACGTACTGCCTCCCCCTCTTTCTTCTTCCTCTGCCGATTTCTCCCTCCTTCCTTTCCAAGATGGCGATTTTGAATTTCCATGGCTGCCCCATCTTTCTCTCCATGCTCAAGCCACACCAAGGCTCCAAATGTAAAACAAATTATATATTTGAACTCCCCTCACCAAGCTCTTACATTCCCTCTTTTCAAAATCCGAAAATGGTGAACTTCATCTCCATGGGTATACCCCATTTGAAGAGAAAATGGCATCAACTTGAAGCTAGGAGTCTCCTCTCTCTCCTAAGGTAAAAATATTCAAGAAAAACTCATTTTTCTTCACCCTCCTTTCTTGGCCGATTTTGTTGGAGAAATATGTGACTACTTCTACCACTTAGGCAGTGTACCTATCGTTTTGCGGAATAGTGGAATTGTGGGGTTGTCGAACTCTTGGGGACCTTGGTGTGGTTTAACTGATAGTGTAAATTAACTGAGAATTCTAATTAGACTATTTAATAGAAACTTATCACCTTTTTTAGGGAGATTGTGGTTTAACACTTAATGTAAACAAAACAGTAAAAAGAACAATTAATTAAAACAGAATAATAATAGCAGTTATAAAACTCTTTTGGTTTTAAGGAAGCACCCTGGGTTGTTCTGCTCACCTATTTCATTCAATTATATTACCATAAACTTTCCCACTTTAGCAATAAACTCAGGAATCTTAATTAGTTCATTGACCGGTCCTTGTACAATAAACCCTGATTAATTTAAACAACAAGCGAAATCCTTGCTCAAGTTATTATAAATTAATCGCTTTATTAACAATTCCTGTTGGAGACAGATTAACCTATAGGTGAAAACTCGCTTCTAGTCATTAACCCGTTTTGACTTCTTCTGTCTAGAACCTTGTCTTAGCACCGCATTTTAACAAGAGAATTACAAATATCACTTTAATAATTGGCCTGAAGATTAAAGCGCATTAAGGACGAGAATCAAAATATTGCTTGAACAGATTATAGTAGAAAGTCTAGGTAACACGATTTAATAAAATAGGCTTGCTTCCCAACCCGGGAGGCTAAGGTTATTACTCACACATAATTATACAAACAGACATCATAAGTACGGTCGACATTAAAACAGAGTAAAGTTAAAGAAAAGAAAGAACTCTCTGCATTCGCACAGGCTTATTTGGTGTGATGGAAATGAAGAAAATGAAGTGGCAATGTGGATGTATGGAGGAAAATGGAATTCTCTGGAGGAAGTGTGATTTGGAAGTGAACGTGAGTAATTCAGAGAGTTGAGTTATGGTGAACCAACGTGCCCTTTTTCTGATGAAGTAGCAGTGGGTTTATATAGAAGAAAGGATGAGGATGAAGACAGAACTGGACAACGCGTGAGGGATTTAAGGACTGCCGGCGCCTGATATTGGTGATGGGGTAGATAGATGTGTTTGCAGGCGCCGCAAGAAAAATTGGGGAAGACGGTCGGCTCAAATCAATTATCAGGAGATCTGGGTTGCATTTAGAGGCGTCCTTGTTTAAATCCCCGGTCGTCTCTATCTCTCGTCCGGTCATTTTTACACGGACGTCTCTACCGCAGCCTGCAGTGTTGTTCGGCCTTATTTCCCCGGACAGGCCACAGACTCCTCTTCTCTGTCCGGCCTTTTATCCGCGGACACACCACAGACAGTGCTCTTGTCCGCTCTTTTTTACCCGGACATGCCACGGACATGTTGTCCTTGTCCGCCCTCTGTCCTGCCTTATTTCCACGGACGGATCTTCAAATTTGCCGCGTCCGAACCACTGTCCGGACCAGTGTGGTTCGGACGAAAATTGGTTCACTTCTAAAATATTCGTTTCAGCTCCGATTTAAGATCCGTTTGCGCCCAGACGTTTGTCTTCGTCTACTTTGCTTCTAGCTTGGTTTTCCTCATGTTTAACCAATAAATTTGTGATATAACCAATAAAACATAAACTAGAGGAAAAACATACGATAAGTGAGTAATATTATCCTGAAAGTAAGTAAGTACAAGGTAAATTAAACCCTTAAATGTCTATGTATTTCTCACTTATCAAACTCCCCCATACTTATCTTTTGCTTGTCCTCAAGCAAATCTTTTTGACATAATGTTTAAACAAGTTAAACAGACAATAATCAAGTAAGGAGAGCACAGAAGATGTAATTGCCAACTTTTCAGATTTTAAAGGGTACTAAGAACACAAGTTTCTTAAATATATTCTCGTTTCTGAAATAACCCTGAAGTCCTTCAAAAGAAAGAGAAGCAGTACCATGAGAATTCTGCTTTTAACCCTGAGCCAATCCACCATTTTCTTTCACATTTCCTTGAACGACAAGGGGCATGAAGTAAAATCTTATTCCATTATACCTTTCAATGCCACATACTCATGATCCATAATGAAGAAGTTTTTATCATTTTGGTACAGAATGCACAGATACTTCAATTTTGAAGTTCATTTTCTTTTACCTCAGACTTTTCTCTCCACCCTTGTAGCGGTTTTGGGTCTACTATCCCAGATACCGAGTACCTTAGGTAGCCGGGTGATGAAGCACCCCTAAGAACTTAATAACCGAGTGGACGAGGCCTGTTTAGGATCAGAATATGCCTGTCTGGATCAGAGGAGTACCTTGCCTTGTTCTTTTTCCACCATTTCATTCCAATTCAAATCCAGGCTCAAAGTCAAAACAAAATTCAAATGATAATTTCCTCAGAATTTTTTTGCATTGAGTAAGGAGCAGAGTGTTTTTTTTTAGTATGTACCCTTTAAACCTGTTAACACCGGCATTACTCCCTCTATGGCTCCTTCTTTGATTATTAATCACTTAACAAATTTAAACACAATGTCGAAAAAGAGACAAACTTAAGAGCAAGTTTTTTATTATTATATCTCCCTCACACTTGAACCAAAGCAATGCCCTCATTGCATAGAAAGAATTAAAATAACAGGGCACTCAAACTACCTGGGTAATGATCACAAAGCATGGTAATAGGAAATATTGAAAATTTAAAGAGCAGGGTATGGATAGTGTACTCCCCAGAGTTTTGCAGAGTATGTAGTGTAGCTCCCCCACACTTGAGTTCAGCTGCAGAAATGTGCAAGTGTTCCTGTAATAAATATTCTAAACAGCCAGAAGAACTCAAGTTAATTCTCCTCGTCTCTCCTTTTTTATTTCACTTTATATTATATATTATTTTATTATTTTTTTAATCATAAATAAGATACAAATATAAGCACAATATAGATTAAAAAGATAGATAGTTAGGGTGCCTCCACCAAGCGCCCAGCTTTATGGTCTTTGGCTAGACGTACCTGAGTGTTTTAGGTGTGACTGGATCTTTGAGTAGAAGCGCAGAAGCCTCTTCGTTGTCTAAGTGTTTTCCCAGAAATAATTTTTCGAGCGCCATTCACTTTAACGATCCTCCTTTTCTATTGTCCAATTCCACACTCCTAAGAGAGAGAGGATATTATTTTAAATGGTCTAGACCAGAAGATTTTAACTTACCTGGGAAAACTTAAGTCTGGAGTTATAAAGAAGGACCTAATCTCCTGTTTTGAATTCTCGCTTGGCAATCATCTTATCGTGCCAACGCTTGGTCTTCTCTTTATAAATCACTGCATTCTCGTATGAGTCGTTCCTAAGTTCTTCGAGCTCAGTCAACTGTAACTTCCTTTTTTCACCGGCTTGTTGTAGATCAAAGTTCAACACCTTCAGAGCCCAATAAGATTTATGCTCTAATTCCACAGGCAAGTGGCATGCCTTCCCAAAAACTAGTTTGTAGGGAGACACGCCAATAGGTGTTTTGAAGGCGGTGCGGTATGCCTAGAGCGCATCATCCAATCTAAGGGACCAATCTTTTCGAGAAGCGCTCACCGTCTTCTGCAGAATCCATTTCAGTTCTCGATTTGTTATCTCAGCCTGACCATTTGTTTGAGGATGGTATGGTAGAGCAACCTTATGTCGGACTCCATATTTCTTCAGGAGAGAATCAAACTGGCGATTGCAGAAGTAAGATCCACCATCGCTGATTATTGCTCTAGGAACACCGAATCGAGTGAAAATGTTTTTCTTTATAAACTTCATCACAACTTTACCATCATTAGTAGAGCAAGCAAGGGCTTCCGCCCATTTAGAGACATAATCGACTGCTACTAAGATGTATAAATTTCCAAAAGAATTTGGGAAGGGTCCCATAAAATCAATCCCCAAAACATCAAATAATTCAACCTCTGGCATATTGTTTAAGGGTAGTTCATTACGGCGAGAAATGTTACCTTGCCTTTGACACCGATCACAAGTAGACACAAAAGCATGACAGTCTTTGTGAAGGATGTTCCAATAGAAACCCGATTCAAGTACCTTAGCAGCTGTACGGGTTGCACCGTGATGCCCGCCGGTTTCTCTAGAATGGCAATGGAGAAGGATATTTCGGATTTCCGTCTGTGGGACACATCTCCTTATAATTCCATCTGCACAGATTTTGAAAATAAATGGATCATCCCATAAATAATGTTTGACAATTGAAAAGAACCTTTTTCACTGTTGATATGTCATATCAGCTGGGATGATCTTCCTAGCCAGATAGTTAGCAATATCGGCAAACCAAGGGCCTCCCGCCGTTTGGATTGTGAATACTGCCTCGTCAGGGAAAGACTCATTGATGGGTCTTTCGTCTTCTGGTCCCTCCATCCTTGACAAGTGATCAGCCACGACATTCTGTATACCTTTCTTATCTCTTATCTCTATGTCGAATCCTTGCAAGAGAAGTATCCATCTATCAACCTGGGTTTTGCATCTGCTTTGGCAAATAAATACTTGAGGGCAGAATGATCAGTATGAATGATAACCTTACTACCCAATAAATATGGACGGAACTTATCTAAAGCAAAGACGACTGCCAACAATTCTTTCTCTGTGTCAGAGCGTCATTTAAAGTACGACTAGCATAATAAATGACTCTCAGAACTTTATCCAATTTTTGGCACAAAACAGCACCCACCGTATAGTCACTGGCATCACACATGATTTCAAAAGGTTGGGACCAGTCGGGCAATACAACGATAGGAGCAGAAACAAGTTTTTCTTTTAACAATTTAAAAGTTGCTAAACATTCATCAGAAAATTGAAATTTAGCATCTTTTGTCAGTAAAGTACAGAGAGGTTTAGAGATCTTGGAAAAGTTTTTAATGAATCTTCTATAGAACCCAGCATGTCCAAGAAAACTTCGAATACCTCTTACAGTAGTGGGAGGTGGGAGTTTTTCTATTACCTCAATTTTAGCGCGATCCACCTCAATACCTTTTGAAGACACGTTATTTCCTAGCACAATTCCTTCTCGAACCATGAAGTGACATTTTTCCCAGTTCAGGACTAGATTTGTGTCTTCACACCTGGCCAAAATAAGATTGAGATTCTCCAGGCAAGTGTCAAATGTTGAACCAAAGACAGAGAAGTCATCCATAAAGACCTCTATGCATTTTTCAATGTAGTCAGAGAAAATAGCCATCATACACCGTTGAAAAGTAGCTGGGGCATTACATAATCCGAACGGATTCTTTTATAAGCATATGTTCCATAAGGACAGGTAAAAGTAGTTTTATCCTGATCTTCTGAGCAATTGGGATCTGAAAGTATCCTGAATAGCCATCTAGAAAACAATAGTAATCCTGACCAGCTAACCTTTCCAACATTTGGTCAATAAAGGGCAGGGGAAAATGATCTTTACGTGTGGCAGTATTCAATTTTCTGTAGTCAATACAAACTCTCCAACCAGTAGTAGTGCGTTGAGGAATCAACTCACCTTTTTCGTTAGGAACGACAGTTATTCCTCCCTTTTTGGGTACCACCTGTACTGGGCTCACCCACTTGCTATCCGAAATGGGATAAATAATTCCAGCATCAAGTAGTTTTATTACCTCCTTTTTTACCACCTCTTTTAGAACGGGGTTAAGACGCCTCTGTGGTTGTGCCAATGCCCTGAAATCATCTTCCATATAAATTCGATGAGAGCATAAATATGGGCTTATTCCTTTGATATCTGCTATTAACCAACCGATAGCGGTTGTATGATTTCGTAGCACCCCTAAAAGTTGCTTCTCCTGCACATCTGTCAATTTAGATGATATAATAACTGGTAAATCAGATGGCTCTTTTAGAAAAGCGTATTTTAAATGAGGGGGAAGAGGTTTCATTTCTACTGTAGGTGCTTTCTCAATGGAAGGCTTTGGTCTGTCTGCATTTCTTTCTACTGGCTCGAATTTTTGTTGGTAGGTACGGAAGTATGGTTGTCTCTTGTTCAACTCTTCAGCCATGAAAGCAATATCAGGATTTTCATCATCAGCTTCACAAGATGCCATGAGACATCTTTCCAAAATTGTTTCTTCATCTTTGCTGAGGAACGTCTCCTGTACTAAAGAGTCAATAGTATCTATGGAAAAACAGTTTTGTGTATCAGAAGGACGCTTCATGCTCCGGGTCATGTCAAAAACTACCTGTTCATCATGAAGTCTCAAAATTATCTTACCTCCTTCAACATCAATTAAAGTTCGGGCAGTTCTCATAAAAGTTCTACCCAGGATTAGTGGAACATCTTTATCTTCCTCAATGTCAATAACAATGAAATCAGCAGGGAAAATAAATTTGCCAACAGAAACCACTAAATCTTCAACTTTTCCTTTAGGGTAGATTATGGATCGATCAGCTAGTTGCAGCTGCACAGGAGTAGGAGAGCATTGACCTATACCTAATTTCTTAAAGATAGATAAAGGCATTAAGTTAATACTGGCTCCTAAATCGCATAACCCGTTACCACAATTTATGTCTTCTATCGCGCAGGGAATGATGGGGAGACCTGGATCTCCCAACTTCGGTGGTAGTTTCTTCAAAAGTACTGCAGAGACTCTTTCGGTTAATTTCACCGTGTCATTTTCCTGTAAAGATCGCCTGTTAGACAAAATATCTTTCATAAATTTTGCATAAATAGGCATTTGTGTTAAGGCATCAGAAAAAGGAATATTAATAGTTAATTTCTTAAAAATGTTAAGAAAATTTCCAAATTGGTCATCCAAATTCTTTTTCTTTAATCTATCAGGAAATGGAATTGGAATATCATATGAAACCTGGGACGGTTTAATAGTAAGGGATGCAGGAGACTCCTTCTCCTTGGGAATTGTTACGTCTTCTTTGTTAGAATGAGGATTTCTTTGTTCATCAGATTTCTTCTCAGCTTCAGGGACATCGGATACCAACTCTTTTCCGCTTCTCAGGGTTATTGATTTTGCATGCTCCCTTGGATTTGGATCAGTTTGGCTAGGGAGTGACCCTGTTGGTCTTTGAGCCAGTTGTTGGGAAATCTGACCTATCTGTCTCTCTAAATTTGTGGTTAAGGTAGCCTGATCAGCAACTTTGGCTTCTATCTCAGCAAATTTTGAATTTGTTGCTTGACCTTGTTTTAGAAGCTGGTTCATCATGCTTTTCAGTTCGCCCATATCTCCTTGTGAGTTGGGTGGCTGCTCCTGTTGTCGGTTGTATTGAGGTTGTCGTTTTGGTTGAATCCTTGGTTGCTTGTCTGTGGCTCATCATTCCTCCATGGTTGTTGATTGCTCCTCCAATTGTTTTGGTTGTATGAGTTCGGATAAGGATTCGTTGGTCTGTTGTTAATTAAACTTACCTCCTCAAGGGTCCTGTTGAAACCTGAACCATCGCAGTTTGGGGTTTCATGAGCTCCTCCACAGTTTTTGCAACAGGGAGTCAGATATGGGGAAGTGGCCACCGCCTTCACAACTTTTTGTTGTGGTTGACTTAGCGTTAGTTTCTCCACAGCTTTTGTGAGTGCAGCTAGTTGAGCAGATACATGATCCTGCGGGGGAATACTGTACATTCTGGTTTCTTTCTTTACTTCACCTCTTCCCTTGTTTTTACACCATTGTCTGGTGCTGGCAGTCATGGTATCCAGTAGTTCAACTGCTTCTTCTCCGGTTAATTTCATAAAATGTCCTCCAGACGAGGAACTTAGCAACAGTTTGTTAGAATCATTTAAACCTCTAAATAATGATAACATAAGTTTCTGGCTACTCATACCGTGATGTGGGCATAATATCTGTAATTCTTTGAATCTATCCCACGAATCATAAAGAGACTCGCCTGGTTCTTGATAAAAGTTGGTGATCTCAGCAATTTTTTCTCTTGTCTTGGACGGGGGATAGTATTTCGCCAGAAATTTGTTTGCTAATTCGGCCCAGCTGTGGATACTGCTGGGTTGTAAACTTCTCAGCCACCTGGAGGCGCCATCTTTTAAAGAATAGGGGAACAATTGCAGACGGATGCGCTCGTTTAGATTTCCTGTTTTATTAAAAGTGTTACAGAAATCAAGAAATGCAGATATATGGTGTGGAGCATCATCTGAATCCAGCCCGCTATATTGTCCCTGATGGTAGAGTGTGGTGATGAAACTCGTTTTGAATTGCCAGGCATCCAGTTCAGCCTGCGTAACTTGAGGAAGGACAATAGCAGAGGGCCTCCCTTCGACCGACGGTTGCTGGTACTCGCAGAGAGTTTGTCGATTTGTCATCTCTATTCTTTGTTGTTGTCTTTCTCTGTGGAGAAATCTTTCAATTTCAGGTTCAAGATCGTTTTTAAGGACTACCTGCAGATCGAGTTCGACGCATATATAGAAATAACTTGCAGTTTGAAAAATGGAAAACAGCTAAAGAAAACAAAAGCAATAATTAAAAGGTAAAGATAAACTAAAGAAAATTAAATAACAAAATTAGAAAGAAGCAATTAATAAAACAAAGAACTATATTTTTTTTTAGAGTAAATAAAGCGAAACTAAATGAACAAAAAGAAATAAAAATAAATGCAGTTTAACTAAAAATAAAATAAAGAAAAAGGACAGAATTAAAAGAGAGTGGAATTTAAATGACACGGGAATTTAAATGACAGTAATTTAAAGAACTGAATTTAAATGACAGAAAATTAAATGTTAGTAATTAGTTGACAGAATTTAAATGATAGAAAATTAAATGACTGAAAATTAAATGACAGAAAATTAAATGACAGAAAATTAAATGTCAGTAATTAGTTTACTGGAAATTTAAATGTTAGGAGTTAGATTGCTGAAATTTAAATGTTAGATTGCTGAAATTTAAATGACAATGGAAACTTAAATAACTGGGAAATAAATGACAGAAATCTTAAATAACTGAAAAAAAATAAATGACTGTAATTAATACAAAATTTAAATTGCTAGAAAGATTAGATAACAACAAAAATAATAGAAAAAATTAAAGAGTAGCAAAAGCTAAACAGAAAACTCAATAAAATTAAAAACTATCAATTAATCGTGCCGGAGGTCCCCGACAACGGCGCCAAAAACTTGTTGGAGAAATATGTGACTACTTCTACCACTTAGGCAGTGTACCTGTCATTTTGCGGAATTATGGAATTGTGGGGTTGTCGAACTCTTGGGGACCTTGCTGTGGTTTAACTGATAGTGTAAATTAACTGAGAATTCAAATTAGACTATTTAATAGAAACTTATCACCTTTTTTAGGGAGATTGTGGTTTAACACTTAATGTAAACAAAACAGTAAAAAGAACAATTAATTAAAACAGAATAATAATAGCAGTTATAAAACTCTTTTGGTTTTAAGGAAGCACCCTGGGTTGTTCTACTCACCTATTTCATTCAATTATATTACCATAAACTTTCCCACTTTAGCAATAAACTCAGGAATCTTAATTAGTTCATTGACCGGTCCTTGTACAATAAACCCTGATTAATTTAAACAACAAGCGCAATCCTTGCTCAAGTTATTATAAATTAATCGCTTTATTAACAATTCCTGTTGGAGACAGATTAACCTATAGGCGAAAACTCGCTTCTAGTCATTAACCCGTTTTGACTTCTTCTGTCTAGAACCTTGTCTTAGCACCGCATTTTAACAAGAGAACTACAAATATCACTTTAATAATTGGCCTGAAGATTAAAGCGCATTAAGGACGAGAATCAAAATATTGCTTGAACAGATTATAGTAGAAAGTCTACGTAACACGATTTAATAAAATAGGCTTGCTTCCCAACCCGGGAGGCTAAGGTTATTACTCACACATAATTATACAAACAGACATCATAAGTACGATAGACATTAAAACAGAGTAAAGTTAAAGAAAGAAAGAACTCACTGCATTCGCACGAGCTTATTTGGTGTGATGGAAATGAAGAAAATGAAGTGGCGATGTGGATGTATGGAGGAAAATGGAATTCTCTGGAGGAAGTGTGATTTGGAAGTGAACGTGAGTGATTCAGAGAGTTGAGTTATGGTGAACCAACGTGCCCTTTTCTGATGAAGTAGCAGTGGGTTTATATAGAAGAAAGGATGAGGATGAAGACAAACTGGACAACGCGTGAGGGATTTAAGGACTGCCGGCGCCTGATATTGATGGGGTAGATAGATGTGTTTGCAGGCGCCGCAAGAAAAATTGGGAAGACGGTCGGCTCAAATCAATTAACAGGAGATCTGGGTTGCATTTAGAGGCGTCCTTGTTTAAATCCCCGGTCGTCTCTATCTTTTGTCCGGTCATTTTTACACGGACGTCTCTACCACAGCCTGCAGTGTTGTCCGGCCTTATTTCCCTGGACAGGGCACGGACTCCTCTTCTCTGTCCAGCCTTTTATCCGCGGACACACCACGGACAGTGCTCTTGTCCGCTCTTTTTTACCCGACATGCCACGGACATGTTGTCCTTGTCCGCCCTCTGTCCTGCCTTATTTCCACGGACGGATCTTCAAATTTGCCGCGTCCGAACCACTGTCCGGACCAGTGTGGTTCGGACGAAAATTGGTTCGCTTCTAAAATATTCGTTTCAGCTCCGATTTAAGATCCGTTTGCGCCCAGACGTTTGTCTCTTCGTCTACTTTGCTCCTAGCTTGGTTTTCCTCATGTTTAACCAATAAATTTGTGAGATAACCAATAAAACATAAACTAGAGGAAAAACATACGATAAGTGAGTAATATTATCCTGAAAGTAAGTAAGTACAAGGTAAATTAAACCCTTAAATGTCTATGTATTTCTCACTTATCAATTTGCCCCTCTTTGATACCTTATTTTATTCTTGTTTTGGGGCATTGGTTCAACTCTCCAATGGTGGTGGAACCCTCCTTTTGATTCATGGGTGAAAACTCCTCCTAAAACTCCAAAGGTAAAAACCCTTACTTTGTGCTTTAAGCCCCTTCCATTGAATTTGAGTGATTCTAAGGGTTTAGAATTTAAATGACACTCATTTTGTGTTTCTTGGGTGTTGGGATGTAGTTGGGCAACTCCATTGCCATTTGGCCGATTTTGATCAAGAAAGAGAGAAGAGGATAATGGAAAAGAAACTTGGAAGATTAAGATAAAAAGCTTACCTTAATACTTGTTTTAATTGTTTTAGAATTTGGGATGGGTAAATAAATTAATGAACCCAAATTATGAATTGAAATCTATGTTGGAAAATGTGTTTAGTTGATTTTAGAGAGAATTGTGAACTATTTTGATTTAAGGGCCTAAGTGCCATTGCATTTAAGATTTGGAGCTATATTGTTGATTTGGTGAATTTTGGTTGAGCTTATGTGATGGTAGGACCCTTATATGGGTGTGGCTAGTTTAGGATTAATTTAAGTGAAAATTGGTAAGAATTGATGGATTGGGATATGTTAGGTTTATGGGGAGGTTATGACAAAATTTTAGTAGAAAATGAGTGCTTTTAGGTGGCTTGGTAAGTGGGAGAACTTAGGCACCGTTTGTTTGGAAGGGAAAATAAGGGAAGGGAAGGGAAAATTCACACCCACTCCCATTCCCTTGTTTGTTTGTACGGGAAAATAGAAAATGGTAAAGAATTCAATTCTTATCCGTGCACGCAGCTCTTTATCACCATTCCCCTAGGGGGTAGTACGGGACTGCATTCCCAGGCAATTTTTTCATTGCTGAAACATGAATAGTGTAATAATCTTTCATAATGAGTCATGCCACTGTCTTGTTAAAACAAAAATACGATAAAATATTACTGATGATCTAATATATGAGTTATTAGTTTAATGACATCCTTTTGTTTTGAAATAATACTATGATTTATATCATAGTTGAAAAAAGAAAACATTATCTTAAACTGGAATTTAGTCTCATAATTAAATAGTAATAATATTGTATTATTGTTATGCAATTACGAGTGTAAGAAAAATCTCATTCTCCTATTTCAAAAAAAAATTCATTCCATTCTCGTTCCCTTATGTATCCAAACATCATTACGTGATTCTCATTCCCATTCCCTTTCCCTTCATTTTCCCATTCCCTTTCCCATTCTCTTTCCCATTGATACATCCAAACATTGCCTTAGGTGTTCAGTTGGGATGTGTAGAGTTGAGTAATAACCTTGAAATGGTATTTGGAGAACTAGAAAGAGAGAGATAAAAATTTGTAGCATAATGTGGTTTGGTGACTTGGAATTCCTAGGAAAAGAGTTAGTGTTTATAGTCATGGAAATGGAGGATGGACTTGGGTGTAGTTGATGCAATTTTCTAGGATGAATTGGGAATGGTCAAAATGAGTGGGAGCAAGTGTAAGCCACCAAAAAGGAAGTTGGAAATACACAAGTGTGCAAACTGTAACAGTAAGGAAGAAAACTTTGTGGAAATTGAGCAAGAATTTGAGTAGGGATTTAACCAATGGTTTGAAGAGGTTTAGAGCATGTTTTGAGGTGTTTAACCATGTAGGAAATGTGTGGAAAGATTAGGAAATTATTAGGGGTGAATTAGGGGTTGAAAACTGGTGGAAAACTGTAAAATTTGACAGTTCCAGGGCTGGTCCGGGTTTACAAATCGGTACACAAACCCGGACCACCCCAAAAACGTCCCAGAGAGTCACAACAGAGGTTGGTCCGAGTTTGTATCCCGGTACACAAACCCGGACCATAGCAAAATCTGTCCAGAAAGTGTTTTCTAGCTTTAGTCCGGCTTTGTAACCCCGGACACAAACCCGACCACCCCAAAATTCAACAGAAAGTGTTTTAATGCATTCTAAAGATGGGGGATTGATTGGTATTGGTTTTAGATGATGTTTAGGAGTTTTTTGGTGACCTTTAAAGGTCCTAAGAAGTATAAACAAGTTTTGGAAGTGAGTGAGAAGTAAGAGCTTAAATTGACAAGAGTAAAACTAATTATAACGGGACAACGGGGTAAGTACGGGAGTAGAAAGTTACATACCGTATAAGCTTGATATTAATATCAATGTTTGAAACATTATTAGAGGAACAAATGTGAGCCAAGGAACATGAGGTGAACCGGTAAAGTTAGCCCAAGGTGAAAGGTATGATTTTCTCATGTCTCGTATGCTACCTTGGCTACTCTAATTTGTGTGCTTGTTTGATTGTGTGATCACCCTAACAAGATAAATGCACGAATCGGATAGTTTGCTCTCTTGTGTTTGTATTGTATTGTTTGTTGTTGAATTGATTTTGAAATTAAAGTTTGTATAATTCATGAAATGTGTGGTTGTGGATGACTTGCTTGAATGTGATTGTGTATTATAGTTCGACTCTTAGTTGAGTCCTGTTTGGTTAGAGACTCGAAGAAAGAGTCAAGTTGCCAATTAACGAAAAATGTGGAAACACACTAAAACTAACGAACCAAGAAACGATAACGTAAACCTATGAACTCATTAGAATGTGAGAATGTATACGGGATTAGTAAACTCCCGATAACGGTTCGATAACCGAATTGATTTAATCCCCAAAATAAATAATAGTGGAAGTATACAATGAACCTCTATTTAGAGGATTGATAAATGTTCAATATGTGAACCTTGAGGAAAGTAAAGAATGGTAAGGGATCACCAAACCCCTTAGAAAGATAGTCGAACCCCAATGGGAGGATCCGGCTAATGTAAACGATGTCCCGAACATGAGAGTATTCGATAAGTTGGGTAAAACCCTAAATCTTAGAATACTAGACAGTGAGAAATTCCCTAAGCTAATAGATGTTATCGAGAGAGATACTTCTAGGCTAATCTATGAGATTATGAAATAACCCCGAGAGAGGAGTTTTAGGAATTTGAGTAGTCCGGTAGAGAACCGGACAATTGAGTATTTGAGGAGCTAAGTGTATTGCTCCGTTTGTATTTGTAAGCCCGATGGTGGGTGTTGTGTATGACCCTGCCCGGAGGTCGGCGAAGACTTAGAAGATTCCCTTGAGAATTGAGAAATTGGTTTGAGATTTGATTAAATTTGATTAAGGTGGTGAATTGAGTATTGAGTTGAAACTTGAGAGAGTTGAGAGTTGAGTTGGTAACTTAAGTATTGAGCCTTGAGATTGAGGATTGTAAACCTTGTTTGAGATTGAGAGTGAAAGAATTTGAGTAAGAGTAACCCAAGAGAATGGGTAGATAATGAATAAGGAACCAAGGAATAATGAGGTAGAAACCCTCAAAGCCTAAGTATAGGGCATATTAAACTAACCTCTTGATGTGTGTTAGTGTGTGTTCAATGTCGAATGATGATTGTGCCAATACACATATATAATGTATTGTTGCCTTGCATGCTGTTTGAATAAATAATGAACCACATGTTCTCGGCCAAAGTAGTCGGCGTACCCCTGTTAGCACTCGGGGTATGCAAATTTCATATGCAGCAATTTGCTGAGCCCCTAGGGGCACCGTTTTTATTTTCCAGGTACATCGAAGCCTACCACCGTTCGAGAGTAGGACGGGGTTGCTGTATAAGCATGGGTAGTTGTTTAGGATTATTGTAATTCCTTGTAATGATGAATTGTGAGTACAAATTGATATTGGCAGACTTGGGGAATTTAGATAATCGGTATAGTACTGAATGGATATTGTATTTGTATAATATGGATTTGAGGTTGTATTTGAATTGAGATTGATTAAGGAATTGGAATGTATTTTTGGATAGTATACTCGGTATAAAACCCATCAGACCGATATTGTATTTGCATTGATCGTTTGGATTGGATTTGGCCTTGTTAGTCACGTGGGTGACTAACGGCATTGTATCACCCACCGTTGGAGTAAGTATTCCCTGCTTTGTTATTGT
Source organism: Limonium bicolor (assembly GCA_023374045.1). Classification (NCBI taxonomy): domain Eukaryota; kingdom Viridiplantae; phylum Streptophyta; class Magnoliopsida; order Caryophyllales; family Plumbaginaceae; genus Limonium; species Limonium bicolor. Next base: position 306,750,258 of record CM041779.1, read on the forward strand.
TAATTGAGACGGGTTAGGAGATAATGGCTTGATTAGCGGTATGGGTGTTACAAAAAGTGGTATCAGAGTGAAGTATTGCTCTGATAGTCTAAATACCGAGTTTAGGAAAATACCGAGTTAGGAATTAGAGACTTAGGGCTACGGGTTGAGTGTTAGCGTGTGAGGTACGCTAGATAGGAATTTCCAGTGTGACCTGGATACCTACATAACCAATCCCGCCCTCCGCAACCCCGTTATAAGTTGGGGGAAAAGAACGTCAGAGAGATGGAGAGACGTCTCATACTCGGGTGAAACCCGATCTGGCAGTTACAAATAAACCTTGTAAAGAGACAGAACCCGTCATATAAAGTCCAAGAACTGGACATCCCGGAGACGGTTCTCATTTGAATGACAATAACCGCACCTTATAGTGGAAGATTGGAAACCCCAACCAAAAGATAATGAAATTTATGGCACCATGGGGCGACGTGCTTCGCAGTCGCGAGAACCATGCGCAGCCGACAAGAAGGGAAGCACAACTATGCAAGGAAGCGGAAAAGCGGAGTAACAAAACCCGGACAAGAGAGTCTGCGGACAGCAATGCTTGATGATACCAACAATGGTGTACTAACCGACTAAGGAATTAGTCAAGGTTGGATAACTCCAAACCTATGATACTAAAAGGGCAGTAATACTCGAGTAACATAGTTCAGACAACTATGAGGGTAACCGTACACCAACAGGACTACGACATAGCTCCTAAGGATTAGCCAAACCTCGGTAACCACCGTAAAGGCGTGGGAATGAGCAATGAAGTAAGGTACATGGAGTACCACAAGGATCGGGAAAGCACCCGAATTAACAACAACCTTGTCAAGAACGCTGAGAAGCTACTCAGGAGATTGATCACTAAGATCAAAAGGTCGGTGAAAGAGCTAATAAGACCACCAATACGGATGGAAACAATACCGTAACCGGTACATGTTAACCTGAAAACCGACCTACCCGCGCACTTGCCAACGCAAGTGCAGCAACAACAAGACAATTGGAAGACTTTTGACGACTGACAAGTACTTACTAATGCACCATCATGGAGATGGAAGCAATCATAGGATTGTCAACCCTAAGAACTTGAAGAACCAAACCTTGGAAAGGCCTAACGGCCCGACCATTATATTAACGAACATACCAGTCAGCAGGAAGCTGAACTTGGTCAAGACCTCAAACATGGCAACGCCATGAAGATTTCTTTCAAACTCAAGATTTTTATTTCAAAACCCAAAATTTTTCTTTCAAAACCCTAAACTTTTCTTTTAAACCTCAGATTTATAAAAACCAAACCAGAAGAATCACGGTGAGTATCAAAGAATGATACAAGGGGAGTTGACAATAGAATACTTCACCTAGGCGTGTGACGAGCACTACGAGTGTACCCAAATATGGGATGTAGGACGACTGCACTCCGAAGGAGCTTGCGTGCCTGACAGACCCTTTTGTAAGTTAGTCAGGTAAGTGGTAGCGTACCAATAAGGTACCCCACGTATGTATACATGTAGTGTACGAAACACGGGAAGTAGTCAGCTCCGTTCTACGGACCATAAGTAAATTCAAACCGAAACAGTTGGATACCTCAAACAATCGAAGGAAGTTAGATAAGCTTATAAGCTAAAGGAGTCAAGAACTTACTCCAAGAGGATGATTAAGAGTTAGGAAGTGCGAGAAGCACGAGCAATTGAGTAAAGACATTGGATATGTCTCAAGGAATCTTGAAGTAAATACGGGGTAGCCGGGATGAATACCCAGTCTAAACCCGGTAAGGCAAAGGCCTAAAATGAACACGTCAATGTTCAATGGACAAAATATAATACCAGAGTGATCATCTAAGGTACCGGAGGATACCGTTCATCACCGAAGAGTGTACCAAACCGGTCAAGAACATAAGAGGAGTACCCATGGTCTACCCTAGGAACGGGAGACGCTATAACCCTAAACGGGACAATTTGTAATCCAGAACCGCAATACAGAGTAAACCGAACATACTCCTTGGTTAGCCAAGGGTAGTGACGTAACTGGATAACCCCAGGAGCAATCCAAGAAGGGTGTCAAACTAAATGTCATGACGAGAACACACCAGAATTGGAATGAACACTCGGTTAGAACCCCGAAGGGATCCCACTTGACAAGGGATACCCTAAATTGACAAATGGTACCGATCAATACCAAGATACTTAAAGGGCCTCCAACGAACGGAAGCGTGAAGGATGATCTCATCATGGAGCCCAATGATACCTCCAAACCATTTGATGGTATAAGGAGAAGCAATGCTTGTTAACAGACTAAGATGAGCGGAGCTCTAGGCAACGTGGCTAGTATGCCATGAAACTATTGCAATACATAATCCAACGGTTGTAAAACCCATTGTGAACCATATGGGGAGTTGTCAAGAATGGCAACTGGTAAAGGGCTTAATAACCAACGAGCAAGGATACCCCTCATTAATGTGAGACCGCGAGAGCGGTGAACACATAGATTCCAAACAAGGGGGTACCATCAGCGAATATTGATAATACATCTCTTTCAGAACTACTAATGTAGTGAAGCTTGAGCTTATAATAATTGCCAAGCAATGTGGAAATAAGCTGTTATAGCAATTGTTGAAAACTGAAGAGTAACCGGTTAAAAAGAGACATCGTATATGTATAGCGCGAAGTGTAAAGCAAATAACGCTCAAGGAGCTCAGGAACATAAAGAATAACATATTCTCTAATCAGCCAAGAAAATGGTGAACCATTGTCTAAATGGTAGAAAAACATGAGCAGAAGCTAAGTGATAGCGGATGCCATGGAAACCAAAGTTGGAAATAAACACGAACATGGTGCGCAGCGAGTGACCAGTCTATGTTAATAACCACACAATGACATGGAGTTGTTAAATACGAGATGGTAGACAGTAATGATCATTCCTATTGCAATCGCATGAGGGATTTACTGCCAAGGGTTTACGCCTCTGCACTCTGTAGGACTGAGTGTTTTGGTATGGCACTTGTGCAGTAATGATCTAGTGGGATAGATAGGAATATGGAAAATGTCAATTGTGGTAAATTCTTCCTTCCACCAACGAACATGGCATAAGCCAGTTAAGCGAAAACTTAGAAATAAACGTGAGGCCTAAGGCCAAAGAAGCACAAAGGGTGTGAAACACACCAACAATCACAAGATGTGAATTCTATCGAAATGAAAGTGAAAGGAGACTTATGAAAGTCACAAGGACCGACGCATAGAAAATGCAAGGTCATACAAGTAAAGAACACTTATACAGAATCAGATAAATGGGCATAATTCAGAAGCCACTGACAACAGAGGAAGCACTACAACTAAGTAGTGGCTTAATCTCAAACGACAATAAGTTGGAGAAACCCAGTGATTAATCACGAAAGTACACAATAGTATGTACATAGTTTCCAGAGAGCTGGATATAAAACATGTAACTCATTGAGTGCGCGTACGGTAAAAGAATACAACGCTTGATTGATAAACCTTATTCCCAAGATAAAAAGGGACAAAAGGGTATTGTATAACACATTTAGAATAACGAGAAGGGCGAACAAACCCAAGTTATCAGGGTTGCGCAGCAGAAGCTAGTGGACCAAGAATTCTAAGGTTTAATATACCTAGTGAGTAAATGGCTAACTATCAATGCCTGGAAGCCTCTGAGGCTAAAACCGAACCCGGTTAAGAGTTGAATAACTCCGATGAAAATTCTTGGTGCAAGGACTAAACCAGTAAATTGGTTAAGACCCTTTGATCGAGGAACATTGTATAATAGACCGCATGGAAGTTAGAACACTCCATGACGGCTGAACGCCTTAGACCAATGTCCAATATTGACACATGGTAGATTACGTGGGCGTAATCCCTTTTAAGGGGGTAGACCGAAACACCGCGAAGTGTATATTTTACGTGATAAGTGTGTAAACCACAATGCTCATAGCGCAAAGAATTCGTTTTGATGATTGGTACTTATGTTACATAAACATTTGTATCCACTCATTGTGTAGATTCGATTATTTGTGAGGTTTGAAGTGGAAAGGAGTAGAGAAACTCTAGGGGAATGAGAACCCCGATTGGTAATAGTATGGGAAATTAGTATGTTTGAGGGATTTAGTGAGTATGAATTGGTATGAAACCAATGTTGAACCTAGTGGGAAGTGAGTCCCATAGGTAACTTGATTTGATTGTATTCGTGAACAATTGGAAGATAGAAAATTAATTGGAGAACTAACTTTTGAAATTCTTAAGTAAGTACTTGGAGATAAATGGAGTAGCAATTAATGAGATGATTAGTAAGTAAGGAAAAGAATTTTAGAAATGGGAAATGGATGCGTTTGTGATTATGACTAGAAAGATTAAAAAGATAGAAAATGAAATAATGTTTGACTTTATGATTATGTGAATTGAGGTGGAAGGTGGAACTTGTGTTGCTAGCGATCAAGGGAAACCGATCACAAATTGGGGTGGATGGATAGTTCAACACCAATGTGATCACATTGGGGTTGAATGACTCTTGAAGCTCCCTATAAGTGGTCACAAGGATAACACTAGTAATAGGAGTAATTATCATAAATTGGAAATTGGAGTTGTATTGATCTTTCAAAATGAATTTCCAAACCGATTTTGGTACAAATGGTTTTCTTCAAACTTGAGAATGAGGAACGGTTTTGAAACCGCTCCCACGGGTGCTAGTTGGACCTTCTCAAGGTTAGGCACCGGTATCGGGTCAAACCTAGGAACTAAGGCTAGTTGTGAGCCGGTGGAAGTGATGATTAGTTTTGAAACCATTACAACGGACGAGCAACGGTACTAAGTGACCGGAAGGACGTTTGTAGTGTGTGTTTTGTATTTTTCCAAGGGCTGCCGGATATGAGTAGTCCGGTCAGGGAAGAGTACCCACTTTGGAGCCTGAGGATCTCTAATGTGCAAATGAATTTGATCAGAACCAAAGGACCGTAGGGCCAGAGAGCGTAAGTGCCCAAAGTCATGACGGCCATGAACTAGAAAGTGTAAGTGTTCAAACGTGACCGGTATCTGAGGGATCACTCGATATGGGGGAGGACTTAGTGCTAATTGTCTACGGATGGACCCCCATGGAGAGATTGGAAAAGGACATTTTTTATTGTTATGCATGATGTGACATGTTGTTTGGATGCGTGGTATACATCGAGTCATACTTTTGGAGTTTGACAGGTTATAGAGAGATTATAACCTTAGCATTGAGTATTTGGTGACTAACAATCTTAGATTCACCACTTTGAGGGCAAAGTTCTTTAAGGGGGTAGATAGAAATACCCAGAACTTAATTAGGGTGATTAAATTACTCTAACATGATATTTGAGGGCCTAATAGTGTCTAAGTAATTTTGGTAAAGAGAATAAATCCAAAAGAAATGAGAAAACGCTTAAAAAGCGAAAAACGCTAAAATGAGCGTTATATGACCATAGAAGGAATACAACCTCAAAAAGGGTATTGGATGGATTTTAAAGGCTTAATAATTCCTAATTAACATACCGGAAAATTCCTGAAGAAAACGGATCCAAATAATGTGCTAAAACGCTAATAAAGCTTTAGCGCATGTTTTTCGAGAAAACCCGAAAACATGACTATGAGTGGTCAAATGAACCCGTAAAAATTATAGTTCATTAAATAACTATAACCAAGCATTAATGTAAGCTTAATAACCATTAAAATTAAAGAAACGAGAAAAATCCGGAAAATGGGCCCGGTTAGTGAATAGTACTAAAACGGGTAAATTAACGAGCGTTTTATGTAAAAGACGAAAAACGCTCCAGCTCATGTGTACACATAGGGGCCAGTTTTGTATTAAATAAGGCATCCCCTCTCTATTATTAGCTAAAAAGAAAAGAAAGAAAAGAAAAAGGAGAAAAGTAGAAAAAGTAGAACAACACTCTCTCTCCTCTCATTTCTTTCCTCACTCACGTACTGCCTCCCCCTCTTTCTTCTTCCTCTGACGATTTATCCCTCCTTCCTTCACAAGCTAGCGATTTTGAATTTCCATGGCTGCCCCATCTTTCTCTCCATGCTCAAGCCACACCAAGGCTCCAAATGCAAAACAAATTATATATTTGAACTCCCCTCACCAAGCTCTTCCATCCCCTCTTTTCAAAATCCTAAAATGGTGAACTTCATCTCCATGGGTATACCCCATTTGAAGAGAAAATGGCATCAACTTGAAGCTAGGAGTCTCCTCTCTCTCCTAAGGTAAAAATATTCAAGAAAAACTCATTTTTCTTCACCCTCCTTTCTTGGCGATTTTGCCCCTCTTTGATACCTTATTTTATTCTTGTTTTGGGCATTGTTTCAACTCTCCAATGGTGGTGGAACCCTCCTTTTGATTCATGGGTGAAAACTCCTCCTAAAACTCCAAAGGTAAAAACCCTTACTTTGTGCTTTAAGCCCCTTCCATTGAATTTGAGTGATTCTAAGGGTTTAGAATTTTAATGACACTCATTTTGTGTTTATTGGGTATTGGGATGGAGTTGGGCAACTCCATTGCCATTTGGCCGATTTTGATTAAGAAAGAGAGAAGAGGAGAATGGAAAAGAAACTTGGAAGATTAAGGTAAAAAGCTTACCTTAATACTTGTTTTAATTGTTTTAGAATTTGGGATGGGTAAATAAATTAATGAACCCAAATTATGAATTGAAATCTATGTTAGAAAATGTGTTTAGTTGATTTTAGAGAGAATTGTGAACTATTTTGATTTAAGGGCCTAAGTGCCATTACATTTGAGATTTGGAGCTATATTGTTGATTTGGTGAATTTTGGTTGAGCTTATGTGCTGGTAGGACCCTTATATGGGTGTGGCTAGTTTAGGATTGATTTAAGTGAAAATTTGTGAGAATTGATGGATTGGGATATATTAGGTTTATGGGGAGGTTATGACAAAATGTTAGTAGAAAATGAGTGCTTTTAGGTGGCTTGGTAAGTGGGAGAATTTAAGTGTTCAGTTGGGATGTGTAGAGTTGAGTAATAACCTTGAAATGGTATTTGGAGAACTAGAAAGAGAGAGATAAAAATCTGTAGCATAATGAGGTTTGGTGACTTGGAATTCCTAGGAAAAGAGTTAGGGTTTATAGTCATGGAAATGGAGGATGGACTTGGATATAGTTGATGCAATTGTTAGGATGAATAGGGAATGGTCAAAATGAGTAGGAGCAAGTGTAAGCCACCAAAAAGGAAGTTAGAAATGCACAAGTGTGCAAACTGTAACAGTAAGGAAGAAAAATTTGTGGAAATTGAGCAAGGATTTGAGTAGGGATCTAACCAATGGTTTGAAGAGGTTTAGAGCATGTTTTGAGGTGTTTAACAATGTAGGAAATGTGTGGAAAGATTAGGTGAAATACCCCAAAATAATTAAACATCTAATCACATTAATTAAGGCCTAAACATGCCTTAAAAGTCAACTGAGAACAACAGTGGTCAACACAAAGCAAGATATTGCACCCTTTGATTGTTTGGGGTAAATAAATACCCAAATGAACTTCTTAGGACCTAAAACTTTGTCCTAAGCTTATTAACACATAACTAAACATACTAAAATCTTTGGACAACACTCCAACACAAAGAACAAGCATTTACATGCTTCAAGGTCAAGTAGGGCAAAAATGTGCTCTAAGAAAACCTTAAAGGTCTTATGACCTCTAAATGATATAAAATTGGATTCCATGATCCAATATCATTTAAGTAACACAACAAAACTGTTATCAAGGAAAACTAAGCTCAGAAACACCTTACGACACAAAATGTGCACTAAAACACCTTAAAGCACGTTTTTGAGAAAATTGACTTTCTGAGTGGGTTTTGCGTGGTGTTAGGCATTGGATTAGACCTTGATATACTAATGTACTATAATGTACCACATTAGAAGGTCTAAATCCAAGATTTCAAAAAAATAAAAAATATGGCATTCATTTGTGAATAGTAACCCAAATAGTGCATTTTAAGCAAAATTGACTAAGTATAGTCAATGGTCAACTAATGACCACCCTTACCCTTAAGAAGTCGGCAGGCATGGAGCATGGAAGACAGCACATTCAACTTTAACACAAAATATCTAACTAATTTGGTGAATCATCATTTACTATTCCTAAAGTAACATTAATTAACTTATAAGCCAAATTTAGTCTTATTTTATCATTTGCTCCATTCCCAGCCGACACCACACATCTTCAGCCTCTATTTTGCTTCTCCAAACCGTTGGGAACACTCCATATTCAGAAGAGAACAACAATTGACATAGGTAAGCTTATTAAGCCATTTTATGTTCATTCTCTTCACATTTCTTTCCTCTTTTCATGGAGCTAAGCAAAAACCATTTCCATCCATGGTTCTAGGTTGTTTTGGAGGTTAAAAGAAGGGTGAATCTCGGCTGTAACTAGGGAAGGAGGTGGAGAAATCTAATCTTGTTCTTAAGGTATAAAAATGTGCTTTAAGCACTTATCTTTTGATTCCCTTCAAATCCGGTTGAGAAACTTTGTTTCCTAGGCTTATAATCTTCATCTTAACATACTTATTCAGTTGGTATATCAAGAGCTTCAAGTATAGCCAAATCCAAGCCAAAAACACCATTTTTGGCATCTTAATCAAGGTAAAAATTAGCCATCTTCTAATCTGAGTTATACCAGTTTAAAGCTTGGTTTAGTAGCTCTTTTGATGCTCTTGTTCTACTGTAAAAACAGGCCGAGGAACACTTATGCTTGCCTTGGTATTCTAAGGTAAATTTACCTTGAAAATATACATTAAACACTTCTTATGGTTAGATCTTGCTTGGAGACTAATCATGCCTTAATTGCTGTTTGAAAACATGTAAACTAAGCTGTGGAAAACTTATCTCCAAACAGCCGTGGCCAAACAAGGCCTAAACTAGGCAAAAACAAGGTATAAATCACTTAAACTTACACTTGGTATATTAATATGTGTTTATACATATGTATATATATATGCTGTGAGTGAATGAGTTTATTATGGTCTTATTTTGACCTTAGGTGATTAAGGAATGGTTTAGTAAATTTAATAACTAATTAATTAACATAATTGTCAAATTTAAGACATTATGTGGAAAATTGGTAAATATGGAAAAGATGGTGGTAAGGCCGAGAGTTTAATGCATTTTTGGGCATTTATGTGTAATTCATTTTATGAGCTAATGTTTGTAATAAGGCCATGTACTTTAGGCCATTTTATTTATGTATTTATAAGGTTTTAATTAAGTTTAGGTAATATATATGTATTACCGCAAAGAATGGGGTATATAGTGTAATTAAATTAAATTTGGGGGCTATATAATAAATAAAGCCGAAAATTAGAGGTTTAAATGAGTTTAAATAAAAATTATAAGATTTTATAAAGTTTTGGGGTTAAATTGTAATTTCTGAAAGATATGGGTATAAACCGTGATAAATGGAGATTGATGGTCAAGGAAATATTAAGGTGGTCAACCTTGACCATATGGTAGGTTTTGACAAATTAGATAAGTTAAATAACTTATTTAAGGTTTTATTATAAGATAAGTATCTAATTGTAACAATTTTATAACATATGTGGTATATATGTTATTACCGAAAATAAAGGGGTGTAAAATGGTATTATAAACACCCATGGGCTATTAGGAATTTTTAGGAATTTATTTGGTTGGTTTTGGAATTTAAAATAAACTATATATGTATAATATATAGTTATTATGTCATTATGACACTTTGGATAAACATATGTGGAGGAATAGTAATAACCGAGAATATATGGGTTAATAATGTTAATTATAACCCTTGGGAGAAATTTGGTGATTTTTAGAATAATATAAGGGTATTTAATAAGATATATGTATAATATATGGTTTAATGTTATTATAAAACTATATGTCATAAATTGGGCCAAATGGCAATTATAGAAACTTGGTGGGTTAGAAAAATAATTTAGAACAGAACATGGGTCTGGTCGGAAATTTTAAAAAATTAAACCATAGGTTATACCCTTTTATAAGTTAAAAATGTTATATTATATGATATATATATATATAACATGGTATAAATAATGGGGTGAATTTGTAAATAAAGGAAACTATGGATTATGGAAAAGAATAAGGTATAATGTATATGCCTATGCGGCAATATAAATAGTTTGGTATAAAAAAAACTATAGGTTATAAATTAAAGGAAATAAAAATATCATATTATATGATATTAGTATATGGTATAACATTACATAATGTTATGTGGTCAAAATGAAATTAAAATAAAAGGAAGGGTGTACCGAATTATAAAAGATTGGAATATGAATTTTAAACTATGGTTTACTATGTTATGAATGTTATAACAAATATATGGTTTAGATGGAATTAAAATAAGTAAGGATATTCACATTAAATAAATGTGACAAACTATAAATAAATAAGATTTATAAACTAAGGTATTTATTGAATAAACCTTAGGAGTTGTAATTATACAACATAAATTGTTACATAATATTAGGATGATAATCTTAATATAAGTTGTATAATATAATACAACTAATGGGAATAATCATCTAATATAAGATGATAAAAATGTAACATATAATATAAGAGTTTTATAACTCATGAAACTTACCTATATGGTAAATATATACATATGCGAGAATAATGTATATAAGGATGGATATATATTATGGTTGGAAACCATATAATATAATGGTGGTGATTATTACATAAAAATAGTTACAAACTATAAGTTATAAGTTTTGAATGCAAATATAGTTTACTAAAAATAATGGATTATATAATACAATGTATTATAATGGATGGTGGAAAATAATACGATATAATATAATCATGCATGCATACATGCAACTATAGGTTATATACCTAAATTTAATGATGGATAAGATTAAAGAAATATAACGAATTAAACTTAACAGTCGAAATATTTTGACATACAAGTTTTGGTAACAAAGCCGACCGGTTTAGAGAAACCCGTAACAAATAACTGTAGAAATCCGGGGATGAACTGTCGGGGTTACTTGTTATTCGGAAATACCGGATGTAGTTAGTCATGGAGACTGACTTATAGTTTTATTACCGTTTAGATCATACTTCAGACGAAGGCGCTTGACGAGCTAGTGGTCTACACTGCGCATCCTTGGTCTTGGTGAACGGTATGTAAAGGGGTTTGATCCGAGTTGTCCTAAGGGATTCCTTGGGCTCGGATTTGGTTGATATCACTTGTGTGTTAAGTGTTTTGGATACATGTATGTGATTGTGTGCTACTGCATTAATTATTTATGCACGAGCGTCCTACGGGACTAACACTACGTCGACTAAGATCGACTTATATAAACATACATATACGTTATTGTGATGACAAGATGGTTACTTGATATAATACCATAGTATTAATATTAAGTATATGGTAACCTAAGTAAAACACTTAGGAACGAGTCATGACATTGTCGGTCTCTAGAGCATGGATCTCGAACATGAATATAACCTAGATTACTTCTAGGTATGCGTGAGACCCATTGGGCAGCTAACTAATTATATTCTCCTAAGACTAAGAGCATTTCTTAAACATTATGAGAGAGAGATGGTGTGAGTTGAGGTGAGGAATCTAGTGTAGTTTATGAACTACCTGGTTGCGCATTTGTGATCACTGAGGGGTTCCCGATTGGGTTCTGCTCCAGGTTTATACCCAACGAGCCCTATTTGGATCGTGGGTCAGGTGGCTACGGCCTTTTATATGGACGTCTTACGAGACAAAAGAGAATAGTCAGGGGCCTCCGGACCTCTGGCGAAATGAGCACCTTTGAGTGTACGGGAGGACTACTGTCCATGGTGAGGTTATCGGGTTGTCTTAACATGACGCCCAACTGGTATTTAATTAAACATGGTTTGGATGGATGGGGCCTTATAGGCCAAATTAAATTAACAAAGGATGGTGTTCGCTACAGCGTTTATTCAGTATTATTGTTTGATACGTTCGATATACAATTGTTATTTGTGATATTAAATGAATGTTTGGATTGGATGGATGGCTGAATGTTTATGAGAATTTGGATGGATAATTATGCATATTATGCATGTATATTACAGTATTGATTATAACTGTAAAATGGAAAAGCATGAAACCAATCTAATAATAAGATGGTTAAAATGACTAAGTGACCATTAGGGTCCAGGCCCGGCATACTCAGCGTTTATCGCTGATACTACACCATTATGCAGGTTGTTGATTATTGTCGAAGCCGAAGTGCGGGAACAGGGTAATTAGAGTTTATTCTGATTATCGCACAGGGAGTTTATTGTAAATGATGTCAGACTGGTAAATGTATTATGGTACGGTTATGTATATTTGGGATTTGGGTAGACGCTCACTTGTCGATGTTTATGGTTTATGGACTTAGTATGATGTATAGGAAGTTATCTCGTTATCACAGCGGTTAGCAGTTTGTTTATGTTGGTTGTTAGATATAGTTTGGCTTCGTTACTTGCATGGGCGAGTAATGGCCGGTGACACCCGAGTGAGTATTGTTATTGTTATTAATTCTTCCGCTGTAGACGTTTTATTTATTGCTACGAGAGAGATTATTACGTGATTATGGAGAGGGGTGTTACATTAGGAAATGATTAGGGGTGATCTAGGGGTTGAAAACTAATGGAAAACTGTAAAATCTGACAGTTCCAGGGCTGGTCCGGGTTTGCAAATCGGTACACAAACCCAGACCACCCCAAAAACATCCCAGAGAGTCACAACAGAGGTTGGTCCGGGTTTGTATCCCGGTACACAAACCCGGACCATAGCAAAATCGTCCAAAAAGCGTTTTCCAGCTTTGGTCCGGGTTTGTAACCCCGGCACAAACCTGGACCACCCCAAAAATTCAACAGAAAGTGTATTAATGCATTCCAAAGATGGGGGATTGATTGGTATTGGTTTTAGATGATGTTTAGGAGTTGTTTGGTGACCTTTAAAGGTCCTAAGATGTATAAACAAGTTTTGGAAGTGAGTGAGAAGTAAGCGCTTAAATTGACAAGAGTAAAACTAAGTATAACGGGACAACGAGGTAAGTACGGGAGTAGAAAGTTACATACCGTATAAGCTTGATATTAATATCAATGTTTGAAACATTATTAGAGGAACAAATGTGAACCAAGGAACGTGAGGTGAACCGGTAAAGTTAGCCCAAGGTGAAAGGTATGATTTTCTCATGCCCCGTATGCTACCTTGGCTACTCCGATTTGTGTGCTTGTTTGATTGTGTGATCACCCTAACAAGATAAATGCACGAATCGGATTGTTTACACTCTCTTGTGCTTGTATTGTATTGTTTGCTGTTGAATTGTATTTTGAAATTAAAGTTTGTATAATTCATGAAATGTATGGTTATGGATGACTTGCTTGAATGTGATTATGTATTATAGTTTGACTCCTAGTTGAGTCTTGTTTGGTTAGAGACTCGAAGAAAGAGTCAAGTTGCGAATTAACGAAAATGTGGAAACACACTAAAACTAACAAACCAAGAAACGATAACGTAAACCTATGAACTCATTAGAATGTGAGAATGTATACAGGATTAGTAAACTCCCGATAATAATTCGATAACCGAATTGATTTAATCCCCAAAATAAATAATAGTGGAAGTATACAATGAACCTCTATTTAGAGGATTGATAAATGTTCAATATGTGAACCTTGAGGAAAGTAAATAATGGTAAGGGATCACCAAACCCCTTAGAAAGATAGTCGCACCCCAATGAGAGGACCCGGCTAATGTAAACGATGTCCCGAACATGAGAGTATTCGATAAGTTGGGTAAAACCCCAATTCTTAGAATACTAGACAGTGAGAAATTCCCTAAGCTAATAGATGTTATCGAGAGAGATACTTCTAGGCTAATTTATGAGATTATGAAATAACTACGAGAGAGGAGTTTTGGGAATTTGAGTAGTCCGGTAGAGAACCGGACAATTGAATATTTGAGGAGCTAAGTGTATAGCTCCGTTTGTATTTGTAAGCCTGGTGGTGGGTCTTGTGTATGACCCTGCCTGGAGGTCGTGGCATAGACTTTAAAGATGCCCTTGAGAATTGAGAAATTGGTTTGAGTATTTGATTTAAGAATTTGATTGAGGTAGTGAATTGAGTATTGAGTATTGAGTTGAAACTTGAGAGAGTTGAGTTGGTAACTTGAGTATTGAGCCTTGAGATTGAGGATTGTAAACATTGTTTGAGATTGAGAGTGAAAGAATTTGAGTAAGAGTAACCCAGGAGAATGGGTAGATAACGAATAAGGAACCAAGGCATAGTGAGGTAGAAACCCTCAAAGCCTAAGTATAGGGCATATTAAACTAACCTCTTGATGTGTGTTAGTGTTTGTGTTCGATGTTGAGCGATGATTGTGCCAATATACATATATAATGTATTGTTGCCCTGCATGCTGTTTGAATAAATAATGAACCGCATGTTCTCGACCAAAGTAGTCGCCGTACCCCTGTTAGCACTCGGGGTATGTGAATTTCATATGCAGCAATTTGCTGAGCCCTTAAGGGCACCGTTTTTATTTTCCAGGTACATCGAAGCCGACCACCATTCGAGAGTAGGACGGGGTTGCTGTATAAGCATGGGTAGTTGTTTAGGATTGTTGTAATTCCTTGTAATGATGAATTGTGAGTACAAATTGATATTGGTAGACTTGGGGAATTTAGATACTCGGTATAGTATTGAATGGACATTGTATTTGTATAATATGGATTTGAGGTTGTATTTGAATTGAGATTGATTAAGGAATTGGAATGTATTTTTGGATAGTATACTCGGTATAAAACCCATCAAACCGATATTGTATTTGCATTGATCATTTGGATTGGATTTGGCCTTGTTAGTCACGTGGGTGACTAATGGCATTGTATCACCCACCGTTGGAGTAAGTATTCCGCTGCTTTGTTATTGTTAATTGAGACGGGTTAGGAGATAATGGCTTGATTAGTGGTAGGGGTGTTACATTTAACTATACATTTATTAATTGTATCGACCAAGTATAAATTAAAATTTTGTGAAATAGTGGTCAATATTCTGCACTTGACACCCAGTCTACCCCACCCACGCCCGACACCGTGCCTCCCGTCGTCCCGTGCCCGTCACACCCTGTTCTCAACACCTCGCACAAGCGTCGCGCGCCTGCACCCATCCATCCGCGCCTCGAGCAAGTGTCATGCACCCACGCCCATCCATCAACATTCAAACCATTCCTAAGTCCTAAACATAAATAAACCTAAGTTTATAAAAATATAGAGTAATTAAAATAGTAATGATACACATTATTCTATCTTATAAAACATTTTAGGTTATGTTGTCAAGGTAGATGAAATAATATGGCGGAGATTATTCATCCTCCAAAATGCTAGTCTATCCCACATTTCACATAATCTACCATTGAAAATATTTATTATCCTCATCTTATTGCGTAATTTTCTTTAGGCATATACACATCAATATTGGTTAGTATATATCTAACTGAAAAGTTGAGGTTTTATAGTTAAACTTCATCAACATTAAACCATTTCCAATCCGCATGTCCTAAACGTAAAAAAAACCTAACTTTATTAAAATTATAATTAGTAGAGTATTATAAAATTGTAATGATACACATTAAATTGTATTATAAAACATTTTAAAGCAAAACATCTATAGTTTGTAGCAAAACATCTGTGTGTGAAGGGAAACAACACAATTTATGAATGTTTAAATACAACAAGGCTAGAGATGCTTGAAGATGTCCAATATTATATGTATTATTTGTCAGCAATGAACACTTATTGCATGTCTAAATCTCCATTATGTATTTTGGTTTAAGATTATTTGTATGGTTGGAACATCTATAGTAGATTTAGATTTAACAAAGCATTCAAGTGGATTCGGTTTGGGTGGATTCAGTTCGAGTGGATTCGGTTCGGGAAAGTCGGTTCGGGTGGATTCAGGTTATACCAAATTTCAATTTGATTCAGTTCAGATTTTCAGATCATATTTCACTCACACTATTCGGGTCAAAATCGGGTTCGGTTCGGGTTGGATGGATAACCGTTGTGCAGCGTCGCCCGTGGCATTGAAATTGCGCCTGACAAACCATACTGCTGATTAAAAGTAGATATAACTTTATAAAAATGTTCCACTAATACTAACTTAAAATTACTAATGTAATACTTAATTTAACGAAAAAAATTCTGAAATAACACTCCACAACAAAAATATTACTTATATTAACATCCAACCAAAACTAATTCCTAAAATAACATTCCCTAGAGAAATCGTCTCTTTAAAAGATAATTGTAGAAGCTGAAATCGTCTCTTCAAAAGACGATTTCACTTATTTCTGAGAAACTGAGAAATCGTCTTTTCAAAAGACGACTTTAGAAATCGTCTTTTGAAAAGACGATTTCTCTCTGAGTCAAACCGAACCATCGTAACGTTTCAACACTTGAAATTTTCTTAAGTGTTGGGTAATAGGTGAAATCGTCTTTTCAAAAGACGATTTCAATTTCAATAATTTGTGAAATCGTCTTTTGAAGAGACGATTTCTCCCGAAAGTGTTATTTTAGGAATTAGTTTTAGTTGGAGGTTAATATGAGTAATATTTTTGTTGTTGAGTGTTATTTTGGACTTTTTTTCTTAATTTAACTCATTAAATAAACTAGCCACCATAGCACCCAAATTGCATCTACTAACTGACCATCAGGAGCCTAGAGGAAGTGCTCGCTGAACAATGCGTCCCCAGATCATATTGTTCGGGGACTCCATAACCCAGCAGTCACACGGTGCAGGTGGATGGGGTGCTTCGCTTTCGGATAATTTCATGCGTAAGGTAAAGATTCTTTCCATCTCTCCTTCTTCGACCTTGATCATTCTTTGGGGTTTTGTCTTCATCTGCTTGATCTTTCCGTTAAAGATGAACGCAAGATCTTAGCTCAGATCTCACCAAATGCTGAATAGCGTCATCAATTACCGTCATTTTGAGTCCTTACATCGTTGTTCTTTTGGGATCTATTTCCGGGAATTGATATTGAGGGTTCTTTGGTTGCCGTTCCTCCAAACAATCTGTATAGGCCGACGTGCTAAATCGAGGTTTCGGTGGTTATAATACCCGATGGGCGTTATTCCTACTCCACCGATTTTCCCTCTGGTATGATTTCTTTCTTTCTACACTCCCGCGCCTTTCTCTTTTTGCTTAATTCAATTTGACTGTCATCTGTGGATTGCAATATTAGTTTCGTTAATTGATTGGAACATCAGTTGTGGGATATGAATGTTACCATAACATCTGCTATTTCAAATGTACAAGAATAAAGATGATATTCAATTGGGTTACAAGAACACCTACATTCATAAAAACAGGTAGGCGCCTCATGTGTTCTCTGTAAACATTAATCTATTTATTTTTTAATGTAGATTTAAGATAACGCTATTCTTGTGAGAGGAATGGTGGAATCCACAGGAGAAAGAAAAATAAACAATAAGCTAGTGACAAGTGTACACATTAATGTTGGCTATATTTGAAAGTTGTCACCGAACGGCAAGCTGAGAACAGTATACTTAAGGTTGAATATCTCTGAAGATTAATTGAGATGAATGATAAGAAGATGGTTACGATGATTTGACAATATATTTGAGAATATGCTTCTTTCTTTACTCACCCTTTTTCATATACCTGGATTTTTGTTTAATAGGATCATCTGAACCTCCAATTGCTGTCACAATCTTCTTTGGAGCAAATGATGCTGCACTAGTCGGGAGGAACAGTGATAGACAACATGTTCCTGTTGAGGAATACAGAGAAAACCTCAAAAAAATGGTTCATCATCTTAAGGTTCAAAGTTCACTTTTCTTGAACTATTATGATATGCATCGGGTTTTTGAGTGCGCGATTTTTTTGAATTTGTTATTATTCTGACCATATCATATTGACTTGGTAATATGCTAATTTAAGCTTCAATTTTTTATCAGGATGTTCTGTGAAAGTCTGTCCATTTTGTTTAAGCAGAATCTATGATATAGTATAAGGGATCGCAATAAAAAGGGAGAGATTTTTTGAAACCTTTTTCTCTCATCTAATTTGTGATCTTTTTGCAGAAATGTTCGGGAAACATGGTAGTAATTCTCATAACTCCTCCACCTATTGATGAGGATGGCCGAATGGAATATGCAAAGTATGTTGCTTCTTGCTCTAACTCTTTATTCTTACCTTAGGAACTCTTGGGCGCTGATCCTTGTGACTGCAACTTGTTTTTGTTTAGAATAACACTCACGTTTTAGGTATTTAATTAAGCTCATCAAGTATTCTGCTTAAGTTACATTAGTGAGGTGGATATCATCGTATAGGGTACCCACAACTTTCCCAAGCAATCTGTTTCACAGAAATTTGATTAATTTAAGGGCAACAATTGGTGCAAGTTCAATATTCGATCTACTTAAGATAGGTGCTTCGATGGATTAGAAAGAGTTGTAGAGTGAGTTGGCATCTCAGTCAGCTTTTAAATCGTTTTTCCTCCCTACTGGTCAGGTTAATGTATGGTGAGAAGGCAATGAAGGAACCAGAGAGAACTAATGAAGTGTCTGGGATGTATGCAAAACTCTGCGTTGAGCTAGCAAATGAAATGGGCCTGCCCTCCATTGACCTATGGACCAAGATGCAAAAATCTGAGGGATGGCAGAAGAAATATTTGAGGTGTGTGATGATTTTTCTTTCTCTAATTCTAATCACCTATGTTGGAGATTCGCGATTTGATTACTGTAACTAGAATATATATATATACATCTCTTGCGCATTGAGCAACCCAAACAATTCTTGTTTCCATTATGCTAAATTATTAATTTGTAATTACATGTACTCCCGTTTTTCTGCCAGGGATGGGTTGCATTTGACACCACAAGGCAATGCATTTGTGTATGCCGAACTTGTGCATGTCATGAGCCGAGCTGGTCTTTCTGCTGCTGAGATGCCTTACGATTTTCCCCACCACTCTGAGATAGATGGCAAGAACCCTGAAAAAGCTTTTCAGATTCAATGCTCATCATGACCAAGAAGAACCTTTACGTTGAAAGTTTGTTTTGGCTGTCTTCGCTTGTGTTAGAATTAATGCTAAATCCATTGAGTTTCTCTTGTGAAGTTAATTGGTTTCGTCTTCCAATTAATATGTTATTCATGAAGAGTTTCATAAAAGTTGAAGATGCATTAGTGGGAGCATTTATGTGGTGTAAATTAATGGTGTCTAAAACATTTGGGCTGCGTTCGGCATGACTTTTTTGTGGTTGTTTTGGTCTGGTTGTTTTATGGTAGTTTTGCTGGTTGTTTTGTGATGGATGTTTTGTGGCGGTTTTGAAAACTAGTGTTCGGCAGGCGGTAGTTTCGTTTGGTTGTTTTGAATAAGATAGTTTTATGCAGTGTGTTTACCGTTTTCGTTGTTGTTACAATTAAAAATTTTATATTACATTTTAAAACAATTTTTTGTTGACAAAGTTAAAAATATATGTAGATATTCAATATAGCCTTTAATAATTAATATTTTTTATTAATATTTTAGTGACAATTAATTTATATATGTATACATATTAATTTATAAATAAATTTTTTACATATATTTGAAATATAAAGAAATAAACCATTGTATTTAGAGTAAATATATTAGATTTTATATATAAAAATATTTTATGGGTTTATATTAGTATTTAATATAACATTTCAAATGTATTAATACTTAAGATTAATTTATTTTTAATGGAATAAATAATATCGTTGAAATGAAAAAGTAATTCTTTCTAATAATAAATAATTGATTGTAAGCGAATAATAATATATATATAGATATCATTATTATTTTATTATTATATTGTTTAGTTGTTAAAATATTTATTTTAAACATATATAGTTAAAACAATATATTCTATTCAATTAAATATTACTTAATTAAATTCAAAAACATAAATTTAAATTTAATACTGGATATGCCAAGAAATGAAAAATAACGTATATTAGCATATAAAATTATTATTTAATTAAGAACATATAATAACTTTGATATACTGACAAACTATAATAGTTTGTACAAATAGTTTTGTAATTAATCATTACTTAGCAAGTTTAATACTTATAATTGATATTTCTGAAATATACTACAAATATTTTGTACTCTAATAATTTTGATATAATTGAAAGTTTACATCGTAATTTTATTAGTTTGCTCTTTTCCTTGTAGAATATTTTATTAGAATTGATAATAGTAATAGTTTTAAGAGACTATTTATCCATATCTGAATAAACAATTTAGAAAAACACTACTAGTTTAAAACTATTGTTCTATATTATTTTCATTAATTTATAATTTAGTATGCCAATCTTTATAAAACAAACTAAAATAAAAAAGGGAAAATAAACTAATTTATAATATATTAATCTATATATTTCAATTTTAATTTAATTTTGTGTCGAATTTAATATATAATATCATTTTTAAAATATAATTATAAATATTGAAAATTTAAATTAATTTATTAAAAATTAATTTTTAAAGATTAATTAATACTATTAAAATATTCTCGCCCCCTTAATTACAATTTTCTAGCTCCGCCTTTGTTTACGGTATTCATTATATTTGCAGCATAAATTGTCGGTTGTTTTGTGCTGGTATATTTGTGACTGTTTTGAAAATTGTTGTTCAGAGGTGACGGTTTGACATTTTTTGTCCAAAATGCCACATTTATACCACAGAAAAGCCATGTCCGAACGCAGCATTAGTTTTCTAACATTATGAGGAGAGTCATGATGAAGTAAAATGTAACACCCCTCTCTATAAACTCGTAATAATCCCTCACATAGCAATAAATAAAACATCTTACAGTGGAAGATAGATAACAACATTAATACTCACCCGGGAGTCACCTGCCATTACTCGCCCATGCGAGTAACGAAGCATAACTATATTCAACAACCAAAATAAACAAACTGCTAACCGCTGTGATAACGAGATAACTTCTATACATCATACTAAGTCCATACACCATAAACGTCGGCAAGTGAGCGTCTACCCAATCCCGAATATACATAACCGTACCATAATACAATCCACAGACTAACATTGTTATACAAATAAAATCCACGTGCGGTAACTAAAGTAATCTCTAACTACCCTGATCCCGCACTTCGGCTTTGACACTGATCAGCAACCTGCACAATGAGTGTAGTCTCAGCGATAAACGCTGAGTATGCCGGACCTGGACCCTATTGGTCACTTAGTCATTTTAACCATCTTATTATTAGATTGGTTTCATGCTTTACCATTTTACAGATATAATTAATACTGTACAAACATGCATAAATACATATCCATCCATACAATCCAAACATTCATAAATACAAACCATCCAATCCAAACATTCATTAAATATCACAACAACAGTTGTATAAACGAGCGTATCGAATGATTACAGTACAATGTACAATCGCCGTAGCGAACGGTTTCCACATTTAATTTACCTTGGCCTTCAAGGCCCCATCCATCCATCCAAACCATGTTTATTAATTACCAGTTGGGCATCATGTTGGGACAACCCGATAACCTCACCAATGGACAGTAGTCCTCCCGTACACACAAAGGTGCTCATTTCGCTAGAGGTCCGGAGGCCCCTGACTATTCTCTTTGCCTCGTAAGGCGTCCATATAAAGGTCGTAGCCACCTGACCCACGATCCAAATAGGGCTCATTGGGTAAATACCTAGAGCGGAACCCGATCGGGTGCCCCTCAGTGATCACAAATGCGTAACCAAGTAGTTCGTAAACTACCGGGATTCCTCCCCTCAACTCATACCAACTTTCTCATAATGTTTAAGATAAAATCTTAGTTTTATGGAGAATACAATTTATTAATTAGCTGCCCAATGGGTCTCACGCATACCTAGAAGTAATCTAGGTTATATTCCTATTCGAGATCCATGCTCTAGAGACCGACAATGTCGGGACTCGTTCCTAAGTGTTTTAGTTAGGTTTCCATATACTTAATATTAATACTAAGGGTATTATATCAAGTAACCGTCATGTAATCACATTAAACGCATATGTATGTTTATATAAGTCGATCTATAGTCGACGTAGTGTTAGTCCCGTAGGACGCTCGTGCATAAATAATTAATGCAGTAACACACATAATCACATACACGTATCCACACACATAACACACAAGTTATATCATCCAAATTCGAGCCCAAGGAATTCCTCAGGACAACCCGGATCAAACCCCTTTACATACCGTACACCTCAGACCTAGGATGCGCAGTGTACTCCACTAGCTCATCAGGTGCCTTGTGAAATACCCCAAACTAATAAAACATGGATTAAACATCTAATCACATTGATTAAGGCCTAAACATGCCTTAAAAGTCAACTGAGAACAACAGTGGTCAACACAAAGCAAGATATTACACCCTTTGACTGGTTAGGGTAAGTAAATACCCAAATGAACTACTTAGGACCTAAAAATTTGTCCTAAGCTTATTAACACATTACTAAACATATTACAATTGTTGGAAAACACTCCAACACAAAGAACAAGCATTTTCATGCTTCAAGGTCAAGTAGGGCAAAAATGTGCTCTAAGAATACCTTAAAGGTCTAATGACCTCTAAATGATATAAAATTGGATTCCATGATCAAATATCATGTAAGGAACACAAAAAAACTGTTCTCAACAAAAACAGAGCTCGGAAACACCCTGCGACTCAAAATGTGCACTAAAATTCCGTAAAGCACGTTTTTTGTGTATGAGCTCTAAGATAATGACCTTTTGTCACTGTAAAGACTATATTAAGTTCTTTATAACATTAATGTGACATGATAGACTATATTATAAAGTCTAAATCAAAGTTTGAAAATAAAATCAAAATGGGCAATTTAGTATGAATAGTACGCAAAAAAATAACATTTAAGTACCTAATATTATCTATGGTCAAAGTCACCCATTGACTTGACCAAGGGCTGCCGACTTCATACAGCTGCCATGACCATTCATTAAGCTACTTCCAATCAATTAACTAGCTAATAAAGTGACTCACCTATTACTATTCCTAAAGTAAGATTAAAATAACATTAATTAACTTATAAGCAAATTAAGCTTACCTTTCTTCATTTGCTGCATACCCAGCCGACACCAGCAGCCTTCAACCTCCCTTTGGCTTCTCCAAACCGTGGGTAACTCACCATTTTCAGAGATGAACACCAATTGATCTTGGTAAGCTAAATAAGCCTTTAAATGTTCATTCTCTTCACAATTCTTACCTCTTTCAATGGAGCAAAGAATCAACCATTTCCATCAATGTTCTTAGGTTTTTTTGGAGGTTAAATGGAGGGTATATCTCAGCATTAACAAGGGAAGAAGGTGGAGAAAACTAATCTTGTTCTTAAGGTATAAAAATGTGCTTTAAGCACATACCTTTTGATTCCCTTCAAATTCGGCTGTGAAACTTTGTTCCTAGCCTTATTATCTTCATCTTAACATACTTATTCAGTTGTTATATCAAGAGCTTCAAGGTATAGCCAGATCCAAGCCAAAAACACCATTTTAGGCATTTTAATCAAGGTAGAAATTAGCCATCTTCTAATCTGAGTTATACCAGTTTAAGGCTTGGTTTTAGTAGCTCTTTTGACACTCTTTTCCTACTGTAAAAACAGGCCAAAGTTACTTGTGTTTGCCTTGTTATTCTAAGGTAAATTCTACCTTCAAAATTCACATTAAACACTTCTTATGGTTAGATCTTGCTTGGAGACTAATCATGCCTTAATTGTTGTTTGAAAACATGTAAATGATGCTGTGGAAATTTTATCCTAAGCAGGCTGTGGCCAAACAAGGCCTTAACTAGGCAAAAACAAGGTATAAATCACTTAAACCTTCACTTGGTATATTAATATGTGCTTATACATATTTGTATAATATGTGCCATGAGTGAACAAGGTATTTAAGGTCTTATTTTGACCTTAGGGGATTAAGGAATGGTTTAGTAAATTTTATAACTAATTAATAAGCATAATTGTCAAATTTAAGACATTATGTGGAAAATTGGTAAATATTGAAAATATTGGTGTAAGGCCGAGAGTTTAAGGCTTTTATGGGCATTTATGTGTAATTCATTTTATAAGCTAATGTTTGTAATAAGGCCATGTACTTTAGGCCATTTTATTTATGCATTTATAAGCTTTTATTTAAGTTTAGGTGATATATAATTATTACCGCCAGGAATTGGGGTCTTAGAGGTAATTAAATTAAATTTGGGGGCTATATAATAATAAAGCCGAAAATTAGAGATTTAAATGAGCTTATATAAAAATTATAAGATTATATAAAGTTTTGGGGTTAAATGGTAATTTCTGAAAAGATATGGGTATAAACCGTAATATATGGTTATTAATGGTCAAGGAAATATTAAGGTGGTCAACCTTGACCATATGGTAGGTTTTGACCAAATTAGATAAGTTAAATAACTTATTTAAGGTTTTATAATAGATCAGTATTTAATTGTAACATTTTATAACATATGTGGTATATATGTTATTACCGAAAATAAGGGGTGTATAATGGTATTATAAACACCCATGGGCTATTAGGAATTTATTTGGTTGGTTTTGGAATTAAAATAAACTATATATGTATAATATATAGTTATTATGTCATTATGACACTTTGGAGAATATATGTGGTGGAATAGTGAATACCAAAATATATGGGTTAGTAATAGTAATTATAACCCTTTGGTGAAATTTGGTGATTTTAGAATTATATAAGAGTATAATAAGATATATGTATAATATATAGTTTTAATGATAATATCAAACTATATGTTATAAATAGGGCCAAATGGCAATTATAAAACAGAACAAGGTCTGTTCAGAATTTACAAAAAATATAACCATAGGTTATACCCTTTTTATAAGTTAGAAATGTTATATTAAATGGTATATATAACATGGTATAAATAATGGGGTGATTTTGTAAATAAAGGAAACTATGGTTTATGGAAAAGAATAAGGTTTAATGTATATGCCTATGCGGCAATATATAATAGTTTTGTATAAAAACTATAGGTTATAAGTTAAAGGGAATAAACATATCATATCAAATGATATTAGTATATGGTATAACATTACATAATGTTATATGGTCAAAATAGAATTTAAATAAATTCAAGGGCTGTACCGAAATATTAAAGGTTGGAAAATGAATTTTGGACTATGTCTATAATGTTATAAATGTTATAACAATTATGGTTCAGATGGAATTAATATAAGGAAGGATATTCACATTAAACAATGTGACAAACTATAAATAATGAGATTTATAAACTAAGGTAATTATTGAATAAACCTTAGGAGTTGTAAATATACAACATAAAATGTTACATAATATTAGGATAATAATCTTAATATAAGTTGTATAATAAATACAACTAATGGGAATAATCATCTAATAAAAGATGATAAAATGTAAATATATATAAGAGTTTAATAACTCATGAAATTTACCTACGTGGTAAATATACATACACAAGAATAATGTATATAAGGATGAGTATATATTATGGTTGGAAACCATATAATATAATGGTGGTGGTTATTACATGAAAAAGTTATGAACTATAAGGTATAAGTTTTTGGATGCAAATATTATTTGCTAAAGATAATGGAGTATATAATACAATGTATTATAATGGATGGTGGGAAACTAATACAATATAATAATGCATGCATACATGCAACTATAGGTTGTATACCTAAATCTAATGGTGGATAAGATTAAAGAAATATAATGAATAAACTTAACAGTCGAAATGTTTTGACATACGAATTTTAGTAACAAAGCCGACCAGTTTAGAGAAACCCGTAACAAAAACTGTAGAAATCCGGGGATGAACTGTCGGGGTTACTTGTTATTCGGAAATACCGGATGTAGTTAGTCATGGAGACTGACCTATAGTTTTAATACCGTTTAGATCATACTTCAGACGAGGACGCTTGACGAGCTAGTGGTCTACACTGCGCATCCTAGGTCTTGGTGAACGGTATGTAAAGGGGTTTGATCCGAGTTGTCCTAAGGAAACTCCTTGGGCTCGGATTTGTTTTATATCACTTGTGTGTTAAGTGTTTTGATACATGTATGTGTTTCAGTGTTACTGCATTAATTATTTATGCACGAGCGTCCCACGGGACTAACACTACGTCGACTATAGATCGACTTATATAAACATACATATACGTTATTGTGATGACATGACGGTTACTTGATATAATACCATAGTATTAATATTAAGTATATGGTAACCTAAGTAAATACTTAGGGATGAGTCACGACATTGTCGGTCTCTAGAGCATGGATCTCGAACATGAATATAACCTAGATTACTTCTAGGTATGCGTGAGACCCATTGGGCAGCTAACTAATAATTATTCTCCATAAGACTAAGAGCACATCTTAAACATTATGAGAGAGAGATGGTATGAGTTGAGGTGAGGAATCCCGGTAGTTTACGAACTACTTGGTTGCGCAGTTGTGATCACTGAGGGGTTCCCGATCGGGTTCCCGATCGGGTTCCGCTCTAGGTTTATACCTAACAAGCCCTAATTGGATCGTGGGTCAGGTAGCTACGGCTTTTATATGGACGTCTTACGAGACATAAGAGAAATAGTCAAGGGCCTCCGGACCTCTGGCGAAATGAGCACCTTTGTGTGTACGGGAGGACTACTGTCCATGGTGAGGTTATCGGGTTGTCTTAACATGACGCCCAACTGGTATTAATTAAGCATGGTTGGATGGGGCCTTAAAGGCCAAATTAAATTAACTATGGAAACTGTACGCTACGGCGATTGTACATTGTACATTATACTGTGGTCATTTCGATATGGATGGGGCCTTGAAGGCCAAATTAAATTAAATTATTAAAGGATGGTGTACGTTACGGCGATTGTACATTATACTGAAATTGTTCAATACGTTTGATATACAATTGTTGTTGTGATATTAAATAGATGTTTGGATTGGATGGATGGTTAAGTGTTATGAATGTTTGGATGGATGATTATGTATATTATACATGTATATTACAGTATTGATTATAACTGTAAAATGGTGAAGCATGAAACCAATCTAATAATAATATGGTTAAAATGACTAAGTGACCATTAGGGTCCAGGCCCGGCATACTCAGCGTCTATCGCTGATACTACACCATATGCAGGTTGTTGGTTATCGCCGAAGCCGAAGTGCGGGAACAGGGTAATTAGATGAAATACCCCAAACCTTAGTATGTTGTTTAAACATTTAAATATGGTATATTAAGACTAAAAAAGAGTCTTAGAAGTATTAGTAAGCAAATTAAACCATAGAAAACACAAAATGTGCTTTAAGGTCAATAAAGAGCCAAAATGTGCTCTAAGCTTGGGATATGCTTGGTTAAGACCTAATGAACTTACCAAGACCTTATTTATATACTAATGAACATATTAAACCAATTAGCAAAGAAAACCAAGCTTGAAAACAAGTTAAAACACAAAATGTGCTTTAAGGAGTCTTAAAGCACATTTTTGAAAAATTGCCTTGTAAATGAGTTTTGAATGGCTAAATGTCCATCATTACTCTTTAATTAACATGTGTACTATATAGTATCACATTTGGAAGTCTATATCAATGGGAAATAAAAAATTTCACTTCTATGTGCCTTGTTTTATGAATAGTAACTTTAATAAGCTAGTTTGTAACATATGATGTTATAAGTAATTAAATGAGTCATCAAAGACTAAAATACCCTTGTTATAATAATAGGGGCCGGTTTTTAAGTGTGGTGACTCACCACTCTTGTAACTTGTTAAGTAAATAAAGATGACTCTTAAGTTACTATTTGCTTTAAGGTATAAATATCTTCTAAAAAGCAAAACAAACTCACTTATCTCATTCTCTCATTTCCCTTCTTCATTTCCCACGGTTCCAAGTCTTCTTCAACCTCTCTTCTTTCTTCCATTCACGATTTGCAATAGTACTACACACACTCCATCTTTGACCTCTTGTAATTCCTAGCTCACTTAACCAAATAAAAAACAAACACCACCATTCTCTTCCTCTCATCAAGCTCTTCATTCCTACCTTCTCAAAACTTCAAGACCACCATTTCGGTGCCATGGAGTTCCACCATTGAAGGAGCTTGAGCTTATATTTCTACATATTATTGATCTCCTTTGCTTCTAGGTAAGGAATCTCAAAGAAAAATGATGTTTCCTCCATGTTTTTATCTAGACCGAAAATCACTCTTAATGGAGTCCTTATGTTGCTTTGTTCTAGCTTCATTCCAACCTTTCATGGACTAGGTGGAGTCCTCTCTTGATATATATTCAAACTCTCTCAAGTTCTAAGGTAAAACAACTATCTTAATGTTTTAAAACAATGTACAATCTAGGGTATACAATGAGATGAAGCTTAAAGCTTGAATACTCATTATGTTGTTTGTATAATGTTTAGAAGTTGATAAACAATCAAAAGCCTTGCCAATTTAGTCAAGGAAATAAGGAAGAAGTTTGTGAGGAAAAGAGGTAAATATGCTAACCTAATGTGGTTAAAGTCTTAGGAGAAATGAGCTTGGTTGCTTATGAACATGATTTAAGGAGCCAATGGAGAAATGATTTAGAAGAATGTCCTCAAAGGCTTAGTAAAAGGCATATGTATTGTTGAGTGTATTTGCAGGTCAAAGGCAAATATATTATGGAAATTCGGTGTTTATGATTTATGCATCTTAAGGGCCTAAGTGCCATGCAATTTAAATTATGCACCATATTGTGATGTAGTGCTAAATGTGTGAAGTTTTGGGTATAAGAATGTGTTTGAAGGATTTTTAGTGTTCTTGGTTGTTTGATGGTGAAAACAAGGTGTTTTGGGTTACTAATGTTTCTAGGAGGGTTCATGTCAAATTTAGGTAACAAACAAGAAGTTCTAAAGGTTTAAAATGAGTTTGGTAAGTTAGGAAATGTTTAGAATGGTTAAGTGTTGTCCTAGTGAAAGAAACAAACATTGAGGTGTTCAAAGATGTGAAAAGGGCCTAGGCAATGTTCTAGAGGATTTTATAATGCAAAGGAATGTTTTGGGATACACCAAAGTCATTTAGACTTGTGTTGAGATTTATGCAAACTTTGGTGAACTAGGAGGAAGGGTAAACTTGAAAAAGGGATTTCAAGAATGACATAAGGAGTTAGTTATGGGAATAGATGCTTGAGAGATGATGTTGTAGTTGAGGAAACATTATTGGCATAGTGGTTATCATAGGTATGGAACACCACTTAGAAACCTAAGGAGAATATCATAAGTGTTAGGAATTTCGGTATGAAATGAGTAAGTGTTTAAGGAGATAGAACATGAGTTTTATTGATGTTGTATGAGGGTGTGAGTGTACCAAATGATGTTAGGAAACATTATAAGGCTTTAGGAGAAGTTTGGTGAAATTGGTTAAGTGCTTAAAGGCTTAGAAAATGAGTGTTTTGCCTTGTCCGAACATCCGTCCGGACAGGCCTGTTGCGTAAAAAATTTCAGAGTCTCGACTTGTGTCCGACCTTGGGAAGTTCAGACACAAGTTCGGACGTACCCGCTTCTTCTTTCAATTTCGTCTCGACCCATGTCCGAACTTCCGAAGTCCGGACACAAGTTCGGACAGACGTCTGTATTCAGTTTTGAGTCTCGACTTGTGTCCGGACAGACCACTGTATGGACCAAAACCTTTGTTTTAAGGTAGAAAACGATGTCTAAAAATGGTGATTAGTAAGTAATGATGATATGAGGTTAATAAAGACAGATTAGGAGTGTTATAATGACAATTAAAATGGTGAAGAGTTATAATAAGTGTAAAAAAAATAAAATAAACTAGGTATGTGAAGTAACAAGTTAACAATGGACTAGTGCGTTAATTAATCGACGTTACTAATGTGTTTAGGATTCTCTCAAGGTGGAAACCAGTCGAAGCAAGGACCAAGGTATGGTTTTCTTGCAGTCTGTTGCCTACCGGTTTACACCGGCTTGTGTGTTGTTTGTTTTTCTGTGTGTTTATGACGTTAGAAGACTTAACCATGTAATGAGTTTACCGTTGTTCATATTATTGTGATGTTATGATGTGACTCATTTCCCTTGTGTGTGTCTAACGTGACTTACCACCTGTTGTGTATTGTTTGTTAAGTTCCACCGTGAACTTCTAACAAGTGCTAACTGGGAAGTGAGGAATCCGGTTGTCCGGTCATGCATGTAAGTTAAGAGTAGATATCTGAATCAAATTCGACTCTTATGTTGTTAAGATTGTTCTCCTTAATTTGGCGTTCGATCTCCCGCTAGCTTCCTCCAAAGCTTACCTATTCTGACTTATGATCGGTTTAGTGGGAACATGTGTTTGTGTGGTGTGTTCGGGTCACTATATCCGAACCATCTGTGACTTAAGTTACTCGTTCGAATAACAGAACGGTAATGAGTGTGTTAACGAGCTTAACATGAGGGTGAATCATTCTCTAGGCTCTTATGTTGTTTAACCTTCTTGGTTTGTTATTGTGGAAAGAGTATCCACTGTGTATGTGATGTTGTGCTATGCAATATTGATGCTATGCCACATATTATGTTATGTTATGTTTAAAATGAATGCCATGTTATCATGACAATTAGTTGCGCGTATCCCGGTAGCCGATGGGCTGCGCGTTAACCATACCAGCCAAGGGTTGCTGACCCCCTCGGGGCTCCATATTTTTAACTGCAGGATGAGGATCGAGGAAGCAGAGTGGCTGTAGGTTCTAGGCTGCAGTTGTACTTTTGGTTATTTTGGATGTTGAGCCCGGGATGCGCCTGTGCTCCCGTGGCATTATATTTTGATCCGTTGATACTACTGTGGCGGTATATTGACAGTTTACTGTGAAGGAATGTAAATAAATAATCGGTATTGTATATGATGTATTTGTGGTTTAGTTCTATGCTCGGGAGTCTGATCATCAGACCGGTACACTTGTACTTATTCTGCCTTGTTAACCACGTGGGTGGTTGACGACGTTGTAGCACCGAAGCGTTTAGTTGTTTATTTCCGCTGCGATTTCAATTGGTTGTGAAGTCCGTTGTAGGGGTGTTACAAAAAGTGGTATCAGAGCGAAGTATCGCTCTGATGACTAGAATACCGAGCTTAGGAATATACCGAGTTAGGAAACCTAACTACAGTTACCTAAGTGAGCAGTTATGGAAATGTTAACCACTAACCAAGTGTGGAGATACCTTGTTGTCGAGAAAACGTTTCAACCGTTGGAACCGATAAGTGTGTAAGCATAATGCTAATAATGTTCGTGTGAATTGAGATGTCAGGTAGACCGAGAGGTAGAGGCCACTGATAAGCCGCAGACTTATCATATTTTAGGCATTAGATTTAGTATTATATTTATCTAAATAAGGTTAAATATATGTTATTTATGCTTATTATGTGTTAAAGTATAATATTTGTACAGATTTATGTTTTTATGAGTTTTCTGTGCAAGGAATGATTTTCTAGGCAAAAGTTCAGTTGAAGCCGGACTCCATGCCGGGTTGTTTCTGCACGGCATAAGCACAGAACAGAAAAGAGGCCTTGCCGGACCTAATGCCGGGTAGATTCCATCCGGCATAAGTGAAGAGTCGCCACGGTTGACCAAGCGATAGCAGTTATTGACCGTTGGTGAAAAGGATGCTGCCGGGTGTGATGCCGGGTATATCTTACCCGGCATATGCACTGTTTCGCGTGGAATTGACGGTTTCGACCGTTAAAAGTTGGGCGCATTTATCACGTGTGCCGGCTACTGGTGATCCGGCACGACGCCCGGCAACGACACATTTGATGCCTATAAATAGGCCGAGGAAGGCAACAATTTGACACACTTCAACACCATATTATACTTCATTCACATCTCAGTTTCCGCCCCATTCCAAGTGTTGGTGTCCAAGGAACATTTGCAGATCCATCCACGCAAGAGAAGAAGAAGACCTTGTCAGGGTTAAGGCTATTAACATCTCCTTCTCCCCCTTTGTATTCTCTTCTTGTAGTTCTGTGGATGGTGATGCAGAATCCTTGTTAGGTTTTGGTTAGGGATGATTTCCTTGTAAAACTCTTATGATCATTTATGGAATTTTCAAGTTTCTTAACCCGAGTTCTAATCTTCTTACAAGTAGAATGAAGTAGCTATTCATTCTCTTATCTCTAAGTCCTATTTGATGTTCACAAGACAAGAATAGGATAGATTAGGATTTTGGTAATCTTTAACATTGTCTTCTGCGCCTCAGCGGGAGCAAGACTTAAGGTTTAGGGTTAATCTCTTATTTCCCATTATTCTGTTGTATTCGCGGCATTGGCTATGCACGTGTAAGTATGAATATTGAGTTCCTTTTGTCAGAACCGAATCTGGAAGTGTTGTTTACGAAATGTACTATGCCGGATGGCATGCCGGGTATAAGTTATCCGGCACGTTCAAGGCCATGAATCTGCCGGGTAGCGAGGATCCGGCATCACATCCGGCATATGCATTTTGCGAGACCAAATCCTCTTTGAGACTTGCCACCCTTGATCATTGGTCATACAAACCTTTTGCATTGATAATCTTCCCAAATCAAAGTTAGTTTATTTATTTAGTTTAGGATCACATTTTCAATTCCCCCCTTTGTTATTATAGAATAGGCTTTTGCCCGGATTAGGACTAATTTTCTATAAGTCCCTTGGGTTCGATACTCTCGGTCGTAATATATTTACACTATACTCCGACCGGGTTTTTATTTTGCTACCCGTAGTAGAGTTGTAGGATAAGTTATTATTTTATTTTATTCTTTTCTATATATTTTTATCCCTACAATTTTCTAGTTAGCAGCCGCGGAAGCGGTACTGGAGATACGGATGACCAGGGAGAGAATACTACGGCTCAGGTTATGGCTGAAGCTGTAGCGGCCGCCGTAGCCCAAATGGTTCCACAACTTGTAGCTGCAATTCAGCAGGAGCAACAGCCCGAAGTTCAACCACCACCGCCACCCCGCCACGAGACCAACTGGGTCAAGGCATTGGCAGATCTTAGACCCCCGTCGTTTCATGGGGAGACCGACCCACGTAAGCTGGAGGCGTACATCTCCGAGTTAGAGACCGCCTACGAGACCTTGGATGTGCCTGCTGGGGCCAAGGTCCGTCTTGCCGCTTACTACCTGAAGGGTTCGGCACAGAGTTGGTGGAAGCTTGTGAGAGAGGACCGGATGGCGGATCCTTAGTTTGGTTGAAGGGAGTACCCGGCACTACTGCGAGCCAAATACTACCCTGTGCATGTTCAAGAGGCCAAGCGCCTGGAGCTGGATAGTCTGAGGCAGGGGGACAAGATGTCGGTTGATGAGTACTACACTACATTCACCGGCCTTATCCACCTGTTACCGGACCTGGGATACTCGAACCGGGTGCTGGTAAACCGTTTCTACAACGGTCTCAGCCACCGTCGCTATGGGATGGGGCCAGCTGAGTATACTACCTTGCAGGTAATTTGAATGAAGTGATATGAATAAGTGTAATCCACAAGTGAGTATTAATGTGAGTTGTGAATATGTTTTGCGGGGCATGACTGACATCCTAAATTCAGGAGTGCTATCATGCGCTGCTAAGGTTGAGATCACCGTCCGTTTGAGGGACGAGGAGAATGCGCACAAGCGCAAGGCCACGAGCGAGGGCCAGAGTCCGCAGGGGTACGGGGGAGGAGAAGAAGAAGAAACCTTATCCCCAGCCCCAGAAGAGTCAGCACCAGGGTGACAAGGGCCAAGCCCAGACACCACAGCAGAGGAGCCATTAAAGCTCACATATGCTTATGCGGCGAAACCCCTACGCTCTTACCCACCAAAGGGTAATTATTTAATCATGTGTGACAAGTTGAAGTATATGTTGTTAAGTTATGAAGTAAGTATTGATTGTGTACTGTAATAGCAGCTAGCACGGGATCTGGACCGGAGCGCCACTACTACTGTAAGTGGTGTAACGGAGACCACCCCGGCAAGGACTGCAAGGGAAACGACGTGCAGTGTCGTTACTGCGAGAAGTGGGGTCACCGTGACTACGAGTGTTATCGGAACCCCAACAGTAGAATCAACAAGCCCAAGGGGCAGTGGAAGGGTAAGGCCACAACGACTATTGATGGCCCGAAGACGGCTAATCAGCCACCCACAGATCAGAGGCACACTGATTCCCAGAAGGGGAAGGGGTCGGGACCTAGCAAGGCCACCCTGCACGTGGTGGACCGGTCGGAGGCGCCAGGGCCCTCTTCTAGGCCAGGTACCGCCTATATTGTTGAATGAAATAAGTGATTGCATACCGCATTTCATGCATGTGTGTATTAGCGAGTCCAAGTGTATTATTATGTGAGTAAAGAGTTAAAGTATAGTGTGAAAGTCACCTAATTAGGTAACTCTAAACTTAAAGGAACCTTCAATATATGTTATCCAATCCCACCCACACCAAACCCTGAAGAAACCACCATAAACATCACCGACTTTCCAATGGAGCAATGTCAGGTTATCCAGCCAGGTATGATACTCTTAAATGGATACCTGACACGGAAGCACAAGTCCACATCATCAGACGATGCAATGAACTTGGAGCAACACCTGGAGGTTTCTACACACCTGAATACCCGAGCGGATCAAGAATGAAATTGAAGATGATGTGTATGGGTAAGGACTGGAATCCTTACACCAAGACATATCAAGAAGTGCGAGCTGAAGACGGAGCAACTGTACCGATGATACCTGAGGAGTTCCTAGCGGTCGTTAACCACGCCGTGGGAATTGCTCAGCAAGTTGAAAAGGATTCAATTCCAAGTGTTAAAGCAGATTTGTGTATTGTGAACTTCTACCAGAAAGGTGGACGATTAGGTTTACACCAAGATAAGGACGAGTCACCCGAGTCTCTAAGTAAGGGAGTACCGTGGTGTCTTGGTCCATTGGTGATACCGCAGTATTTATATATGGCGAGCAGAAGCGTGCTGATCTCGCAAAGAAGTTAGTACTAAAGTCAGGAGATGTGTTAATCATGGGTGGGCAGTCAAGGATGCTATATCATGGCATCAGAAAGATCAAACTGAATACCGCACGTCGGCAGTGATCAATGCCACACACATGAAACCCGGACGTTTGAATTTGACCTTCATACAGTTTTAAAGCCTTGTATAATTATGTAATGTGTTAAGCCAGTGTATGTTAAGGATGTTATGTATGTGTTAGTTATGCTAGCAGTGTAAACCAACGTATGATGTAAAAAGAGTGTGTTAATGAATAAAGTGAAGTTGTTGAAGTATATCAACCGTGTTGTTACCCAATACTTATTAGTTTGCCAATGAATTAGGCTGTGCTCTCGGAACGGGAGGTATACTGAGTGTCTGCAATGAGGCAGAAGCCGGCAAGAGCGGCACAATCCTCACCGGTACCTTTCCAGTCAATGGCGTGGACGCTTCGATCTTGTTCGACTCCGGAGCCTCTCATACATTTATTTCGCTATCCCTTGCGAAGAGGCTGGGGTTAGACGGTGATGAGATGCCAGACTTCCTAGTCACTCTCCCGTCGAAAGAGCGGATCAGGTGCACCCGCAACCACCGAGATGTTGTTGTACGAATCAGAGGTGAAGAGTTTCCGATCGACTTGATAGAGTTCGACGGACTTGGTTTTGATGTGATTGTCGGGATGAACTGGTTGGAGCGGTACAAGGGCAGAATCCTGTGTGCCGAGCATCGTCTGCTTCTTCGGAGTCCATCTGGGGTTACTATATCTTACCGCCAGAGGCCCAGGGAGCCTTCGACTCAGATCATCATCGCCATGGCTATGTGTCGTGAACTACGACGAGGGAGTGATGTATACCTCTGCTATGTCCAGGACATAGAGAGAGATCCAGAGTTTAGTCCTGATGTGCCGGTAGTGTCGGAGTTTCCTGATGTATTTCCTAAGGAACTGTCACCCGGCAAACCCGGCGGAAGTCCAGGCCCACACTTACCTTTTGCTAGTCCTCGAGCAAAACAGATTAGAAAGGACTAATGACTTATGCACAAAACAGATAAACTCTAGAATGATATGTAGATAAATATTTCCAACTGTATGACTCTAATTCATAAGTATCACTAATCTACCTATTCTATCGAAACATACTAATGGGTATAAAGCAAGAATTTCAAAATCGATCAAAAACTTTTGGGCTATTTTGCATAAGGAATTTTTGTAATCTCTCCTTTTTCCGGTTTCCATCATTCAGCTCTATTTTTCAAGAGTTCTGAATGTGGCAAAGACTCTCATCAATGGTTGTTATTATTCAGCCTATTTTGCAAGAGTTTCTGAATCAACCATGATTTTTTTTACATTGAAGAACGGGGAATTTAGGAGAAAAATAAAGGAAAAACTCTCGTTTCTTGCTTTTATTCTGAGGCACTTTATGAACCCTCTAGGAATATATTGCTTTTCCTTGAAAGAAGATTTTTTTCTTCTTTTTATTTTGTTTCTTTCTTTTCTTCTTCTTTCTTTTGCACAAAAACCTTTTTAAGATTTTCACCCAAAAGATTTTTTCACAATTGGAAAGAAAAGAATATAACACCATAAGTACATAAAGGAAAGAATTAGGAGCAAGATCATGTACTCATGTAATAAAGGGAATCAAAAAGTTAAAAACAGGAATCTACTAGTCATTAGAAAGCTTACCTCTTGAGAGAACAAGCATTTAGTATTCCTAATCTATCTCGATCAAAAACATGCAAAAAGTTTAGTAAAACATTGATAAACTTTAAACTTATGCATATTATTAAAACTTATTTTTTAAGGGGGGTCCTGCCCTGCCCACACTGGCAGGAACACTGTCCCCAGTGTTCGAAAAGAAAAAAAGAAAAATAATAAAGAAAGACTGTAACAGATAAAATTAAAAGTAATTAAGAAGAAAATGACTCCCCTGTGGGCAAGAAGACTAGAGCGTGGGGCTGCCCTACACTTAGCCTTTGGCTACTTGGCAGAGTGATCAGAGATACGATAGAGATATGAACGATCTCGCATACTCCTGTTGATAAATTTAGCGTTGGAGACGGGAGTTGACCAAGCGGTCATGGTTGAGCAAAACGTTGCTGCATTTGCAACGTATCGACTTATGCTCCATGCGAATGGTCGATGTCTCTGCAAGTTCCGCTTCCTCATATGGTATAAAATCTGGCCAATTCGCCGAGCATTGGGCGTGTGGTTGTGCAATTGTCCACATTCGCCTGTGTTGAGGAAGAGAGTTATTGCCATTCGCTCATGTGGTATTTGATTATTTGTGTGTAGGGAGTGCGTTTGTTGGTTTATCGTTGCCGTAAGGAACGAACACAAATGTCTTCTTTGTCTCCTGATCGCGGTCAGATGAATCTTCATGAAGATTATGATCGGAGATGCATTCACCTTATTTACTTAAGAAGAGCAACACACAATATTAATTTAACAAAGAAATATATAAATATATATATATATAATAAAAAAAATGTGCGAAACAAAAAGAAAAATAGAACATATTGAATGCCGGACTTCGTGCTGGGCATGAAGTATCCGGCATTTGACTTCCTCCTTTATGCCGGGTATAGTGCCGGGTGAATCTTACCCGGCAGTGGACTCTCCACTATTGCCCGGGTTTATACCAACCGGCATGTTGCCGGCGTGACATAAAATCGAACAGACTTAATTAAAAGACATTTGAAAGGATAATCAAATTAAATGTAAGAGTAAATAAGGATTGTAGGAGATTACTCCTAATTGTCCCTACAATGAGCGACAAAAATATTGAGAGAAATTGAGCATGCCGGGTGACATGCCGGATAAAAACCCGTCCGGCATAGGACTTCCTCCACTAATGCCGTGTGTAGCAAACCGGCACAAGACACGGCATGCGCAAAAATCGAAATTCAAAATAAAGAAACATAGTATAGGGACTCATATAAGAGGAAAATAATGAAAGGAGTAGACAAGAATACATTAAGATTGTTAAAACTCAACAGCGTATGAATTTTGAAATCAATTTGAACATGCCGGACATGATGCCGGGCAAATCCTGTCCGGCGTCGGACTTCCTCCCGGTTTGCCGGGTGACAGATGCCCGGCATTTTGAACGGCACATTCAAATCTGCAAACTAAGTGCGAAATAAATTAAAGAATCAAGGAATCAAAGAATCAAAGAATAAAGAATAAGGCGTTTTACCGAATTAAGGACTTGGACTAATTCCAAGTCCCCGGCAACGGCGCCAATTGCTAACAGAGAGTAGAAAGGATAAACTATATACAAAAGAATAAATAATAAACTAATCCTACAACTCTACTACGGGTAGCAAAATAAAACCCGGTCGGAGTATAGTGTAAATATATTACGACCGAGAGTATCGTACCCAAGGGACTTATAGAAAATTAGTCCTAATCCGGTAATACCTATTCTAAGACAAGGGGGGAAATTGAAATGTTTTCTAATCTAAATAAATAAAACTACTAAGCTATGTGGTAATTACAATGAAATTATTCTTGATTAAGGGAGTAAAACATCTAAGCATCAATATGAACTCGAAACATAAACACAGGCCTTCGAATTAACCAACAACTAAACACGCCGGGTGTCCTGCCGGATACCACTTGCACGGCATATTCAAAGACATTGAATATGCCGGACATTGGCCACCCGGCAGTGCATCCGGCATAGTCATAATGCATATTCTTTCTCCAGTTTCCGAGAAGAAAACAGAAGACTCATCCCTATTAAAATCGAGCATATATCCGCGAAATGAACAAGGAAATGGGGGAAAATGGATTAATTCTCACTCTTACTACTAACTCTTAATTCATAAGAAGAGAGTAGAAAGACCATTAAGAGAGTCTAACCTATCTTACTTGGGACTTGTCTTCCACAAGTAATTGCATGAAGAGAAAAAGAGATCAACCTATTCTCTTTCAATAAGAACCTTACTCAAAATAAACTTGAAAATTATATTAAAGAAATCATATTGTTTACAAGAAGGAATTCATCCCTAACCAAGAATAAGCAAGGAGTTCTACATCTCCATCCACACAACTACAAGAAGAGAATACAAAGGGGAGAAGGGAATGGTCATAGCCTTAACCCGACAAGATCTTCTTCTTCTTCTTCGCGTGGATGGAACTGTAGAAACTTCCTTGGACACCAACAATGGAGTGGGGCGGAATTGGAGTTGTGAGTGGAGTGTATATGGGTGTTGAAGTGTGTTGAATTGTAGCCTTCCTCAGCCTATTTATAGGCATTAATAGTGTCGATGCCGGGCGTTGTGCCGGGTCACCAGTAGCCGGCACACGTGTAAATGCGCCCAACTGTTAACGGTCGAAACCGTCAATTCCGCGCGAAACAGTGCATATGCCGGGTAGGATATACCCGGCATCACACCCGGCATCATCCTTTTCACCAACGGTCAATAACTGCTATCGCTTGGTCAACCGTGGCGACTCTTCACTTATGCCGGATGGAATCTACCCGGCATTTGGTCCGGCAAGGCCCCTTTTCTATTCTGTGCTTATGCCGTGCAGAAGCTACCCGGCATGGAGTCGCGCTTCAACTGAACTTTTGCCTAGAAAATCATTCCTTGCACAGAAAACTCATAAAAACATAAATCTGTACAAATATTATACTTAACACATAATAAGCATAAATAACATAGATATAACTTTATTTAGATAAATATAATACTAAATCTAGTGCATAAAATATGATAAGTCTGCGGCGTATCAATAGAGAGAGATCCAGAGTTTAGTCCTGATGTGCCGGTAGTGTCGGAGTTTCCTGATGTATTTCCTAAGGAACTGCCGGGCATGCCGCCAGCACGGGAAGTAGAGTTTGAAATTGATTTGGTTCCGGGTACCGGACCAATTGCGAAGGCGCCCTATCGTATGGCTCCAGCAGAGATGACAGAGCTCAAGGAGCAGCTGAGAGACCTACTCGACAAGGGATTTATCCGCCCTAGCGTTTCACCATGGGGAGCGCCGGTCCTCTTCGTGAAGAAGAAGGACGGTAGTCTCCGCCTGTGTATTGACTATCGAGAGCTGAATGCAGTTACGGTGAAGAACCGTTACCCTTTACCACGCATCAACGACTTATTTGATCAGTTGAGGGGAGCATCAGTATTCTCCAAGATAGATCTACGATCCGGATACCATCAGATTGCCATCCGTGACAGTGATATTGAGAAGACAGCGTTCAGAACTAGGTATGGACATTATGAGTTTACGGTTATGCCGTTTGGTTTATCCAATGCACCAACGAAAAGTTCATGGATTTAATGAACCGCTTGTTCCAAGATCAGTTGGACAAGTCTGTGGTAGTCTTCATCGACGATATTCTTGTGTATTCGAAATCGAGAGGTGAGCATGAAAGCCACCTGAGAAATGTGTTACAAACATTGAGGAAGAATCAATTGTATGCTAAATTTTCAAAGTGTGAGTTTTGGCTGAACCAAGTATCCTTTCTTGGTCATGTGATTTCTGAGGCCGGGATCGCTGTTGATCCGGCAAAGATTGATGCAGTGCGCACCTGGCTAGGCCGAAGACAGTTACCGATATCAGGAGCTTCCTCGGTCTGGCAGGTTATTATAGGAGGTTTGTAAAGGACTTCTCCAGTGTCTCGAAGCCGATGACTTCCTTAATGAAGAAGGATGCACCATTCGAGTGGACAGTCGACTGTGAGAGTTCTTTCCAGAGTCTCAAGGATGCTCTGACATCTGCACCAGTCCTGACTATACCAGACGGTCCAGATGGTTTTGAGGTCTATTGCGACGCATCAGGCAGAGGTATGGGTTGTGTTTGATGCAACACGGGAAGGTCGTAGCTTACGCCTCCCGACAGCTGAAGAAACATGAAGAGAACTACCCTTCCCACGATCTAGAACTGGGTGCCATTGTCTTCGCATTGAAGATATGGCGACATTATTTGTACGGGGTAAGCGTGACAATTATTCGGACCACAAAAGTTTAAAGTACTTGTTCACTCAGAAGGAGTTGAACATGAGACAAAGCAGGTGGGTTGAGTTTCTAAACGACTACGACATTAATCTACAGTACAAAGAGGGTAAGGCAAATGTGGTAGCTGACGCATTGAGTCGCCGAGCACACTCTCTCCATTCGCTAGTCTCTCATACTAGCTTGGTTGAAGAGGTGCGGAGTGCTCAGATGACGGATCAGTATATGTTGGAGATCAGGCAGAAGCTTATTGATGGCACATTCGAGGGTCAGAAGTACGACTTCAGACTCACGATGATGACCTGATTAGGCTTAATGGCCGACTGTGTATACCGAGGAGTAGCGCTGAGTTGAAGGAGCGCATATTGAGTGAATCCCATTGTTCTACTACTTCGATTCACCCGGAGCTTCAAAGATGTATAAGGGTATGAAAGATATTTTTGGTGGACTGGAATGAAAAAAGATGTAAGTGATTATGTGTTGAGGTGTCTCACTTGCCAGAAGGTCAAGTTTGAGCACCGACGGCCTGGTGGTATGGTACAGCCAATGCCAGTGCCTGAGTGGAAGTTCCATGATATTTCATGGACTTCGTAGTAGGGCTTCCGCCTACAGGGGGAGTCTGAATATGATTTGGGTTATTGTTGACCGACTGACCAAGGTGGCTCGATTCATACCGATGAAGGACACCTGGAAAGTGGCAAAACTGGCAGAACTCTTTGACAGAGAGATTGTAAGACATCATGGGGTACCGAAAACGATTGTATCTGACAGAGATACCAGATTCTTATCGAGGTATTGGAAGTCTACGGAGAAGCATGGGTACCAAACTGAAATTGAGTACAGCGTTTCACCCACAGACAGATGGCCAGAGTGAGCGCACCATCCAGACACTTGAGGATATGTTACGTGCATGTGCACTTGACTTTCAGACCAGCTGGATTGACAAGTTACATCTGATCGAGTTTAGCTACAACAACAGTTACCATGCTTCGATCAAGATGTCTCCTTCCAGGCTTTGTACGGTAGACCATGCCGTACGCCATTGTGCTGGGATGAGTCGAGTGAGACGGTCATTATAGGACCAGAGTATCTTGAACAAGTTCAGGCAGAAGTTCGCCAGATCCGGGCTAACATGAAGGCAGCTCAGGATAGACAAAAGTCGTACGCAGATGTGCGCAGACGTGACCTGGAGTTCGCCGTGGGCGATCAGGTATTTTTGAGAGTATCCCCATGAAGGGAGTATTTCGTTTTGGCCAAAAAGGCAAGTTGAGCCCAAAATATGTGGGCCTTATGTTGTGATGAAGCGGATCGGCCCGGTAGCTTACAGACTTTATCTACCCGCCGAGCTGGGCAAGGTACATGATGTATTTCATGTGTCCCAGTTGAAGAAGTATATGTCTCATCCGTCTCATGTGCTTCAGCCTGAAAGGCTAACCTTAGAGCCGACCATGCGATCAGTGGAGACTCCGGTACGGATTCTGGATACTAAGACTCGAGACACTCGCCATAAGTCTGTGAGACTGGTGAAAGTTTTGGTCTAACCAGGACGTTGAGGAGGCCACTTGGGAGCTGGAAGATAAGATGAAGGCGAAGTACCCGTCATTGTTTACTTCTTAGTGTATGTGTATAGGGTACGGGGCGTACCCCTTTTTAAGGGGGGGTAGAGCCGTTTCGGTTATGTATGTACGACGTGTATTTAAATACATCGTCTATGTTATGTTGTCATGTTACAGACCGTTGTGTCTGAATGATGTGATAATGTTGTATATGTTGTATGACCTTGTGTCCAATGTTATGTAAGTGTGTTGTTAATATTGTTATGGAAGTATTGTTTATATGTATTCCCGTGTTCTAATTTAGGATATGTGAAAGTATGAACTTTGGGGACAAAGTTCTTTTAAGGGGGGTAGATTGAAATACCCCAAACCTTAGTATGTTGTTTAAACATTTAAATATGGTATATTAAGACTAAAAAAGAGTATAGAAGCATTAGTAAGCAAATAAACCATAGAAAACACAAATGTGCTTTAAGGTCAATAAAGAGCCAAAATGTGCTCTAAGCTTGGGATAAGCTTGGTTAAGACCTAATGAACTTACCAAGACCTTATTTATATACTAATAACATATTAAACCAATTACCAAAGAAAACCAAGCTTGAAAACAAGTTAAAACACAAATGTGCTTTAAGGAGTCTTAAAGCACATTTTTGAAAAATTGCTTGTAAATGAGTTTTGAATGGCTAAATGTCCATCATTACTCTTTAATTAACATGTGTACTATATAGTATCACATTTGGAAGTCTATATCAATGGGAAATCAAAATTTTCACTTCTATGTGCCTTGTTTTATGAATAGACTTTAATAAGCTAGTTTGTAACATATGATGTTATAAGTAATTAAATGAGTCATCAAAGACTAAAATACCCTTGTTATAATAACAGGGGGTTTTTAAGTGTGGTGACTCACCACTCTTGTAACTTGTTAAGTAAATAAAGATGACTCTTAAGTTACTATTTGCTTTAAGGTATAAATATCTTCTAAAAAGCAAAACAAACTCACTATCTCATTCTCTCATTCCCTCTTCATTTCCCACGGTTCCAAGTCTTCTTCAACCTCTCTTCTTCTTCCATTCACGATTTGCAATAGTACTACACAAACTCCATCTTTGACCTCTTGTAATTCCTAGCTCACTTAACCAAATCAAAAACAAAC